>OZ024916.1:63571234-63643734 GCA_964017125.1 Flabesymbios commensalis | reverse complement strand
CTAGTCTGAGTTGGACTGGTGGCTCTCGCCTGCCAAACAACATGAGTATCGACACATGAGATGCTTCCGTCATTCTTAGGAAGCATGGCGAAAAGCTTTCTCCCATCAAGTCAATAATGGTTACAGTAGTATCGATGATAAATGAATGTTGGTATTATCGGGTAACAAATATGAAGCTTGATGAAAATAGAAACACATTTTCTAACTGATTACCTTTTCGAGAGATATTCTTTGTGGTATTTGTATTGTGTCTGATCCCATATTTAGGGGTTGATTCCATCTTTAGACATACAGTTCTTAACCCTTTGACTTCCAGGCCGGGGTGCATGCCAGGATCCAGATATACTGGTGTACGAGTTCTATTTTTCGCCATTTGAAGCTGGAATTGCTAACGCAATTTCCAGCTTCAAATGACGAAAAATACATAAATGTAGTATATATTTGACGACAATTTGTTTCATTTTATGGTTACGTTCATTGACGATTGACGACGGAAATTTCCTTCATGTATGGTAGTGAAAAGGTTAAGGGTACACTTGCAAAAGAAAAATATACAAATCCATCCATGACCACGATATCACACTGAACGAGAAATAAGTAAAGGTAAAGTTCAGATAACCAACTAACAGATGTGCGCCCAGTAAATATGCAATTAATATGGAAAATTAGGTTTTGAAAAAATGTTATGAAAAATTCACAAGCCAAACATAAATGCAATACAACATATAATGCCATCATACTAAATTAAACAGCACTAACTGTTTATTTTTGATGTAAGAAGTTAGTGCTGTTTGCTTGTGCAGGAAAGCTAAAATACATCACACGTTTCGAGTCTGATTGAGTTAGTGGTTTTCTGAGGAGACTCCAAGCAAACACAACACATTGAACCAATGCTGTTTTAATGTTGGCCCATGGAGTTAGACGCCGGCCCAACATTAAGCCAGCATTCTTCGATGTTTCGTGTTTGTAGTGTTGATTAGATTAGGGTGTGGAGACCAGTCTCTTCATCAGCCCAATCAGAGGAATTGCTTGTTGACCTAGGCTTGCTATTGCAAGACGAGCAAAATCATCACTAACCGTTATTCCGGTCAGATATTCTCAACAATACAGGGTAATCCTTTCAGTGCGGGGATCGACTTTAGACGTCAGAATCAAACTTCCTATAGACGTCAGATTCTGACGTTAAAGTCGATCCCCGCACTGAAAGATTAAGATATTCATAATGGCCGTAAACCCACGACATAGGTGTTCAAATGAAGCGGAAAGAGCTAAGATATTTATGATTACATTAAAATTTTTAAACCCTTTAGTATCTATGGTTTATAATACCTAAATATTTCAACGAACTGTTACATTGTATTTTTCTTTCTTTTTAAACTGGAATTGTTTACGTATTTTTAATCTTCAGGTGTGTAACAATGTTATTTTGCTGAAAAGTGAACATTTCCCATTTTGAATTATTTAAATAATTAAACACCTTCAACAAACTAATTTATATATTTCAGAAACATTTTATTTGTTTTGAAACTTGATGAACACGATTACTGGAACACGGCTTAAGTATGTGTCACAGACCCATAGAAATTGTGGGGAGCCTCCGTGACCGAGAGGTAGTGTTCTCGTCCTCAGATTGACCTCACAATCTCGAATCCTAGGTCTTGAGGGCAGTGTTATCTCACCATCCTCATCTGCCGGGCCCAGTTTAGCCTAACAATTAGCCAATGCTACGCATATAGTTTAAATATGCTGTAAGACAGAAGCGGGAGCCATCCAACTAACACAACACGTTGATTTAATGCTGTATATGAAGCGTTATGCACACCATTTCTTTTGCGCCGGTTTTCGCGTGGGAAACCCATGCAAATGACGTCACTACTACAACCTGGCATCGGAAAAGAGAGAAAACGCCTCACATTTCGAATCGTTTTTTTGCTTTGGTATGTATAGACAGTGAGGCGAATTTTGCGTGACATTCGCGTGCTGTCGTCGCGTGCAAATTCGCTTTCTGGTGTATTTTATCTACCCTGATAGCATCGCAAGGCTCTGACACAGTGACCTCCATTTTTAAATGTAATAGTTCTAATATGATCAAAAGTTTACGCCTGTTGAAAATGGCCTAGTTTTCGTAGGCACTTGCAATATTCGGGTCAATTTCATGGCATCCGAGTTTTTCGGTAGGCGGCGCGAGTGTCGTATTTACACAGCTGACTGTGTAAACAAAATGGCGGTCAGTGTGACTGGGCCTCGCGCAGTAAATGAGTTAGGCGGCCCAGTCATACCGGGTATATTTTATCATGTTCACGGTTGCTCAGAAATCGTGGACCAGCAATAACTCAGTACCTGGCCACGCGGGTCACGTACCCAAGTGGATATAAAAGCTTTTTTATTTGTGCTTTAGTCGAGACATTTGGAGAATATTATCAGTGACGTACTGGTGTAGGCTAAGTGACAATTTGATTTTAGGTCTGTATACTATGTGAGAATGATAATATATATGTGTGATAATATATATCTCGTTGTGTCTAAATAGATATCTGCGATTAGTTTTAAGTTGTTACTGGTCTAGCTATTGCTAGTACTGCTGTTGTTGCAGAAATTGTTGTTGTTGCCGCTGCTGCTGTTGCTTCTACTGCTGCTGCTTCTGCTACTGTTGCTGCTGCTGCTGCTGCTGCTTCTGTCGCTTCTACTGCTGCTGCTTCTGCTACTGTTGCTGCTGCTGCTGCTGCTGCTTCTGTCGCTTCTACTGCTGCTGCTTCTGCTACTTCTGCTGCTGCTGCTACTGCTGCTGCTGCTTCTACTGCTGCTGCTGCTGCTGCTGCTGCTGCTGCTGCTGCTGCTGCTGCTGCTGATGATGATGATGTTTTTGCTGCTGCTGCTGCTGCTGCTGCCGCTGCTGTTGCTGCTGCTGATGCTGCTGCATCTGCTGCTGCAGTTATGTTGTTGATGCTGCTGATTATGATGATTGTTTTTTTTTTGCTGCTGCTGCTGCTGCTGCTGCTGCTGCTGCTGCTGCTGCTGCTGCTGCTCATATTACTAGCACAGCCCTGAGTAGGTTTGCTTCACATGAAGTATAGTCAGTGGTTTTATTTGTCACATTTAGTCTTCATCATCATAAAAGCAGCAGACAGCCTGAGTAGAAATCATCACTAATCCCCGAGGAATATGTGTTGATCATTTAGCTGTAACTGTAGCTGACAGTCTGCTGATGATATGACCATTCAGCGTTATAAGAATCTGAGCGTGTGGAAAAAAGCTTGTTGTACAAACATTTTACCCCTAATCCCGCTAAGTTAACTTTTTTAAATTTTTACCTACTTGAAGTTTTGTCTCGCTACCGCGACCCACAACTTAAAATGGATAAAAAAAAATTATATTTGTTTCATTTGAGATTAAAAAAATGCAAATTTTAATGCCTAAAACCTCATATCATTCCGAATATCAATGATTTTATCGCTATATTTGTTTCATTTGAGAGCAGACATTTGCAAATTTTCATGTTTAAAAGCTCAATTAATTATCAATATCAATGATTTTATCGGAAAAATTAAACAGCTTCAAAACAACTATAGTGGCGCTTAGCGGTTCATTGGTTACATTTGTAACACATGTCACACAAAAATATCTCTATCAACTGAACTTTATCCACATAGTTATGATTTCATTGCGAATGTGTGTTTTTTCATAAAGACGAATCCAGTCCTATCAGAGTAGATACAAAAATAACATTTATTACAACTGAATATTCATAAACGCAGTCAAGCAAATATCTACAACATTGAAATTGTGAAGACTTTATAAAAATTGCTCTACTTGTAGTTGTTTTATAAGTTTATACACTTTCCAGAGGTTTTTTTTTGCTACTTTTACACTAAATGTAGTTTTTTATCTCTGGTTTTAACGCGGGAAAGAAAAGTTATGTATAGTATATTTTTATATAATTTTACTTTCAGGTGTGATTACCTTGTATATAAATTTTATCCTGTATGTCGAACTCAGTTAGGGTGATGGTCACCTGTATGCCACATCCTGATGTACACAATTTTATTACAATTGCATATTTGTACGATTTTTGTATATATTTGTGTATATAAAGCCCGCGCTGTAATTTTTTAACCCACCATCGCCTTTGGCGTCGCTGTCTTTCTCCTGATCTGCTACAAAGCAGCTACAACAATGTTGAGGCGGGGCCTATGTACTACGAGCCTCTCCCTTAACCTCCCTATTCTATTGCTACATCCTATCTACGAATGAATAAAAGACCTAAATATTAATCAAATGTCGTATTTATTATATTACTATCCAATCTGCGCGCATCAACTATCTGCTGAAGTCCGGTCGTTTCCAAGCCGGATGCCATGTGATCGTCGTCCAGACATGGCACGAATCACTTCAATCTTCCAGTAATAAGTACCAAGTGACAAGTAATTTATTTAGTACTAATTCTAAAGGAACAAGCAGAAAATTGGATGCCAGGTCAGCATGCGTGGTAACAATACATTCAAATTATATACATAGGAGAATAACAATATATTATATCATGATTACATTGTACTGAAATAAAACTTTTCATTATACATTTGACATATAATAGTTGAAATTTGTTTTTAATTCTAAAAATGGCTTCAAGTGATATGTACACAGGCTTACTAATTCGACTTCACTCTCTAAATTTATAAACAGCTCGAACTTGAAACTGTTTGGTGCACGAGAGTAAAAACAATTTATTGAGCATTTTCGTTTAGAATAGAAGTGAGAGCATTTGAACAATATGTACAAATTCGTTTTTTTCGTAAAACCCCATTACGACGACCTGCTTTAATCGGGATCTTATGGTTTCGCCACTGACTCTAGTCATTGATGCACGTTGAGCATAAGGCAGGATCGTCAGATATTTTTCTAGTTTCAATGAAGATTGACCACATTTGTCCACCTGGGGCGACCCGTTCTGGAAAAACCGCCGTCTTATGGAGGCGCCGCACGATATGCAGGCGATGATGGGCTAGCCGCTGTCCAATTAACCACTAAAGCGCTGAATTATTTTTGTATAAACCATAAAGACCAAAGTGTTTTTTTCAATTTGAAATCATCATAAATGTCTTAGTTAGCTCATGGGTCTACGGCCAATATAAATATTGTAATTCTTTCAGTGCGGGGACGTCTTTAAACGTCAGAATCTGACGTCTACAGGCGTCAGATTCTGACCTTTGAAGACGGTCCCCGCACTGAAAGGTTTAAGAGGCCGATGTTTCAACTAGAATTTGTCCCAAACTCGCCAAGCGTCGCCGCGATCCTCGGCAGATGCCCTGCTTGTTATGTGACTTAGGCATTAAAGCGAAGGGAAATTTAAAGATCCAATATTGTGTTAAATGGTGTACTGCAGTAGACCTGTTATGAGCAGCCATGGGAAGGTCACTTGACCAATCCCCTAAATAACATTTTGTATAAAACCTCCAACGGGCAGTCACCTGTCTTGAAAGGCCACTCATCCTGTATCCCCAGGGTTGAGGATTATGGCAGATTCTCCTCTATGATAGGAACAATGTGTTATTGTCTCGTCACTAACAACATCGACATAAATGACAATAGCTATAGATTGGGGAGATAGAGGAACAGGTGTTCTAGCTTTACACATGTATCTGGGAAAAATGGCCTGATATCTCAGGGTCAAAGCATCCATTCAAGAAGATATAAACCCTTTTATTTATCAAAGGTAGCTCATTCAGGGCTATATACACTACCCATCATCTACACAGGTCAAATTAATGGAACAGCAAACCAATCGAGCCAATATGTTTAACCCTTCAACCGCCAAATTATTCAATCTGAATGTTCACGCACTTGAAGTTGTGTCTCGCTGACGCGATCCACAACTTCAAGTGAGTGAAAATTACTCAGATTTGACAAAATGGAGGTCAATTGTTTTCAAATATTGCTGATTGATGTCACATTTCATCTTTGTCACGTGTTTAAAAAGGGGGTACGTAACATGCTAATAAAAACCCGAATATAAGCGGTTGCGGCGTTTAAAGGGCTAATGCTGGGCCATCGGTAACCCTTACAACGTGGAAATAGTTTTGTATAGGACTAAACCATTGAGACAAAAGGATTTTTTCAATTTGAAATCATCATAAATGTCTTAGCTATTTCCGCTTCAATAGAATACCTATGTTATGGGTCTACGACCATTATAATGTGTTTTAATTTATTTCAGGGCGGGGATCGTCCTTAAACCCACAATTGCTATAAAACGTGCTATAAAACGTGTTTGAATAAAAATATATCTCATTTTAGCAAACATAATGTTCGTTTATCCTGCCAATGATCTTGTTTGAAGGTGAAACAGGTTAAAACAGGTAATAGACGCGAATAAAGACTTCAAGGGTTAATGCATTAACATTGCCACAACATTCTGATTATTGCAATGCAAGTAAACACCATGCATTAAAATAACCAGAATGTGTTTAATTGTTTTCTCAGAGGAGTATATATATTTTACACTGCCAGACGTAAGCACTGCTATTTTGCATGGTATATTTTGCAGATAGGATGACGTCACACTCCCCCACTCTCAATTTCAGCATATCGTAATCCGCTTGTGATTGGCCGGCTGTTCTGCTGGCAAGGAGGGGAGGGGTGGGTGTAGACAGACACCTGTGTGGTAAGCTGTCGGCTTTTTGAGACGCACGTGCCGTCTGTATCTGGTTGGAATAGGCTACACAGTGCTCTGTGTAATATAACTATGCTAAAAGTGTTCTATTGCTTGCTTTGATATTCTATAAATAGCTGTTGTACAGGTCTGATGTTTGTTAGAAAATCTGCAAATGCCACATTACCATATAGTATTATTCTAACTATAATGTGTGGTGGTCACTCGACGCATTACAATGAACAGACTGTAATGTGCCGCATTTACTTGTGGTCTCAGAGGAGCCTTTCGCCAGTGATAGATTCTGACAGAGAAAACAAACAAGTCTGATGAGTCATCAGTCATGTCTAATTTGATTTGTCCAATGCCTCCGAGAATGTCTCTTGAACATGTCATTTAATAAACCGGGACATTTTCTGGCTGCCTGCTGAACAGTCATCAATTTATATGCGTCAACCCTTAACCCTTTAAGCCCTCACGATGCATTAAAGCATCATTTTACATCCCCGAAAAAAACATATAATTATCCTACAACAAAGGGTTTTAGCACGAAAATTTCCATGAAACTGGTTTACCAATACATGGCAATTTTCTTTAATTTTTAAACCACATCAAGTCATCTTCATCCACTACAAGTCGAGAATTGCAGATGATAAATTCATGCCTGAACGGGTTAAAGCCCTGAAATGTTTGTTTATAAACCATGGAGATTTTTTTCAAAGCGCTGTATTATTTGTGTATAGATCCTAAACCACGGAGATCAAGGATTTTTTTTTTAATTGAAATCATCGTTAATATATTAGTGAGCACTTTCTCATAAATTTGAATACCTATATTTTGAGCCTACGGCCATTTTCTCAAACCGTTTAATTCATTCATTGCAGAGACCGACTTTATACGTCAGAATCTGACGTCTATGACGTCAGATTCTGACGTATACAGACGGACGTACCCGTGCTAAAAGGGTTCATGCATCGGCGCATTTTCTGGCTGATTGCTGAATAGCCGTGAATTAATATGCATTAATAGAACATTGGTGTGGCTTCTTATGTTTCCTGTGGTGCTCATCAAACTCGAAATGTTGGCCCACTGTTGGTTTAATGTTGTCCCACCATCTGCGACGCTGGCCCGATAATACACAAGCAGTGGGCCATTTTAACAGGGACGACAAATGACATATTTTTTGGTGTCTGGTTTAGTTTGTGCATCAGGGGCCTATTATCCGGAATACCTGGCACGATGTGAACCGTTTATTAATAAGCTGTTTTGGTTGACTAGCGGGAAAACAGGCAGCCATGCAATTAATTACAAACTGTGGAATCAGATAATGGAAGTCGCATACCATTTGGAGAATACAAGGAAGAATAGTTTGCGGTGTGCATGCACTTTACCAGCCTACTGGATTTCGATGTAGGGCGGACAGCCCCGATGTCTCAGAAATCAGATTTTTTTAAACCCCTAATACATACATTTTATATTTCATGTACATATTTAAAATGTACAAATGCAATATAAGAATATTACTGTTTGAAAACAAAAACTCTTGAAAATCTAATTTTTTTGGATCTCTTGAAGCATTTATTAAAGGATCTTCAATGCCACAAGTGGAAGTTATTTTCGGTGAATTATATTCATTAGCATAAATCACCAAAATTTTAAATGCTTGAAAATATTGTTTCAGGGCCGATACTCACAGAGATAACGTATCTGCCATGAAGTGAGACCAAAGATCTCGCATCGATTAGTCCTCCATAACGATCATATTTCACAGACCACATGTAGCATTTATAATTATTTTGCGTGCAGGAGCATTGTTCAAAACACGAATTAGTTTTAAATTGTGGTGGTGTATATTCTCTTACCAAGAGACAAACGACTTCAAATGTGCGCGTGCGCTTTTTAAGTTGTATACATCGCTAATTGCTATGCCATATTATGATGTCGACATACAAAGCCTACACTATTCTATGCAATATTTTTTAATTCCTACATTCAAACCAAAAGATATAACCTCACAGCTTTAAAGTGGCCTGTGGTATTATTAGCTTCATATATGGGGTAATTGGCTATCATGTGACCCTCTGAGAGGGTCACATGATAGCCAATCACCCCATATAAGGAAACACTTGTGCCCCATCCTGTGGCAACTTTGATTTATTTGTCACAAAATGTTTCACACTACATAAGGGGTGATAGATCATCTTTAATGTGACCTATGTATCGGTCTCTAGTTATCTCAGTATATTTGGGGGTAAATCCCTTAACCCTTTAACCGCCGGTGCCGCATATATTCGGGTTTTCATTTTTTATTAGCACATTAAGTACTACCTTTTAAACATGTTAAAGATAAAATGTGACATAAATCAGCAAGATTTGAAAACAGTTTACCTCCATTTTGTAAAATCTGAATAATTTTCACTCACTTGAAGTTGTGGATCGCGTCAGCGAGACACAACTTCAAGTGGGTGAAAATTCAAACTGAATAATTTGGCGGTTAAAGGGTTAACCCTTTCCTTTCAAGCCTGAATTTACCATTTTTATCTTCATCCACTACAAGCCGCGAATTGTCGACTTGTAGTGGATAAATATGTTTTGATGTGGTTTAAAAGTTAATGAAAATTGCCATGTATTGGTAAACCAGTTTGATGTAAATTTTCGTTCTAAAACCCTTGGTTGTATAAAGATTAGGTCTGTTTTAAGGGATGTAAAATTATGCTTTAATGCATCGTGAGGGCTTGAAGGGTTAAATAATCACACCCAGAACTCTTTATTGGATGAGTAAATAAAACACTCTGAATAACCTTATCACCCCTACCCCTACGTCATCACCCCTACCCCCCACGTCATCAACCCTACCCCCACGTCATCACCCCTACCCCTACGTCATTACACCTACCCTCCACGTCAGCACCCCTACCCCCACGTCATCACCCCTACCCCCACGTCATCACCACTACCCCAACGTCATCACCCCTACCCCCCACGTCATCACCCCTACCCCCATGTCATCACCCCTACCCTCACGTCATCACCCCTACCCCCCACGTCATCACCCCTACCCCCATGTCATCACCCCTACCCTCACGTCATCACCACTACTCCCACGTCATCACCCCACCCCCCCCCCCCCACCCACGTCATTACCCCTAACCCCACGTCATCACCCCTGCCACCCACGTCATCAACCCTACCCCCCCCCACGTCGTCACTCCTACCCCCCACGTCATCACCCCTACCCCCCCCACGTTATCACTCCTACCCCCCACGTCATCATCCCTACCCCCCACGTCATCACCCTACCCCTCCCGTCCTCACCCCCAATCCCCACGTCATCACCCCAACCCCCACGTCATCATAACAATTTGTATCAGATGGGTATCTGTCTTTGGGTCGGTATTGACTGATGCTTATCCCCTCATCATGAACATCGAACGACAGAGCTCGTTCAGTTTTCATCTGCGAATTGCAATGGTTAACATACTGCAAAGTCACTTATGTTAAATGACCGTTAAGGCCGGAAAGTGGCGCAAAGTATTATTTTTCTATTACCAGTTCCTTTAGTATATTCTCAGAAGATGTCAAAATAACTATATATTATATAACTATATAGTTTTATCAAGACCTATATATATATATGTCATCTCTATTATGTCACAGTGTTACGTATCAGGTCCTCTTCACATTAACCCTTTGAGTGCAGGCGACGCTTTTATCGCATTCATACTGTTTTTCCACAACTAAAATTTGACAGAAATTGAACAAATATGCATGTATAAATCTTGAGTAAAGCCCCCATTGTGAAATTTAGCAGGTTTAATTTTTAAGTGAGGAGGTATTTTCCTTTCATTTGAAGTTGGCAATTGCGTGAGCAATGCCAACTTCAAATGAAAGGAAAATGTTAAGTAGTAATGAAGCACTTAAAGAGTTAACTGCATTATATATAATCTCTACATGACTTTATTCTGACCTATTTGCTTCAGGTCGCCTCTACCTTGCCGCTGTTTGTTGGTTCGGGACTACATTATATTTGACCTCTTTATGACCTTATTCTGACCTATTTGCTTCAGGTCGACTCTACCTTACCGCTGTTTGTTGGTTCGGGACTACATTATATTTGACCTCTATATGACTTCATTCTGACCTATTTGTTTCAGGTCGCCTCTACCTTGCCGCTGTTTGTTGGTTCGGGACTACATTATATTTGACCTCTTTATGACCTCATTCTGACCTATTTGTTTCAGGTCGCCTCTACCTTGCCGCTGTTTGTTGGTCCGGGACTACATTATATTTGACTTCTATATGACCTTATTCTGACCTATTTGTTTCAGGTCGCCTCTACCTTGCCGCTGTTTGCTGGTCCAGGACTACATTTCGTAGGAAAAGTTATTTGAATCAGACAAACTCATGTAAGTACTCAATGATACATGCTGATAAATAATGTTACCATATTTAATACTTTAATATTAATAATATTACTAAAAATGATGGAATCATCACACAAGATATTAATTCGGCTGTTCCAACCTCTAGTAAAACAAAATAAAATACAAATAAGCTATAATTTTGTGAAGATTTAATCAGCACTTGTTATCTCCTTCGTCAAGGATATCAGCTAGGCTATACCTGTTTTATGATCCAGGGATACAGTGGGTTAAAATGGGTTTTGTCTGGGAAAGAGGGTATGTATTTTAGCCCAATTTAAACTGTGCTGACTTGTTTACACACTAAGGGGCGTGGCTCAAATCTGTCTGGTAAGCAAACCCATAGCGGGCCTGTTTTTGAACAAGGACCTCTCAAGCTTTATCCTGATATGTTACACTAAAAGTTTGATAGATAAAAAAAATGGTGAATTCTTGATGCGGAATTAAGGCAGTTTACATGTGTTTCAATTAAATGGGACTGGCATTTGGAGTGGTGATACCCTAATATACCACCTGCATAGTTTACGAGGTTTCACTGTCGCAGGTTCTGACTGGGTCGGCTTGTTCCGTCTCTCAGCAAAGTAAAATCGTGCCAGATCGGTAGACCATTATTATTGAGCAAAATGTGCTGTTTCAGGGAAGGATATATCGTGGAAAAAATCAACTCGATTTAATTAAAAAAGGCGGAGACGCGGCAATTATCGACTGCAAAATACGTAATATCTGGTAGCTAACTCATTACTATAGAATAAAATGTGCGGTTTCAGAAACAAAATCACATCGATCACAAATGATGAACTTTTTTATCATGGTTGAGTTTATTACACGTAATATTTGAAAAAAAGAGCCGGGTAGATAGAGCATTACTATTTTTATAAAATAAAATGTGCGGCTTCAGAAAAGGACATGGCCTGAAAATGTTCTCCACAAAATTGCGGCCATAATTGACTATACCATGTGTAATATCTGGAAAACCGTACCAGATAGCTAGACCATTACAATTGAACCAAAAATGCAGTTTCTTAGAGGGTTTTGCCCTGAAAAGTTTCAACAAAGCTACACTCGCCTTTTAATTTTTAATTAAACCAATTGGCTATTGCCATTCATCGGCATTGCCGTTGGCGTTAGCATTTCCTCGTGGGCACGATAACTTTAACGTTTTTCATGTATCCTTCTCAATTGTCAAATGTGTTCTATATCTTGTTAGTGAACAGTTCTTGGACAAGGTCAATAATGGCTGAAAAAATTCAAAATGACCGATTTATTGTGATTTTTCACATTTTACGTTAATAATCTTACTTTGTGGGCACGACAACTTCAAAAGTTGTCCAGGTATCCTGCTTAAACTTGTTATGCATCTTACTTATCAGTTATCAGACAAGTCAAAAAATGACTGGTAAGAGTTCAAAAAGACCAATTTATTGTGCTTTTTCACTTTTTATGTCAATAATTTCATCTTTTGGGCGCGATAACTTTAAACAATTTTTTTTGTATCCTGCTCAAATTTGTATTGCATGCTGCTAATAACCAATTCTCGGACAAGTTCAATAATGGCGGAGGGAAATTGTAGAGTGTGCTCTTGTTTGTAATGATTTCCACTTCTATATGAAATGAATCGGGCTTTAGGCCATCTTTGTGCACAAATATGCTAAACTGGGCCAGGAGGACCTCCTGAGGATGGTGAGATGATTGAGATGACACTGCCATCCAGACACAGGATTTGAAATTCGAGCCCTGGCGGTCTGAGGCCGAGCACGCTACCTCTCGGTCACGGAGGCTCCCCACAATACTGACTTTCACACGTGGATGGGGAAGAAACATTTTTGTGTCTTTCAAACCGCCGAGACCGGGAACCGAACCCCGAACTCTGGCGTGAAAGGCAGCGGTGCTAACCACTACCCTAGGGCCCCCGCCCGATTTCCACTTCTAACGTTTTTCATGTATCCTTCCCAAGCGTGTTCTATATCTTGCAAGTGAACAGTTCTTGGACAATTTCAATAATGACCGAAAAGAACTTCAAAATGACCGATTTATTGTGATTTTTCATAGTTTACGTAATAATCTTACTTTGTGGGCACGACAACTTCAAAAGTTGTCAATGTATCCGGCTCAAATTTGTTATGCATGTTGGCATACTCATAATCAGTTATCGGACTTGTTAAAAACTTTCTGAAAAGAGTTCAAAAAGGCCGATTTATTGTGATAATTTTATCTTGTGAGCGCAATAACTTTAAACGTTTTTTTTGTATCCATTTCTAATTTGTTTTATTAAGTCGTCTCCATCGACCATGGTAACTAGCTTGTTCTGTTGTCGATTTTGATTTTTTTTATAATAAAAAAACATGTATCAACGTATTTGTAGAAAAAAACCTTTAATCCATTGCATCATGCAATACATCATTGGAACGGAAATTTAATTACTTTTTATATGGTATATTGCATGTGTAGATTGCTAATTAAGAATAGACGTTTGCGTAGCCCTACCCCCTAATTTTAGACGGGTTTGGGGGTACCCCCCTATAAATGGTTAAAATATAAAGTTCATCCCTATTTTTTGCTGTCAACATCTCATTTCATGTTTTAGACATATCAAAGTTTAAAAAAAAGTTGGTGTGGGTGAAATGGGGGGGGGGGGGGTGCATGGTGGGTGTTTCTAGCCCATGGCCTATAAAGCTCACTTATTTGATCTGGCTTTCCCACCTTAGCTCTTCGATAGCCCGTCTCCCTGTCGACGAACCTGCTTTGGCCTGGATTATGACACATGATCACGCTGAGAATTCGTGCGCCTCTGAGCTCGGTGCGCTGTGCATATATGCGCCATAGAAGTTTTATGTATTTATTAATTTATTTATTTTCCGGTTTCTAAATCTTTAACATTTTACCTTGCTATTTTACAATGTCGAGAACCAAGAACCACTAAAATAATAAAAACTATATTAGGGGCGACCATTCAATCTCTAGGGGGGGGGGGGTGTGCTGGTGTTTTTGTCGCGTACAAATCATTTCTTTAAATCTGGCTCGGCGGCAGCTGACAATTTTAAATTTGATCACATGTTTATATGTAACAGTTATTGCAATAAATTATTTATTTCATGCAAATTATTTATTTTAAAAATTATCCAGCCCTGCCCCATGGAGATTGAATGGTGGCACCCTTATCCAGCGCTATTCAATTGTCAAATCGTTTGGAAACAGTGTCGTTTGTGTGCAGGAAGCACCACAGACAAGCAATTTACTGTGAATAAAAGATAAAGAACAGTGTTGAATGTTAGCATTGTCTGCTGTGGCAGGTGTTCTTTGTGATCTCTATGACACCCTCTCTCACCATTCTCCTTTGACCTTTATCCCAGATTATGTCTCCCTCGCTGGATGGCGAAGTTGACCAAGTGTTGACTTGATGTTGGGCCACCGTCTGCGACGCTGGCCCAACATCAAGTCAACAATGGGTTAATGTTTCATGATTAATGTGACAAGGATGTCCAATCTCTATGCGAACATGGAATCAGTGGTGCGCATGAAGCTGTATGTCCACTGCCACCTGCTGACGTTAATTAGATCATAAACATACCCCAGACCTTCTCGAATTGTATTTGGGAAAGTCTGGTTTATTTTTAACTTTATAAAACGTCCAAAGTAAAGGTGGTCGCACCGCAGGCATACTGATGGTAGACCATCTAGTCTGACATATATCGATAACAAACCTAAATCACGGGAGATATACAGAGCAGCAATTTCTAAAACTAAAATTTGTTGAAAAAAAACAATGTTCTACTTTGCGGTATGTTTTTTTCGAAGCTTTTCTCAATTTTAAATATTTGGCACACAGCGGGACAAATCTCTTTGGGATGTCAGATTGTGTCAACGCGTCTTTTCGTAATCAATTTGAAAAGTGGCAGATGTGTCTCTATATTCCCCATAACATATCATACCCAAGATTTGAAAATGCATGTAGTTATATAACAAACATTGCATATGATACTCGGTTATACTGCAGATTAGTTTTTATTCACACATGTGTGATTACACAGCGCTTAATATTAATTTTATTAGAATGTTTATTAAAATATGGAGTTTTACAAAATAATTTCTGTCACAAGGACATCCTCGTTTGAAAAAAACAAACAGCTGGTCCAAAAAATTATTTTGTCAAAACAAATTATTTGATAAACGGGTGTATTCGATGAATTACATGGTGGATAAAAACATATTTAGGACTAATAATAGCTCTGCATTAATAGTCAAATGTTGGAGACCGGATAGACAGACAGATGTTGACATTAAAAGTCACATTAATGACCTATTAGTCATGCAAATATGTATGTAGTTGTACATTTACATACAGTTCTGTAAAATCACATGGGAATATAAATGATATCTACAATTCCTATCAAGCTTGCTAAATAAGCTATAATCATTTAAAACATTCTTTAAAAAACAATATGGAATTATTGTGAATTTTTTATGTAGAAGTAGAATAACTGAACAAGAAACATCAATTGGGCTTCCGTATTTTCAGCCTTCCATCTGTCACATGTCACAAGTACTATTTTTAATAATAATTGGCAATGTAACAATATTTAAACAACTCGACAAATTAATCATTGCTCATATTGTTTCTCTGCTGACTGGTCGGTGTTGCGTCTTGACCAGATGAAGACTTGAATAGAAAATGAGCTACGAGACTAGGACTCATTTCAAATAAATCGCAATTATTTTTGCATTGTATGCCTTTCGGATCGGATCGTATCGTCGTAGGCCTATTGGATGGGATTGTCGCATTGTATTGTTTATCGTATAGTTAGTCATAACAGTGCACTACACCGCAGCGCTCTGCAGCGCACTGCACCGCAGCGCACTGCATGCACCGCAATGCACTCAGCTAATGATTGCATTGCATTGCATTGTTATTATATCGTATTATATTGTAATGTTCTGTATTTTATTGTAATTTGTATTATATTATATTGTGTTGAGTTGGGTTGCATTGCATTGTAATGCATTACAATGCATGGTGCCGTATAGTATTGTATAGTCGAATCACATCGTATTGTGGAACCTTCTCATTTAAGTTTTATATGGAAAAAGATGTAAGGTAATTAGTTGTCGGTCTCTAGGCAGCACGAAGATTAAAAAGTCCGGTAAATTAATCAGTTATCAGTCTGTTTTATCAGCTTATCCCATTAACAAATTTTGCTTAAGCCTTACAATGCTGAAATATGTTTGTATAAATCATGGAGAACAATAGCTTTTTTCAATTTGAAATCATCAGAAATGTCTTAGTTATCTCTTTCCGCCTAATTTGAATACCTATGTTATGGGTCTACGGCCATCAGACATGTTTTAATTCGTTTGGGACCGTCTTTAAACGTCAGATTCTAACGATTAAAGACATAGACACATGGACCCGAACGATACCACTTTAGTCGTCATTAGCCCTCATAGGGCTTTTGTATGAAATAAAACTAATAATTGACAACTAATTACTTTGCGAAAATCGTCAATCTTTATTCTGACTGGAGGCTGACAGCTAATTACTTCACATCAGCTGCGACTTTTTTCAAATAAAACTCAGCTTATTT
The DNA here is from genome assembly GCA_964017125.1 of Flabesymbios commensalis. Lineage (NCBI taxonomy): Eukaryota > Metazoa > Annelida > Polychaeta > Terebellida > Flabelligeridae > Flabesymbios > Flabesymbios commensalis. The sequence goes on along the minus strand of OZ024916.1, from coordinate 63,627,088 downwards.
CTTGCAGAGGACTAAACATGCTAAATGCTTCACAATACGATATATTACGTAAAGTTACACATGATACGTCTACACATATACGACTACGAATTATTCGATACAATACAATACAATACAATACAATACAATACGATACGATACGATACGGTACGGTACGGTACGGTACGGTACGGTACCGTACGGTACGGTACGGTACGGTACGGTACGGTACGGTACGGTACGGTACGGTACAGTTTGATGCGATGCGATGCGATACGATGCGATGCGATGCGCCTGCGATGCGATGCGATGCGATGCGATGCGATGCGATATAATGCAATACAATGCAATACGATACAATACAATACAGCAATACAATACAATACAATACAATACAATACAATACAATACAATACAATACAATACAATACAATACAATACAATACAATACAATACGATACGATACGATACGATGCGATGCGATGCGATGCGATGCGATGCGATGCGATGCGATGCGATGCGATGCGATGCGATGCGATGCGATGCGATGCGATGCGATGCGATGCGATGCAATGCAATGCAATACAATACAATACAATACAATACAATACAATACAATACAATACAATACAATACAATACAATACAATACAATACAACTCAATACAATACAATACAACTCAATACAACTCAATACAGCTCAATACAATACAGCTCAATACAATACAATACAGCTCAATACAGCTCAATACAGCTCAATACAGCTCAATACAATACAGCTCAATACAGCTCAATACAGCTCAATACAGCTCAATACAGCTCAATACAATACAATACAATACAATACAATACAATACAATACAATACAATACAATACAATACAATACAATACAATACAATACAATACAATACAATACAACACAACACAACACAACACAACACAACACAACACAACACAACACAACACAACACAACACAACACAACACAACACAACACAACACAACACAACACAACACAACACAACACAACACAACACAACACAACACAACACAACACAACACAACACAACACAACACAACACAACACAACACAACACAACACAACACAACACAACACAACACAACACAACACAACACAACACAACACAACACAACACAACACAACACAACACAACACAACACAACACAACACAACACAACACAACACCATGCGATACGATACGATACGATACGATACGATACGATACGATACGATATAATACGATGCGATACGATACGATACGATACGATACGATACGATACGATACGATACGATACGATACGATACGATACGATACAATACGATGCGAGGCGATACGAGGCGATGCGATATTGGATAAACTCAAAGGCGCCGCTTATAAGAGGCGAATTGCAGTAGTGTAGCTCCTTACTATTCAAGTCATCATCTGGCCATGCTGCCGCACCGATAATCAAAACAGGAACAAATTTAATCCGGGATTTGTGTAATATTTTCTCAAAAAATATGCTCATTTTGTCACTTATTAATAAAAAACATAATATCTAATAACTGACGGATGAAAGGCTATCAAAAATATGCTTTCAAATTATTTTTACTGGTCTTTAAGTGATTAGCTTATTTTTATTACGCCCCCCCCCCCCCGCAATGTCAAAGATTTATCATTGTATCAAAATGCATATTATTTGGTTCCTGAAGATTGTGTACCATAGCCTGCATAGCTGGCAGCGACATCGGCAGGGCGCCACGCTCTAATCATTGCGCCACGCTCTCACAATCGCACCATGTCTTTTATGAATTTCTTTTATTGATTTAGCAATATAAACCTTGCGTGAGTAGTTTTTAGCTGCTCCATTTGTGACAGAACAATGCAAGAAGACAACCCGGTGTATAAATTTCCCCTTGTCATAAATATTTGATTACATTATACAATGACACCACTGGCAATGATATGGTTCTTTTGCCAAAACAGACATCTCCATAAGTGATATACGCCAGTGTCCGCTCCTATAATATATATGTATAGTAACTCTTACAGCGCGGGGATCGACTTTAGTCGTCATAATCTGACGTCGTCAGACGTCAGATTCTGACGTCTAAGGTCGATCCCCGCACTGTAAGAGTAGACATATTTCTAACGGTCGAAGGCCCATAACATAGGTATTCAGATGAATCAGAAAGAGCTAACTAAGACATTTATGATGATATAAAATTGAAATAAACCCTTTGGTCTCCAAGGTTTATATGAAAAAAAACTCAGAGCTTTCAGGGTTCAAACTTGTGCTACTCGAACCGCATAAAAGCGGTTCCAAGCAAATTCTATGCCATTTAGAATGCAACTCAAATTGATAAGATAGTTTGTGGTGGATGCTCATTATTGAACAAATAATTACATTTGAAATTTGTCTATTTTTTATAAATAGTAACATTTTTCGTCATTTGAAGCTGGAAATTGCGTTAGCAATTCCAGCTTTGAATGAATGAAAGATAGAAGCAAACGACTCAGCAGCACAAAGGTTGAAAAAGGAGACTGCCTTACAAAAAGACAGCGATTTGTCTGCGGAAGTATATAGTCCCATTGGCATTCGAAGAGAGTCCCTGACACTCAGTATAGTGGCAGACACACCGTTTGATTTCCAAGGGAATATATAATATACGAATTAATTGTGATGTGGCACACCAACAAATGAAATGGTTGTTGACTCTTTCATTCACAGACGTTTTGCAGTTTGATTAAAACACTTCTAATTCCAATTTGAATGACACGCCCATTTAATTATTTATGGTGACCCAACAAGGCCGCCAATTAAATATATTAGTATTTTGAAAAATATACATTTTTTTGTGCTTATGAAATAAATTGCCCAATATAAAATATTCATTTCGTGCTCACGAAATAAACTGTACAAAAAATATTATTTAATTAGTGCTGAAAAAATAATTAGCAGATAAAATATTTTTTATTTTGTGCACACGAAATAATTGTAAATAAATTAGAATATTTATTTCGTGCCAACTATTTATATGGTTGGGCCAACATTAAACCAATATTGGATGAATGTCTGTTGATTGATAGGAATGTCAATTTTACTACGTAGACATAATTTCTCTGGAACTATGCAGGTAAAGCAAACACTTGCAAAATAGATGTCGTCAAATTATCAAGCGTATTACCACTTTTCACTATTACAAATGAATACATTTATGTGATAACTTAACAGCTTAAGCAGGTTATTATGACAAGATAAAAGGCGTTATAATTCCTAATTTGATCAGTGTGCAATCTATTAAAGCAGATGATGCAGTATATTAAAGTAGTCAGGGCCAAATCAATAATTGTATAATAAATTAAATTAGCATGAATAAATAGCATTATTAGCATTATTATGTGGATCGTGGTGGGAAATATTTTTTTCATTTTTTATTAGAAATATTATATTATAAATAGCAGTCAACAAGCCGGAGAATAGCATAAATTGAAATAAACATGTCTATGTGTTGATAACTTGAAATGCTGGCTGTATCATATAGTAGAACAAAATGTAAAAGAAAGGATTTCCAATTTACGTTTAGCACCATCACTATTCCGGCTCCAGAGATGCTAAGATTTATTTTGGTATATGCCCAAAATGTTACCACTGGTTACTTCTTGTGGCTGGGTAACTCTCTAAATACTGCAGCTAGAGACCGGCTGCTGCTCAACTACTATATAATATATCTCCTTTGTGGTATGCACCGTATGAAATAATGAATTAAAATCATTGAATATAAACTAGCTCAATACATCACACTCTGGCCATTCACTTGATATATTGTACATAGGTATTTCTTAAAGCAGGTCATAATATTTTGACTGTTTTAGCGTGGGGACCGACTTTAGACGTTAGAATCTGACGTCTATTGACGTCAGATTCTGACGTTTAAAGTCGATCCCTGCGCTGAAAGAGTGCACTATTTATAATGGCCTTCAACCCATAACATAGGTATTCAAATAAAGCGAGCAGAGCTAAAACATTCATGATGATTTCAAATTAAAAAACCCTTTCATCGCTTGGCTTGCATAAATATCTTTCAGCGCTTCAAGAGTTAATTTAGCTTAAGATGGAAATTGAGGTACCGTCAGTTTTTTGTGACATTTATCTGGTTAGAAACATTTATTTCTAACATTTATCTTCTTCAAAACGGTGAAGAATGAAGTTTTTAATTAATATAATATTTGATTTGTTTTGACAGGGTCAGCCAGAAAGAATGGCAGATGTCAGAATACGGTGTCCAAATACACGACCACCTACATTGACAGCATGGTCAGCCAGACTAACGGTGAGATTCCTCTAGATTTAACCTGTGTGTAAAACACAAATACTTGTACTGTATCAAGATATATGACTGCTCAACTACATTGACAGCATGGGCAGCCAGACTAACGGTGAAATTCCACTAGCTTTAACCTGTGCGTAAACCACAAATACTAGGATTGTATTATGATATATGACTGCTTAACTACATTGACAGCATGTGCAGCCAGACTAACGGTGAAATTCCACTAGCTTTAACCTGTGCGTAAACCACAAATACTAGTACTGTATCAAGATATATGACTGCTAACTACATTGCCAGCATAGTCTGTGAAACTAACAGTGAGATTCTACTAGCTTTAACCTGTGCGTAAACCACAAATACTAGGAATGTATTAAGATATATGACCGCTTAACTACATTGACAGCATGGTGAGCCAGACTATTACGGTGAGGTAGCATTATCATATAACCAGACAGACAGACACATACAGACTTATATTTTATTGACAGAAAAAAAGTCATTACGGACTTATTTGTCATAGAAATGCAAGAGATATATGTACATGTCTATACAAGATTGTTAATTTGTTAAAATCATATGACAATATACATGGTATGACAAACATAACTAAAACTAGAAATGGAGGTCGCAAACTCCGAGACCCGGCTTTAGTCTGTTTGAGTGCTTCAGGCCTGATGTTTTGTAAACATAGCTGTATTGGTTGTCCGTATGGGCCAAAATCCTAAATGTCCAGGATATAGTATATTCATGCCCCCCCCCCCGTTTCCTATGCCTGTGTTCAACGTTCAGGCCTATTCCTTCCACCACCATCGATAATAAGTCAGTGTACGCGTCTATATGATGTACCTAGTAGGCCTACACACAATGTAGACCTACTCACACAATAACGGTTCAATGTTGGGCCAGCGTCGCAGCCCATTGCTGGTTCAATACCGGTCAATTATATTCGACGTTGGCCCAACATAGAAACAGAATTGGGTGATTGTCCCGTGTTTGCTCTGATTGTCATACGGGTGACGCTTTGTGCCCCGAAAGGTCACTACCCGGATAACACGATACATTGGCCCAATTGTGAAATAATGTTGGGCCACCATCTGCGACGCTGGGCCATTATTCCTACCAAAACCCTTTGGGCTTAACCACTTAATATGATCGTGAATATCTTTTTTTCTGAAGAATGTTTAAACACGAAAGTACTTAACCTAGGGACCTGAAACGTTATATTGCACATGTTCATATGGACTGGTGTACAGAAATGGCAACCGTTTCCCACACACATCACCCCTCTTTCCCCTAAATAGCACACAAACTTAGGCAAAATAAACTTAAAGGTGTAGTCAACTGTCAAAATTCGCGGGACAAGGGTCCCCCAGAAGGCAATAGTGCCCGTGGGTAAGCTAAGGTCCTATTCCATAATAATACTAAATATGCGTTTCATACCCAAAGCCTCATTAAGAGCAAGTTCTCAAATCACAGCAAGTTCATATATACTTGAGCGACATCTATGAGGTAATAATTCAAAGCCCTTGTCTTTTGCCCCTACTTGGTCGCCTACTTGCAAACAAACTGACTGTATTACTGCGGGGATTTGGAAACTGCTTGACCCCCAAGCTTGAATGTATTGTCACCCAGTAAACACAAAACATTTGTATGACTTTATGCAATGTTGGACCAACGTCGAAGACGTTGGGCCTACATTGCATAAATGTCATACAAATGTCTTGCGTTTGCTGGGCAGGAGGACTTTCTCTCAAACATTGTACATTTATCTAATGTTGGTTCAATGTTGGGCCAGCGTCGCAGACGTTGGCCTAACATTAAAACAGCATTGGATCAATGTCTCGTTTAAGTATTATCTTGTAATCAGTTCAGTGGCTATATTAATGCCGTCAATCTGTACTCAATAGGCTACTGCTGGCCTACACTTGACCGTCCCAGGCATGCGCGTTTTAAAGCTGAATGATTCTTTTTAATAGGATACCGGCCGTAGGTCCTAATCATGTTAAATGGCATTGCTATAATAAAACTGCATATTTTGATAATATAAATGGCTACTACATAAAACAAAATTAAAAGGCTTTGGGTCTATTATTTTGTTTCCCGCACCAAAACCACTAGCTTTAACTCGTGTCTAAACCACCAACACTAAATCTGTATTCAAACACACGACCACCAGCCTTGATAGTGGATGTAATAAGCTAAAAATAGTTTAAAATGGTGATAAAGCTCTGAAATTTTTACACAGTATAGGTATGATGATGTTATATCAGCTTAAAATGGGAGCCCACGAGGAATTTTTTTTGCGATTTTTAAATTTCATGTTTAATGTTTTTGTTTTTTTAATTTATAAAAAATACCACAATCGACTTTAATTGTAAATTCTAACGAAATAAATTTATTTTGGATTATCGGACTTATTAAGAGGAAGCCAACTTAATGCGTTCCGGAATAAAAAATAAAATAATCTTAATTTAAATTTAAAAAATGTCCACCGCCCCTTTTTTTCCGTTAAAATTTTATTAAATAAAATATTGTGTCAAATAAACTTGTTTTCTTCATTTTCATTTACACAATGGGCGCCAAAACTATAATATCAGCAAAAATAAATATAATACGAGACATAGAATTGTGCTGCAATTGATATTGATAATGAAACGCTTTAACCATATTATTCGGTTATTTGAGGCCTACATTTATTATGTTTACATTAGCAGATTACAAGAAATAAATATATGTATGTGTTTTATATGTCTAACAATGAAATATTTGGACCAAATTAGAGCCATGCTGACAGTCCCCTTTATTCAGTCAAAATCAGCCTTCGCATCCTTGACCGTCCTGGAACCGCCGTTTGTAGTAATATTGTTACATACGGACACAATGATCATTTGAGAATCATCACAAAAAAATGCAAACGCGTAGCTGAAATTCAAATATAATGTGCAATAATGTATCTCGATGCATCATCATGTCAAGTATAAAGTATTCATACTTGACATGTTCAGTAGCGCGTACTGGATATGTCACTTTGTGGTTTCCGAATTCTTAAGTTATCATCATTATCACACATACTGTAAACTGATATCAATGCTTCCAGACGTTTTTTTAATCCCAGCTAGAGCTACAGAGTGACATTTTGTGGTTTTGTTTGAATAATAATATAATACTATATAATATATAATAATATATGTTATATCACTTTCCAATAACTAACAATCAGTGAAAGTTGTGTCATTTCGTGTCAATTGGGTAACACATATTATAATAATTATTGACTAACAGTTCTACCATATCAAAATTATTTTTCTAATTGCAAGATTATTATCTAAAATCAATGGTAATATTTAAAAAATTGTTAAAAAAAAATAGAATAAAATGATAAAAGATAATTGAGTTACATGTATGCAAGCGTTCACACTTTTATCATATAAACGATCTATTCGCTCAATATAATGCAGCTCACGAACTCTATTTCGTATAGCCCAAACTGTATCTGAAACTAAAGGTTTGAGCCACTGATTGCAACGGTACAAATGGGTGTAGTAATTCCTATGGGCGCTCACGGCTGAGGCTTGGCCACAGTTTACCAAGTCAAAAATAGCTTTGTTAGAATCAGTAACATTTCACCTATATTTAGCCATTTTAAGCTTGTTTTCACCTTCGTCGTTAACATTTTGTGGGGATGTTTTCAAAATTAGTGTGTAGATCGCTCTCACGCATCGCCATGATAACAAAAATTGATTTCACTGTTCAAACAAATTTCACAATCCACACCCACATCTTCGCGGTGTACAGTTGTCCACGATTACACTTCATAGACCCCACCAACATAAACAGAGCAAAACATTTTTTTCCCAATTTTTTTTCAGAGGGCTCCCATTTTAATATAAAAGAGGATATATTGAAGTACAAGTCCTCAAATTTTGACAGCTTTATCATTTTTTTAAACTATCAGGTCTAAACGTCGAGCTTATTACATATACTATGACAGCATGAGATGGTGAGATGCCAGATAATATAACCCATAGCTTCAACCCGTGCGAAAACCACCGATACTAGTACTCTATCCAGATAGACGATCACTGACCTATACAGCAATAACTCATATTATTTATATTTATATTATCATTTATTTTTACTCTATATTTGTATCATCATTTCCAGGAGACGGATGTCAGGAACTGGTGGATATGAGTCGTCACTCAGCCATATAACTGTCCTGTTTCTCGCTACATGGACAGTAGCGATGAGCGTCACCTAGTGAATATATATGAACTAAAGAGGCTTTGGAGTCAACAAGGTCTTTAAATGCCACGATATGAGAGAGCATAATCACAGGAAACACAATTCCCAGCAAACACGAAACATTTGTATAACATTTATACAATGTTGCACCATTGTATACCGGTTCAATTGTGTGTGCTATCTGAGTAGGGGTTGTAAATACAGTGTGGGTACAGTTGTCAGCTGATGTGAGGCATCTAGGTTTTGTGTTGTGACCAAAGACTTTAGTGACAAAAGCCAAACGGATCTCTATATCAGTGATTCGCTCTTCAAAATGGTGCGATATAGTGTAAATATGGCAAACTACCAAGGCCTTAGCAATAATCTTTAACCCTTTAACCGCCGGTGCCGCATATATTCGGGTTTTCTTTTTTTATTTGCACATCAAGTACCACATTTTAAATATGTTAAAGATAAAATGTGACATCAACCAGCAAGATTTAAAAAGAGTTGACCTCGATTTTGTCAAATCTGTCAAAATTTCACTTACTTGAAGTTGTGGATCGCGTCAGCGAGACACAACTTCAAGTGGGTGAAAATTCAAATTGAATAATTTGGTGGTTAAAGGGTTAAAGAAAGAAAACGTATTCCAAACAAGAGGGATGAATGTAGAATTGATGATTGACGTCTTGAAGGCAGTGCCTTCTGTAGTTACCCTTGTCCTGTTGAATGTTTTGTCAGTATTTTTTAGTCTTTTGAAACTAGAATATAACGCAATTTCCAGCTTCAAAATTTAAATGAATTAACTCAGCAAGATAAGGGTTAACCCTTTCAGTGCGGGGACTGACATTAGACGTCAACATCTGACGTCTACAGGCGTCAGATTCTGACGTTTAATGTCGATTTCGCACTAAAAGCGTAAATTATTTATAAAGGTCTATGCTGGATATCTATAACATAGGTATTTAAATGAAGCGGAAATGGAGGGATGAATGTAGAATTGATTATTGACGTCTTGAAGGCAGTGCCTTCTGTAGTTACCCTTGTCCTGTTGAATGTTTTGTCAGTCTTTTTTAGTTTTTTGAAACTAGAATATAACGCAATTTCCAGCTTCAACTTTTATTTTGGTTTAAAATGTGTTTTAAAATATATTAACCCTCATCCTGCTGATCACGACTATTGTTGTTTTTAATCTGTTTTCTTAGTCGACCAAATCAATGTTATTGGGAATGAAATTACGGTCTAAAAATCAAAATATGCAAATATTTCTGCCCAAATTAAATAAATAGGATTAATTTTCACCCACTTGAAGTTGTGGGTCGGTAGCGAGACACAACTTCAAATGGATAAAAATTTAAATGAATTGACTCAGCAAGATAAGGGTTAACCCGTCAGTGCGGGGACTGACATTAGGCGTCAACATCTGACGTCCACAGGCGTCAGATTCTGACGCTTAATGTCGATTTCGCACTGAAAGCGTAAATTATTTATAATGGTTTATGCTGGATATCTATAACATAAGTATTTAAATGAAGCGGAAATGGTTAACTGAGACATTTATGATGCTTTCAAATTGAAAAAAGCTTTGGTCTCTTGGTTTATGTAAAATATTTTCAGTGCTTTAAGGGTTAAAATTACATAAGGGAGGATGAAAATGAAGCAAATGGACTTTAACTGTGGTGATCGCTAAGTATTAGTATGTCTATCTTATCAGCGTTAAAGCACTCACAGGCTCTGGATCGACCCAGGCAGACGCGTTCAAAAACTACATATATTCTCTCCACTCCCAGCACAGTGTAAAAAAAATAGGGATCAATTTTACAGAATGATGGTCTCCAATTTGACACATTCGGAAATTGCCTCTGAGACCAGCCTTCATGCCCTGATTGTCACTGGTGCCTACCAATTTCCCATTAACCCTTTAACCGCCGGTGCCGCAAATATTTGGATTTTTATTTTTTATTAGCACATGAAGTACCACCTTTTAAACATGTTAAAGATAAAATGTGACATCAATCAGCAATATTTAAAAAACAGTTGACCTTCATTTTGTCAAATCTGAATAATTTTCACTCACTTGAAGTTGTGGATCGCGTCAGCGAGACACAACTTCAAGTGGGTGAAAATTCAGCTTGAATAATTTGGCGGTTAAAGGGTAAAAATAGTGATTGGTCAGTGTTTCAGTGTGAAAATTAGGCGAGTGGATCTGCAAATAACACACGAGGAGCCAGACATCATTGCGGTCTACAGTCTGTCCGACGGTGGAGGATGGTCCTAAATGAAAGTTAACTTTTTGGTATCCAGTCAGTCAATTTTCAAGCAATTTTCATGAAAATTTATTTTCTAGTCATTTGGCATCAATCCTGAAAATTTCGTAAACAAATATTGGATAGTTCAAAAGTTAGACCATTTGACATGTAGTAAATGTTTATTTATGACGCTCCTCTATAACATGTATAAACCCATTAATTTCATTCTGGCTCATTCTCAGAAGTCCGTTACATGTCAAATGGTCTAGCTTTTGAAATACTAAATGGAATTTGGCGAGTTGTTGCCAAATCACTAGATAATAATGGTTGCAAAATTTCGTGACAATCGCTTGAGAATTGACTGACTGGATACCAAAAAGCTAACTTTCATTTTGGACCATCTACCACCGTCGGACAGACTGTACCAAACCACCATTGTGGGTCATACCAGGCAGGTAGAACAGGTCACGGTCTTGAAGGCACAATTATGAGTGTATGCAGGGTTTAATCAGAGTGCACCGGCTTAACCCTTTCAAGCCTGACTTTACATTGTCATCTTCATCCACTACAAGCCGCGAAATGCTGCCGCAATTCCCGACTTGTAGTGGATGAAGATGTTTTATTGTGGTTTAAAAATTAAAGAAAATTGCCACGTTTTGGTAAACCAGTTTCAAGGAAATTTCCGTTCTGAAACCCTTGGTTGTAAGAAGATTTAGTCTGTTTTTAGGGATGTCAAATGATGCTTTAATGCATCGTGAGGGTTAAAAGGTTATAGTATTTTGTATTTGTTTGTGAATATAGTGGTACCAATAAAGCAGTGTTTCTTGTCTTTGTTTAGACCAGTACTTATCTATACTTATTTTATTTTTGTGATGTTCATTAAATAAGTTTATATACTACTTTTAACCATAAAATAAACCACACATAAATTAATTTATCGCCACCAAAAGTTACTAACATACACCAAATTCGAGACTCCAAGTCGATTACTAAAAAAGCTATGACAATTTAATAATACAGCGGCCCTCTTGGCGGCCATCTTGAATTTTAAAAAGCACCGCAAGGTTTGTGCATGGGAACAAATGGAAAATTGTCTATAAAAAAATGCAAGAAAACTATTGTAATTGAACATTGTAAGGTTCAGCCCCAAAATGCTAGTATTCTGCCTGACTAACCGATCATTTATGTTTAGAAGCGCTGTGAATTACCCAGCAAACATTGCCCGACGTTGGTTTACTGTTGGCCCACCGTCTACGACGTTGGCCCAACAGTAATCAAGGCCTCATGTGTGCTGGGCAGCCAGTCATTTATTATTTTTATTCTGATCTATCCATTTTGATTTTCAGGCATGATGACATTATCTTATACTGCATTTGATGCAACGGCTGTTATGGCCCATGATAAAACAATTACACTCATAGACAGGTCCATGCCAGGCAAAAACTGCCATCTTTTCCTGTCAAGGTTTTCTCAGTGGATTCAGCTACCTGAAACTATACTATTTGAAATAAGCTTCTGGGCCACCCTAAAATATTCCTCAAATCCAATATGGCGGCCAAAATTTAAAATGGCCGCCAAATTACCTGAAATTGTAATTTTTTGGAGTTCCCTTTGTACAATAAAATCCAAACGACTTCTAATTATGGTATTTATTGGTAAAGTAAGATGATTCCATCATCTAGAATTCACGACAACACGTTATTCACATTTAAATCCAAGATGGCCGCCGGGCTTACAACTGTATGGACAACTGTTTATATTTCCTGTTCTAGTAGTGATACATTTATTATATTGGAGTCTATTCATAGGTTTTGGGAGACAAGGAATCAATTTATTCACTTTTTATTTTAATTAGGTCATCAGGTCATGTGATAAAAATAAATTAAATAATATCCAAAATGGCTGCCGTCGAGGGGATCCAATTAATTCTTAAATTTTTAAAGCAGAGTGCTAGAAACTAATGTAATACCTCATTTTCGATTAATTTGGGTACACTGATTACGTTGAAATGGTTATTTTTACGTTTCAAGGTCATCTAGAGGTAAAAAAAAGATGGCTGCCAATGTCAACATAAAAATGTTTTTTTTACGAATAACTAATATTAATTATTTTATTCTTCAATTATAGACCCATAATAATTGAATTACGTACTCCGATTTAGAGTACTTTGAAGACGTTGATTGCAATACAATTTATATTTCAGGGCCAACCTAAAATATTCATCAAATCCAATATGGCGACCACTAATTAAAAATGGCCGTCAAATGACCTAGAATTTTAACTTCTTTGAATTCCCTTAAAAAAAAACATCTTCTATAGTTATGGAATTTAATGGTGGAGTAAGATGTTTCGATCATCTAGAATGTACGACAGTACTTTATTAACATATAAATCCAAGATGGCCGCCGAGCTTACATCTGTATGAGAAACACTTCTATGTCCAGCTCTGGTAGTGATATAATTATTATCTTGAAATCTATACATATGTTTTAGGAGTCTAGGAATCCTTTCCTTTACTTTTTGTTTTAATCAGGTCATCAGGTCATGTAATAACAATAAATAAAATAATATCCAAAATGCTTGCCGCCGAGAAGATCCAACTTCTAACTCGCTTGGTCTCAATTTAAATAAAAAAGAAACTGCAAGGTTAGACAACATTTTGTATTTTAATTCCTCCTAAACATTTATCCCCAAATGTCCAATCACTATCATCTGAATACACCCCGCAACCGTCTGCAGATGTAGCAGAAAGCTGATCCATGCTGCTGTCATCGCTCTCTGAAACGTCATCATATTCATCATATTCACCATCTCCTACAAAAAAACATGTACAATGATATAATGGGGACAAATGTCAGTATAGAAAATCAAAGCAATATATAAAAATGATGAAACTGGCATTTGTAACTTATCCACCTTGCTGTTGTCGCTTTCTGTAGTCCTCTCCTGATCCTTCTACCGTGTTGCTGGTGGAATTGGTTCTCTTCTTAGGTGGGGGCTCATCTCTTTCTTCTATTGTATCTTCCATGTCCGCATCATATTCAACATGACCTATCAACAGAAAAACAGAAATCATGCATATGGTCATGATAAATTATATGATAGGAAAACAAATTAATGAAGAAGCTCTGGCATTTTAACTCCACTTACCTTGCTGTTGATTTTTTCTGTTCTTTTTTTGGACTTGGAGAGGCTTGGCGGGAGTTGCGGACAAGTAAACCATATTAGCTGAATTCCATCATCTGTTTCTTCTCATCCCCTGTCAGTGATAGAAGGATACTCTATATTCTGTTTCAAAGACTGGTATCACACCAATGTCTGTAGGTCGCTCCTCTTTAGGTGCTCATTCGTGCTACTCTCGTCTGGCAAGAGGCTGGAACTATATTTCACCTTTTGAGTGGTGTACATTCTAACCCTCGTTTCAACAAATCTTTCTTGTTCACTTCCAGAGTACATGCATGTTCTGAAGAAGCATTTAGCTTTCATAACTATCTTGAACAGGATGTAGTGAACTGCCTAGGTCTGAGAGTAGATGGGACTTCCCCTGTTTCATCAACTTCTTGATTGGCTTGATTTTTCTAATACGAAATGGGAATGATGTTGTGTCACATCCAGTTATACTATGGTATGCTGGAAGAACTTCACACACTTCTTCTCCAAAGTGAGTTGTGAGTTTATTCACACTAATGTACCGATGGTAAATCTTCATCATCCAGTCGTGTAATGGTTTACAACCATTACAACCATAACTGAGAAGAATCAAGACATTTGTATCAGTTGCCCTAATAATAACAGGAGCTGTGGACTGTCTTGCATGAAAGATTAGCCTTGTATCAGCATCATGATAGTTGCAGGATTGAAGCTTCTCAATTTTCTTCTTTGTGATCAGCCAGGTATTCTCTTCCTCTGTCACTGTGAGTGGAATTTTTCAGCTTGGATCTCACTGAATCAGTTTTGAAGTGTGTGACGAGAAATGGGATCCGTTCCGTTTTGTTTTCTAAGTTTTATAGAAATGAGTCCCAATCTTTGCCTTCAGCTCAGTACTTGTGATGCGGGCTTTTATGCTCGAAACCCCTCGGCGACGTTGGTTTAGCTGCTTGGTTGTGGGTATATGAATCAAATATGATTTCTATCTGCAGTGGCTTTGATTTGATTTGTGACAAGCAGAATTTCAGTAGGAGTTACGGAGTTTGCTTTCTCAATGAGGTAGTTCCTAAGTGCTGCCTTAGAACCTTGTCGTAAGTCTCGTTCTGGTGTGGCTAGAGCAAGTGGGACAGTTGTCAGAGGGTATGAATGTAAACACCAAAAGCTTGTCGATCTTCCTTGAGAACGTTCACAGCCTTTGGGTCCTTCGTGGCTTTCTGGCAATCTTGTCAATAAAGTACTTCATTGTGGCTTTGAGTTTCTGGTCAACTTATTATCTGATACTTCTCTCCTGCTTCCATTGATGACAACAATCCAATAACAATATTGTGATCAATTTCCACACCAGTTTTCATATGACGAGCGGAGCCAATCAGAAAAGGGTCAAAGTACTTATCAAGTTGACGGACTAGGCCCTGCACAATGTTGTTATGCTGTCGTCTTGCCCCTATTTTAATCTCTTTGCGAGTTGAAGAGGTCAGGATATCTAATGTTTTCTTCAGTGTAGCTTTGAGCTTTGCCATTATGTGACTCGTCTTGATGAATGTATCTGTTGTCTGCTAACTGGTACTGTATTCACCTTGCATTGGGCCACCTCTGACTTTCACTTCTTGGTTGATTGTTGTTTCAGTTATAAAATCCCCATGGATTGTAGAGAAAGGCTCACCAGACCAGTAGTGTGATGAGTGGTTTGTGAGCATGTCGATGTCTGTTGTTTACCATCTGAGTTATCAAACGTGATGTGTACACTCCGACCTTGGATAAAACCGGGAGGTAGCATCTTCTTGTGTTCCATAGTAGTAGACTTTGCCCATTTACTGTTCAAGTCATGGACATCTGTGCAGGGTATTCCAACTCCACAGCGATTCAACAAAGTAGTCGCCTTCTTACTACCTTTGATTCTGTGAATGGTCACACTTAAAGCAGTTCTTAATGGCGATCTCTCAGCTTTGGCCATCTTTTCCCACCTCTGACTTATAGTTGAGATTGTCTCTGCTTCAGCCCTGTTTGTAGGCCTAACTGTTGCATAACCAAATTCATTTGTGGATCTCCTGGGATTTATTGACCATCAGATATCATTATGTAGGCCTATACAATGAAGAGTTTTATGACTAACAAGTAGGTCGAACAATTCATCTGATTCCAGAAGTCATTTGATGGCATTCCTTTAGGAAAGCTTTTGTCAAATCAGTTTCACCTGCCCTGAATTGTAGCAGCAGAATATGATATGAGATTGGCTGCACTGGAATGCACTACCAGCCTGTTTCCAAATATATGATAATCAATAGATCCAAATTCCGCAATGAGGCGCGTCTTAGGAGTAAATGCCTTTGTAACCGGTAGGTCATCGAGGTCATTATCTTCACTCATCTCCTTTATATCTTCAATTAACTATGCGAAGAAATAGGTGGAAAAACCTGTCCATGACCTCTGAACCTAATTTATCCTTTTCTACTTTATCAGCAGTTGGATGTTTTTATCGTATACATTAGTGAAATTAACATAGCAAGTCTTGTGATAGTAGAGATCGAGCGCAAATAAATCATATGATGCTCCACTTAGAATAACCTCATATCGCTTAGCTGCAGCATAGTACCTATTTTCCTCATCTTTGATTTTCAGGTCCATAGAACATTTGCTGACAGCATTTTGCTCTGAGCATCTATCTTTTTTTATTGTTTTCTTATTTTTGACCTCTAGATGACCTTGAAACGTAGAAATGACCATTCCAACGTAATCAGTGTACCCAAATTAATCGGAAATGAGGTCTTACATTAGTTTCTGGGACTCTGTTCTCAAAAGTTAAGAATTCGAGAGTTAAAAGTTGGATCCCCTCGACGGCAACCATTTTGGATATTATTTTATTTATTGTTATGACATGACCTGATGACCTAATTAAAACAAAATGTGAATAAATTGATTCCTTGACTCTCAAAACATATGAATAGACTCCAATATAATAAATGTATCACTACCAAAACAAGAGATATAAGTGTTTTCCCGTACAGGTGTTAGCCCGGCGGCCATCTTGGATTTAAATGTGAATAAAGTGTTGTCGTGTATTCTATATGATGGAAGCATCTTACTTTACCATTAGATAACATAATTATAATTTTTTAGAATTTTTTTTAACAAAGGGAAGCCCAAAAAGTTACAGTTCTAGGTAATCTGGCGGCCATTTTGGATTTTGGCCGCCATATTGGATTTGAGGAATATTTCAGGGTGGCCCAGAAGCTTATTTCAAATAGTATGGTTTCAGGTAGCTGAATCCACTGAGAAAACCTTGACAGGAAAAGATGGCAGTTTTTGCCTGGCATGGACCTGTCTATAATCACTTTGTACCTGATACATGAATACAAGGATACTACCTTTGAATTAACAATTAACACTGGCATAAGGAAGGCATGGGGCACAGCCAAAATTACAATACAACAGCAATCAAACAAGTTAATCAAGTTAATAATAAATTAATGAATACAAGTCAAACAGATTAATCAGCAATATGTATAATATTTGCATATACATAATAATTATAAATCCATATTTAAATAACGCAATTAATTTTGTTAAATTCTTGTGACAGCATAGTGTATACACACAGAGTTTGACCGCCTTACAGCATACCATGGAAACCCCTGTTGCGTCCAAATTTGTAATAACGTTCCAATTTGTAATAAATTATTACAAATTGAAACGCATATGTAATGCAAATGTAATGTAATTACAATTTGGAACGTTATTACAAATTGGGACGCAATAAAACCTTCTGTATTCGGCTCTGAATACTGTGTAGTGAAATAATTTAGAGGCACCATCAGCTGATCAGATTTAGAAAAGCGTGGTGACTACATCTTATCTTTCACATGGTTGACACTGCCCAGCAAACACGAAACGTTGAACCAATAATGGCTTAATATTGGGCTATCGTCCAAGACGACGAGCCAGCATTGAGCCAACATTGGCCCAACGTTTCGTGTTTGCTGGGTGGGATTTTAAGCTAATTTGATATATGACGACGTGGTACGCACAGATCATGACCTCTGCCGAGAAGATCATGTCGGCCTTGACATTGAGTAGTGTCACTTCCGGTGCCTTTTCCTCCATATTATCATAGTTGGATTCACATTTACCTTGCTGAATATTTTTTGCTGATTTCTCGGTCGTGACATTTTACAAGCGGTTTTTTTTCGAATAGGAGAAAAGTATGTGCCAAGGATGTGCAAGGATGTGCCAATAAAGAAACAAAACTGCATTTCCTATTGTCTGAAAGTAACATACACGACAAATTACATACACGTATAAAACATATAAAGCGCGAAATACTGATGTAAGAACATTCCATAAATTACCTAGTGCTTTTTTTTTTAAAATACCATTGAAAAAAGTAAATTTTCAGTTTTTGGAGAATTGCGTTTATTATAGTTTGTGGTGAATTCGTGAAACGATTGTAAGCTAATTTGAGCTCGAAGACAGTCCGTGTAAAAATGCATTTTAATAGTCTAGTCGGAACAAAGAAAATACATTTTTTAAGAAATTTGTCCAATCCTGTTATATATATTTTTTTTTAAAACAAACAGTAGCTAAAATTTAATATATAGGATATACGATATTCAGCGAACGTGGATTTAAAAATAAATTTTAAAATGACCATTTTGGATTTGGGTCCTTAATACATTCCTATTCAAAAGATGCTCTTGCTATTGTCAAATAATCAGTGAAACTATAGGAAGTATACAATAACATGACTATATTATATAATATGCAATATATAAAGCAAATGGAAATAACCTCACCTTGTAGAACTCTTATATTGACTACATTTGAACGATATATAATTTAAAAAAACATGACGTTCTGGTGTTATTAACAACGCGATTTTCAAATGTTCATCATGAGCTAATGTTTTGCAAAATAAGGCTATACAGCGTTCATATTTGATTCGGATAAACGAAAGACTTTCACCTGCATAAATCACGAATAATTTTCTAGTATGATATTCTACGTAACATTCCGAATCCAAAAACGCGCAAAAAACCTTCTCATGCATTTTGGTGGGCCAGCCAGGTTTTGGCCATATACTGCCTGGGCTATCGAATTACTAGGCTGGAATTAGACTACCCACTGACAGGATATCATTAGGGCTGAACATGCCACAGGCAGGCATAATCACCTTGAAAACACGAGACGTTCAACCAATGCCGGGTTAACGTTGGCGCAGCGTCGCAGACGGTGGGCCAACGCTACCCCGGCATTGGTTGAACGTCTGGGCAGCGTCTTGACATTTCCACCAGGCTCCGAACTATTAGTCCAAATTAAACGTAGAAGTAAATACTCTATTTTCTGTATTTTTCACTTTTATAACGTTATCAAAATATCTTTCGCTGTGTTATTTAAAAGAAAATAATCGCCATTATGCCTTTTAACTCTCGTGAGTCTGAATTTACCATCGCAATTCACTACAGGCCTTGAATTGTTGTCACATTTTCTCGCCAGGGCTCGAATTTCGAATCCTGTGTCTGGAGGGCAGTGTCATCTCCTTCATTTCACTATCCTCAGGAGGTTCTTATGGCCCAGGTTAGCCTATATGTGCACAAATGTGGGCTAATACCCCTTTCATTTCATTACATTTTTGTCACATTTACTCGATTTTTAGAGGATGAAAGTAAATTGAAACTGGTGACAAAATGAAGACATTTTCCATATTTTATTAAACCGTGATGCTTTGAAGCATCATCATGGTTTAACCACTCGACCTCTGAGATGCTCAACTTAAACTTTCCATAATTTGAAGTTGTGTCTCGCTGTCGCAAAACACAACTTCAAGTGACTAAAAATGTATGTGATTTGTGAAATTTAGGACCCAACAGATATCAGTGTTTCTAGATTTAAGACATAATTTACGTTTCACAAATGGTTATACAGGTGATAATAAAAACACAGAATGGCTACTTCAGTTAACATCCTTGATATATGGGTTAGCACATATCCTGCCGACCACGACCATTGTCGTTTTTAGTCTGTTCTCTTAGTCGACCAAATCACTGTTATTGAGAATGAAATTGGTGTTTAAAGGTAATCTATCAACTCTTATATAGTATGAATAAATTTGTGACAAATAAATCAAAGCTGCCAAAAGATGGGGCACAAGTGTTTCCTTATATGGGGTGATTGGCTATCATGTGACCCTCTGAGAGGGTCACATGATAGCCAATCACCCCATATAAGGACATAATTATTCATACCATATAAGGGGTGATAGATCACCTTTAAACATCAAGATTTGTAAATGTTTTGTCTCAGATTAAACAAATATGAGTAATTTTCAACCACTAGATGTTGTGGATCGCGGTAGCGAGACACAACCTCAAGTGGTTGTAAAATTAAATAAATTAACAGGGTAGGGGTCAATGTAGAAAAGTTGAACTTAATTCTTAGTATGTGTTATTGACCACAAGAAATATTGACAGACATGGAACTAAATCACCTATATAATCGTCAACCCCCACCCTTTTTATGTTTTATCATCCTACATTTATGTTTTTGTCTTGCCCGTGGTATAAACATTATTGATTACTACTGCAATTTACAACGCAAAGCAAATATAACAGTAGCCACTTTAAGAAGCAACGTGTACTTTAAATAATACCGAAATGTAATATATCAAACGTCTTTGTTATCATGTCGTTTTTTTATTCACTATATTTTGTTCATAATAATTGATGCTGTGCGGAAAAAGTGACAGATGATTAAAATATTAATATTTCATCCCCTTGGATATGAAAGGGTGTATTTGCCACCGCATAAAGCGGTTGTCCACGGTTGCCGTGTCGTCCTCTCCGAGGCCGTGGATGGATGTATTTGCTTTACCCGAAAAATCCAACATGGCGAAGACCGAGACCGATCCCGACCCAAAGGTCCGATAAATGTCTATAACTTTTTAATGACTGTGCGACCTCTGAGCTGATAATGCGGGCTTGGAACTGAAATGTTACTGATTCTAAGAAAACTATTTTTGACCTGATTACTCCCCGATATTTTCCGATATGACTGTCCAAAGAAATGTCCCACAATTTTGTACGCGGTCGATCTGTGGCTAAAGCCACTGGGGCTAGTCCACGGGGCGTGATGTTCACTATAGATCCCAGTTGTAAACAGTAGATGATCAGTGATTTACGTCGTTTTATGCACTCAATTGATTTAACTCATGTAACGCCATTTTAACCTTTCTATTTTGGCTGACATCAAGTCGTCGCCTTGGTTTTGAAAAGGTGTATCTGCTACTCTAAAGTGGCAGATACACCCTTTCAAATTGAAGGAGACGAAGTGTCCACGTCACGTTACCTTGTTTCAACCACAGCATGCACTGGGTGTAAGCTCGGTCACGGTTTCTCAATGATGGGTGAGCGTCAGAGATGAGACCACTATGGAATTGTTATAACCCGTGTATAACCCGGGTAAATGGTACCAAATCATAAATTTTGTAGGTGATCACCCCTTATATGGTATGAATAATTATGTCCTTATATGGGGTGATTGGCTATCATGTGACCCTCCCAGAGGGTCACATGATATCTAATCACCCCATATATGGCGGTGATTAACAATCATGTGACCCTCTCAGAGGGTCACATGATAGCCAATCACCCCATATAAGGAAACACTTGTGCCATGTTGTGGCAACTCTGATTTATTTGTCACAAATTTATTCATACTATATAAGGGGTGATAGATCAGCTTTAAGTATGTACCATAATCATATATATCATTTCATTTCCATCACCTCATTATTATCATACCTGTCATGTGATCATAATCATTTTTTACCATACGCAATTACTGTATGCATCTTTTTAGGTTGATACATGTATAATTTTACAACAAATTTTGTAACTCACATCGAGTGACCAGTCACTACGATATTAGTCTGAAATGTATGGGTTATTTGTTATAATGTAAACTTAAATAAAGATGTACTTACTTACTTACTTACTTACCCTGTGACAGAGCATAGGTCCTATGGTAGGTCAATACATGCTACCCTATCCGACCCTGTCCCCACATTGAGTCTCCACAGGTTCAATGTCGTATGTTCACTGAATATTCGAGAAATCGTGACTGAATTTACCTACAGTGCACATGTCTACGCTATTGTAGTTTTGTACCTACGTCATTTAACTGATACAAAT
Organism: Flabesymbios commensalis; assembly: GCA_964017125.1. NCBI lineage: Eukaryota > Metazoa > Annelida > Polychaeta > Terebellida > Flabelligeridae > Flabesymbios > Flabesymbios commensalis. Next base: position 63,604,971 of record OZ024916.1, on the reverse strand, counting down.
GACGTTGTTTTGACATCTTTTGTGGAACCTCACAATTTAAAAGTACAAAAAATTATTGTTTCAATAATTTTGTAATGTCAGTTGCATAGCAGAAACGAGACTTAATACCACTGCTGGTTTAATGTTGGTCCAACGTCTACTCCGCTGGCCCAACAATAAATCAACACTGTCCCTCACATCAAAACAGTACCGCCGTATTTTCGACGTTAATTTCTATCCATCAATTTTGGCCTCAATTTAACATGATAACATCTCAAACTTATGAAAACAATCACAAGTGTGTCGAGCTTAATTAATTAGGCTAATTTAAGTAATTATCATGGATATGACAAAACACATATATAGGGTCTACACCATTCTCACATGTAAATTCTATAATACAAAGTTGACTCAACTTTATATCTAGAAAATGTCATGTGAAACCAAATGTCTTAATTTTATTCAACTCTCACTGGTTATAGCAAGTATTCTCGTGGGACGTCTCGTATTTTGGCGACGAATCTCGTTGTGGTAATAAAGGTTTTATTCATAATAACAACACTGTTTTCAAGCTTAATTTGCTTGCACTTTCACTGTGTTTCAAGCGTCTGTAGATTATAGGTGTAGACACAAATTACTCCTAATTCAGTGAAGCTAAGGTCACTATGCTTCGTTCTCGGTTTTAAGCGAGTGCGCGCATTAGATTAAAGCAGCGCATTACATTATCAAAAAGCATGCCCAGCGGGATGTTTGCCGATTTCTGAAAAAAAAACCTGTTTATTTCAAGAGATGAAAAAAACTTTGCCCCAACTATGTTTTTATTTTGATTGTTTTTTTTGCGCCCTCGTCAACTTTTTCAAAACAAGTGCATAATTTTTTATTTTGTCGCACTTATTAATTTTTCCAGAGATTGGTGCCAATTTTGTTTTACCCTCATCAACTTTTCAAAAAATAGGTCCAAATTTTTACTAAATGTTTTTTTCTGTACCCCCCTTCCGCATTAGATGTTGGATTTTTTTCTCAACTAAAACAGCGAAAAAGCATAGTGACCTTATAAGGCTTACGCTGTTTCAGGGAAACTCTGAATGTATGGTCAAAATCAATCATACCTATTTGGTTGGTACAGGGGAAGTCCTGCTCATGTAGGGCGCTCCACCAGCCTTTCTATTGCATTTAGGTTTGGCTAACTTTTGCGAGTAGGCCCACCCTAAATTGGGTGTGGAGGAATAAAACGAATTTGAAGTAAGTTGAAAAAACCGTTAGTATATAGTTCAAATATGATTTTTAAAATGTTGAAAATACGTTAAAATGACGTCCGAATTATGTTAAAGGGGATTGAAAAAATCAAAATTGCTCAGAAAAGACATATATATTAACCATGCTTGATGTTGAAAATAAGTTGAAAAATTGGTTGAAATTACCTGAATATCAGACGTTGAAATGTCATTAGTAAATAAACGTTGAATCAATTTTAAAAGCAAAACTATTTTCAATATTGCTTCCATCACAGCTAGTGACATGGAATTAAAGTTAATTCAACGTTGTTTTGTCTGCTGGGAAAAAATCCGAAGTCAAAACTGCAATGTTGCCCATCTCTGTATTGTTTTAATCTGCCAATAAATGTTGTTTTAAATAACTGAGATTTGTTATAGCACTTCATGAAAGCCAGCCAGGTTTGTATACCCAAGGCCGAGGCAAATTTCTACGCAAAAATACAAAGTTTACTTTAAAAAAATGTTCACAATTTTAATTCAAGAAATTGATGTTCATGAAGAAAAAAAATACGGTATCCCAACTAATATAAACTCTATAAGAGTCGTTCACGACTAAATTGTTTTAATTATTTAATCAGCAATTTTGGATTTTTAAATGTTTAGTGATTAAAGTGAAAAAAATGTACTTGTATTTACAAAATCACAAATTTATTTTAGTAAAAAAAGGGTGCCTAGAATTTATTCCATGGGGAACCCCTATTGTAATTTGTGCCATTTCGAAATTTTGATTGTAAAAACTTACATATTGCTGTCTATTTGAAAGATAATATGCTAAAAGATCTTTAGCAATACCAGAAATACCTAAATACGAAAGTTTATCCTCTAATATATCATGATTTAAAGTGTCAAAAGAAAATGTCAAAAATCAAAATCAGGTAATAATTCTTTAATTAAATATTTTTATATTATTTATCCGGAAGGATTTTGATTATACTTGCAAGTTCTGGACCAAAACTTGTAAAAAAATAATTAAGAAGATTTGCAATTTCCGTCTTATCTTTAAAATTGTATTGTTCCACGTGAAAAATTCTGGAATATCAGTGTGCTTCTTTGTACTTATTATGCTGCTTAAAGTTGACCAAGTTTGCTTGATATTATGTTTAACATTTTGAAAAGAAGATTTATAATAAGATTGTTTCGCTTCTTTAATTAGTATGTTATCATAACAACTGGAGTTTGATTGGATAATTCATTAGATTCATGATCGGACATACGCACAGCTTTATAAAGTTTGTTTCCAAATTTTATTGACTTTAGGATTTCTTGTGTTATCCAAGACTTTCTATGTTTATATTTATTGATATTTACTCATTTCGGCAATGCAATTATCAAAAAATTCAAATTTGTTTTTAGGATCAGCATCTGGACTTCTATCTCATTTACCAAGTATTTTAGATGTTTGTAGTTCTTGCTTAAAATTGTTTATTTATGTCGGGGATGAAAATTAATGCTGGCGAAATATCGCTGTTGGTCTGAATACTAGAAGTACATTTTACGGTATTTGAAGAAAAATTACAAAATATATTATCGATTAATGCACCTCTTGTATACATGTAGTCTCGTTATCAAAGTCATTAAAGGCAAAAAAAACATGAGAAGGTACAGCATTAAGAAAATCGCCAACAATCGTTTCACAACATTTAAAATATTTATATTAAAATCACCAGCCACCAAAATATTACAATTTGTTCACAACTATTTAACAGGCAGATGAATTTTAAAATAAAAATATCATAGTCATTATTTGTTTGTCTGGGTAATCTATATACATTGCCATTTATATTTTCTGTGAGATGTAAAGCCTGATTTTTTTTAGAAATAGAGACTCCCATTTTTTCAAAATTATTACAAATATGTAAAAATAAATATAATTCAAATAGATTATCAGGCCATCTCTTTCACTACAACGTTTACCTAGAGAAATACATGTATATCAAGGTAAGTTAAAGAATGAATCGTTCTCATCATCGGTGAGCCAGGTCTCTTGTAAACAAATAACGCCAAATTTTACGTTGTTGTGTTTCAATTAATCAACAAATATTGTTATCTCGTCAAATGTTGACCTTCTTCTGGCTATGTTGGTACTGAATAGAATACAAGTATGTGCATGCTCCCATAGATTAATGGCAGAATCATGATCAAATAATGTGAATGGGTAACTAATGTCACACAGTTATCTGGCTCAGCGGCGTCGAAAATCGTAGAAAACGAGTTTGATTTAACACCACCTATGGTCTTTAGAAATATTTGGTCTGTCATTATGCTAAATGAAAATAACATTTAAAAACACCAAGTATTTGATTGAAATTTTTAACTATGTACAACAGCATACGCGTAGTAATATATATATATATGTGTATACATGTTTATATATAATACACTGAGCGTACATGTGCACAAAAATAGTGCATTCATGATAATTGTCTTTACTGTAAGGCCATGTGTGCAAAATAGTAAAAAAACAGAAAAATTAAATAAAAACTGTGTTTAGAGAATATCAAAGAGCGTCAGTTGTACAAGCATCATATAAAAAGGTGTGTCATATTCAGATATGAAAAGTAATTATATAACTCAATCTTCACCACTGTCAGCTACCGTCATATGACAGGTAGCAGGAGAGTAGGCATCGAGCCTACCCAGCAAACACGGGGCATTCACCCAATACTGTTTCAATGTTGGGCCAGCGTCGAAGACGGTGTGCCAACATTGAAACAGCTTTGGGGGAATGCCCCGTGTTTGCTGGGATAGTGACCTAGTGATTTAACCAGACTACTCTCTGCCATCTAGCGAATCGAACAACTATAAAGTCAGATTTGTTTTAGTTCCAAGCAATACACCAGGTGGCTCTGAGATCACTGATCTCACAGGAGAATACACGATCACAAACAACTCGATGCTGTGAGGGAAAATAATATATTGCTATTCAAAATTCAGATTCATTAATTAAGGGAGATGGAAATTGTAACATTTTCAATTTATATATTCATTAACTGCAACTTATCATGTGTACATTATTGGGGCCGCTCAACAATTATGCAACGCTTTTTTGTACGATTTTTAAACCCCTCCTTCCCCTTCGTACCGCTTTTTAACGTTACTTTGACTACGCTCCGTAACGCATGTCTTAACCCCCCCCCCCCCCCGCGTTACGTAATTGTCGAACGGCCCCTTTGAGAACAATACGCTTCCCGACTTATTTTCTTTCTAATTCAAAACAATAATCAAAGCCTGCCCCAGACGCTCAGCGAAAATGATTAATAGAACAATACGATATTCAAGAGTTAAGGTATCACCACACAAATTCATATGCGCGTATCATTATAAAGTCAAGAATAATAGAGTTACAACCGTATCAAAATTGTGGACCTTCAGAGCAAACTCGGATTAAAAGTTTCTAATTGTATACCAAATAGATCGATTTTGTGATGATTTCATGTTGCAAAAGCATCGAAATTAAAAAATAAAAAGATGACACTGCCAGTAATAAGGCCTATTCCACTGTAACTAGGTATCGTGATTTAAAGTCTTTAGTGGATTGGCAAATTTTCTGTGGGCAAAATAATAAAAAATCATGCAGTTTCACACCGCTTCTTTATTTTTCACATTCAAGGATACTATTCTGATGTTTAAATAATATATATGTTATTTACTGTGGTATTACTGTGGTGAGACGAGTTGGAATTATTTTTGTATAAACCATGGAAACCAAAGGTTTTTTTTTTATATGAAAAATTCATCAATGTCTTAGTTGGCCTTTTCCGTTTCATTTGAATACCTATGTTATGGGTCTACGGTCATTAGGAATATTTCATTTCTGTCAGTGCGGGGACCGTCTTTATACATCAAAATCTGACGTCTACAGACGTCAGATTCTGACGTATAAAGATGGTCCCCGCACTAACAGTGAATTTAATTTACGATGCCATCATTCATTATAAATGTTACTTTTTTACGAGGCGGCCGCCATAACGGTTTTCCAAAATGAAATGAATCGGGCTTTATAGTCTGGAAGCCAAATTGTGAAAAGACGCTTATTTAAGGTTTTCGTGTGCATGAAATATATATTTAAATATTTGTTATCAACGGAAAGGTGAAAATCTTAGGAAAATGAATCTGCCTGTTGTAGAATTTTAAAATGCGCCTTTTTACCCGAATTTGCCCCTTAAAGCTACCCATAATGCCCTTCTACATAAATGTTTATTTAACCTTGTTACATTTAAACCGTAATCTAAATCCGCTTAGTTTGGTATATGAAAACAAAAATTGACACATTTGGTTTCATGTACATAAATAAACATACTGGTGAATAAATAGAATGTTTTTCTGTGGCGGTAACCATGGCAACGAAATCCCTAGCAACGATTCCCCAAACTACTCATGGCGTCAATTTCAAAACATGATAAAAGTAGTGTCAAATGTTTTTATCTGTTTTATGTTTAAGGGAAGTGATGCCAGTTTTGAGTTTATGAACCAACTTAAGATTGGCGAATGTGGTCACGTGATATTTGGTATAATTGGTATCTCTATGAGTAGTCTAATGATTAACATAGGCTAAACTGTACTTGAATAATCTTTTGCCAGCAAGTAGAACGAGTGCGGAAAATAATAATAATAATAATTTATATATATAGCAACATACATAGAAAAATGTTTTTAAGGTACAAACAATGTCGTACAAAGGTCAACCAGGGTCATATCATAGGAAGCAATGAATGGAACATGTTTTGAGAGTTGCTGTCATGATTCAGGATTTGTGAGCTAAACTAACACAATCAAGGTTATATTTGCACTATACCCAAAGTCACATTAAAAGTGATCAACCAGGATCGCATGTTTTTCGCTGATTTCTCGGTCAATTGTCAACCGATTTTCATGAAATTTTGTAAAAATCATATTTCAACAGAATTCTAATATATGCCTGAAAATTTTGTAAAATTAGATATCGTATTACGACGTCCCTCTATTAACCCATTAAACGAATTTTAGAATTTTATTACATGAAATGAATCAGGGCTTTAGGCCACCTTTGTGCACATATAGGCTAAACTGGGCCATTATAATTACTTTGACGATATAATATTAATTACAATGTTAACCACACATAATGACTCTAGTTGATTGACGCTAAGCAGATTCCTTGCTATGACAGAATCTCTTTGTGTGCACGCGACAATGTCCAGACCGGCGTCGGAAACGTTGTCTCAACACTGAGACGGCGTTTTTGAAGTTGATTCGGCGTTGAGATGGCATCCTGTGACCACTGCCGCACTGTGGATTGCTACATTATATTTTACTTGTTGTTTGATATTGTATTACTTAATTTTCCCTAAAGATACCAGATAAGGTTGGACAAGCACCAACACATTTATATCTATATCATTTTGACATGATCAAGATGATGTTTTTCATGTTTCTCATGTGTCCACGCCATATTGTATATTGTTCACTATGTTTGAGGGTGGTGTTTCATTTATTTCATAATGTGTTGAGTCGGCTCACAGTCAGGCATTCACAGACAGACATAATCATTCGTCACGATGATGGGCGTTGATCTTGGTGTGTATAGGGTTCGGATTGGTCTTTTTAACTCGCTTAAAGTTAAACACATGTCAGTGAGATTGGGAGTGTGTGGCAACGGTATTTTATGTTTTCTGATATTATCGATTATTTATATCTTGCTTCTACTGTCTGGAGATGTGGAAATCAATCCTGGTCCGTTCATTTCACTATGGCATTGTAATGTCCGTGGTCTCAACTTCGACACGCATACAGCTTTACTTGCCGATGTGGCACAGAAATTTGATCTTTTAGCACTAACCGAAACATTCCTTAACAGTAATTGTGAGTTAGACCTTCACTTAAATGGTTACTTGCCCATAATCAGACACGATCGTTCGGATAGGCCTGGGGGAGGTGTAGCCCTATACGTCAGAGACAGTCTTGTCGCCGTACGAACTTAGAAGCCCTTTGGGTGGGAATTAAATGTAATAAACAACATCTACTGTTGTGTGTGTGTTACAGGCCTCCGAATTCTGGACAAGTATTCTGGGAAAATTTCCAAGATTCCGTAGATATGGCTAATGACGAAATTATTATGATCGGTGACCTCAATGCAGATCCGAACTATGCCAACGGACCGAAATTAAAATTTTTCGCAAAAAATAACAATTTTATAATTAACATTACTCGTCCCACACGAATCACACCCGCGGGTGCTACTATCCTGGACCAAAGTCTATCTTCTTCCTCATTAACTATCACCGAGTGCACAGTCGGATATCCGTTCTATACCAGCGACCACTGCTCATTATCTTGCAACACTTCACTGACATTTAACAATAAAGAATCCTTCACACGAAATGTCTGGGATTTTAAAAACGCCGACTGGGCTGGTCTTCGGGTTTGTCTAAACACACTAAATTGGGAAGCCTGTCTAGCGTCTGACAATGTAGATATTTTCGCAAAATTTTGGACTAAAACCTACCTAGAAACTGCAAAGAAATTTATACCTTTTCGATCAGTTCGAATCAGACCTAATGACAAGCCATGGTACTGTAATAAATTACGAGCACTGAAAAGGAAACGTGATCGTTTATTCCGGAAAGCTAAACTATCAAAACTAGCCAGTGACTGGGTAACTTACAAACGTTCGCGCAACGAATATGCTCACGAGCTATCGAAATCGGTATCTGAGCATGATAACAAAGTCTTAAACTCGATCAACGATAACAAAACGTACGAAAAAGGCTGGTGGCGAACGATTCGCGTATTCTTTAATGGCGTACATCAGAAAATCCCGGCATTACAAACCGACGATGGTTGTGTCATTAGTAACTCCATGGATAAAGCTAACCTTTTTAATAAAATGTTTTCTTCTTACAGCGAATTAAACGCTGGAAACCGTGTACCGCCCAACTTAGATTTTAGAACGAATGCTCGTTTGCAAGAAATAATTCTTTCTGAGTCCGAGGTTTTAGATATTTTAAAAACAGAATTTTAAAACGAATAAAGCTACTGGTCCGGATGAAATAAGTCCATTGCTGTTGAAAAACACTGCAGATGTTATTGTTGGGCCCCTTACTCTATTATTTAACAAATCACTTTCTTCTAATGTTTTTCCTGCTATCTGGAAAATAGCTCACATTACCCCCATATTCAAAAACGGCGATCGCCACTTGTTTACTTACTACCGCCCAGTGTCTTTGTTAAGTATACCAGGAAAAATATTGGAAAAATGTGTATGCAAATATCTGTTTAATCACCTTCGCGATAATAACTTGATTCACAAAATGCAGTCGAGATTTATGCCCAAAGACAGTACCACCCATCAGTTGGTTTACTTGTATCATGTCCTCGGTGAAGCACTTGACAACAATAAGAAAGTTCGTGTGGTATTCGGGGACATAAGCAAAGCTTTCGATAGAGTATGGCATGCAGGTCTTTTAACTAAATTAGGTTATATTGGTATTACTGGCCAGCTAAATAATTGGTTCTCGAATTATCTGTCTGGTAGGGCACAAAGAGTAGTGTTGGGCAGCGAACAATCTGATCTCATGCCAATCAAAGCTGGTGTTCCACAAGGGTCCGTACTTGGACGATCTTATTTCTTGTCTATATAAACGATATTGCAGATGAATTGGAGTGCAGAGTTAGCTTGTTCGCTGACGACAATATTCTCTATATTTTTGCCCATACGGTGGACGAATGCGCAAATGTATTGAACAGGGACCTGGCGGAAATGAAAAACTGGGCTTATACTTGGTTGGTGACATTTAATGCCAAAAAGACCTCCATTCTTCCTCCATAACGAAGTTATCAAAACTGTAAATTCCCACTGCCACCTGGGTTTAACACTAACATCGAACCTAAAATGGTCGGCTCACATAAATAATATTTGTATAAAAGCAAACGAAAGACTGGCAATCTTAAATAAACTATCATTTAAAATTAACAGAAAGGGATTAGAACAGCTTTATTTTGCTTATGCCGATCTATACTGGAATATGGCGACATTGTATTTGCAAACGCTGCTCAAAACGACTTATCTAAATTAGACAAAATCCACAAGCGAGCAGCAAAAATCGTGGCTGGTGGCATAAGAGGAGTCTCTTCGTGCACTCTGTTCAAAGAACTATCCTGGGAAACTCTATCTCAGCGCTGCGAAAACCGACGCATATTAATGTTCTCGGATATCGTGCACCATCGCTCACCCACATATTTACAAGATCTATTGCCGGGTAGTGTAGAAAGTAGAAGTGGTCACAGGTATAACCTACGAAACTCTGACCTCATGGATACTTTCTCCTGCAGAACAGAAACTTTTAAATCTTCTTTCTTCCCGTACTCGACAATATTCTGGAACAATTTGGATGAAAATTTGAAAGCAATTGACGAGAGATCCATTTTGAAGTCAAATCTTGCAAAAAAACGCGTAAATAAAGACAAATATTATCTATTGGGTCCTCGAACAACTAACATTATTCTGGCACGCCTGCGGATGGGATGTAGCGAACTTCGAGTGCATTTAAATTGTTTACACGTCTCCGAATCTACTAAATGCTGTTGCGGCGAGGTTGAGACCACGGAACATTTCTTTTTATAATGTATCTTGTACACCGCAGCCAGAAACGAGCTACAAGACTCAATGAACGGCCTAGGATTGATTTTTAACTGTACTGTAATACTTCACGGCAGTGAAGATCCTAACAACCTGGTCAACACCAATCTCATGGGGGGGGAAGGGTGTCACCTCCGCGTGGTCCCCCCTGGGCAACTTCATAGAAGGCCAAGCACACCCAAACGTTTTATTAATATTGTGTTTTTCTCACGTAATTACATATGGGACTAGATTATTTTGCATTACTTTTCAATTACTTTTCAATCTATATTAAGTCGGTTTGGCGGTAAATACAGAGCATAGTCATTGGTTTGTGATGTTCAATAAAATCTGAATCGGTATGTGGATGTGTGTCTAACGTTCTATTAGTATACGGGACTGTCTTAAGTATTTCCATTGTATGTATTCGTTTTTGTAAATGGTTTCTCTTTGGCATCCTGGTGTTGGACGGGATGTCCGAAAGAAACCATTGTCATATAATTAGTTTTTCATTTCATTGTTTTAATGGTTTCTCTGTGGCATCCTGGCGGATAATGCAGCATGTCATAGAGAAGCCATTGCCGTACAATTAGCCTGTGGTGACTTACGGTGTCCTCACGGTTTGTGATCGCTCTGTGATGTCCTCCAATATCACAGACCTTATTACCAACTGTGGGGGCACTGTAAGTCTTTAATTTTTGAAAAATGTTTGTGATTTAATGATTTCTCTGGCCATACTGGTCGAATTGTGAAGTAAAGAAGACATTTACTTACTTACTTAATGGTTTCTCTGTTCATTGTTTATGTCATTCATATTTATGTCTAAATGGGTTTACTTTTTTGATTATAGTATATAGTATTATAGTATATATTATATATTTGTTTTGACAATGACACTGTTTTGACTTAGACTTGTAGTTTTTACACAATCACTCCAATTTCATGGAGATATAGTGACTTGATAAGTCGTTCATTTTATAATAACTTCATATTTTACATTATTTATACTGATATTTTTATACTCATTAAACTGTGTTGTAGTGCAGGCGCTACAACATGTCATCAGACTCGTTACATATAGGTGCCAGTAGCATCGTCATCTTATCATATCAAACACTTTAAACTGAATATTTTAGTACAACATGCTTTTATTAGCTTTGTCTTTCCTTTACTACTTTAACTATACAATATGGGATATTGTAATACCTGGGATTTTCACTTAAATGGCCATACTGGCCGAAAAGTGAAGTAAAGCAGAAATTTTACTTACTTACTTACCAATCTCATGGCTGCAGTGGACACGTTCCTACGGTCCAGTAACCGCTTCTCGCTCCTTAACAGATAATGTTTACCATTATTTCTTTCCATTCTTCCCGATCTGAACCCCACACCTCGTCACGCCACCGCCAACCTCTATCAGGCGGTCTACGAGTCTGTCTGTGTGTGCCTGTCTGATGATCCGCTCTTGTTTATAAATCAACATGATAAACATCGCCTCCTCGAGAGGAACAACAATGTATTACCTTTGGGTACTGTTCCAATTGAGAAATAAATATGTTTAAACTAAGGAACATGCAGTGCCATTGGTTCCTGTAATCACACGACTTAGTAGTGAATAGCTCTCTGGAATAGCTCCAACTACTTTTAAAAGTGCTCTTCTAACATCTCTTCTGAAGAAGCCTTCCCTCGATGAAGACATACTGAAAAACTACAGATCGGTTTCAAACCTGCCTTATCTGTCCAAAGTATTCGAGAAGATTGTGCTCTCGAGATTGCTCAACTTGTTAGAGGAATCAGGTCAACACGAACCTCACCAATCGGCCTACCGTTCGGCACATAGTACTGAAACTGATCTAGTTCGGGTCAGCCGTGAAATTTTATCTGCACTTGACCGACGCGAAGGTGTTTTTCTCGTGTTGCTTGATCTCACTGCAGCCTTTGACACCATTGATCGTGAACTAATGCTGAACAGACTATCAAATATTGGTGTTGAAGGAACTGCACTGAAGTGGTTTTCTTCATATTTACAGGATCGCCACCAATCCGTCAGTATTAGTGGTTCTACATCAAAATCCATGCCTCTTAGATTTGGAGTGCCTCAAGGATCCGTTCTTGGGCCGTTTTTGTTTACGCAATATACTGTGGCTATTGGAAAGATATGTGGACGTCATGGAGTTGGATATCAACTCTACGCTGGTGATACCCAGGTTTATATTACTTTTAAAGTGGATAGTATCATCGATCAGCAAACTGCATTAGCCAGGATTCAGGCTTGCATCGAAGAAATACGTATACGGATGATCTTGCACAAACTTATAATGAATGATAGCAAGACTGAATTCGTCATCGTTGTGTCCTCTGATAGTGTGGATAAAATGTTCATTGACACCATTACCATCGGTGATTCAAGTGTTTCACCTTCAGGATCAGCCCGTAACATCGGCTTCATATTCGACAAGACATTGTGTCTGAATGATCATATCACCGAAGACTTGCCATTACTGGCTAAAGAACATCCGCTGCATAAGACGTTTTCTCAGCCTTACTGCAACACAACTCCTTGTTCAGGCGCGTGTACTGTCGAGGTGGACTATTATAATGCTCTCTATGTAGCAACAACTTGGACGTCTACAACGTATACAGAATGCTGCTGCACGCTTCATCACCTGTGCACCAGGGCAGGAACACATATCACCTGTTTTGATGCAGCTGCATTGGTTAAAAAAACCACAGCGGATTACTTTTAAAATACTAACACTAACATTCCTGGCAATTCACGGCAAAGCTCGCACCTACATATGCGAACTGGTCGAGCAGCACACCTTACGACGTGAACTACGGTCGATGAGCAATGCAATTATGCTGAAGCAGCCACGGTCCACAACGGCAGCCGGCGATCGTGCCTTTGTCACTGCTGCACCTGTTTGCCTGCCGATATCAGATGTATCACCAATATTTCGTCGTTCAAGAAACATCTCAAAACATACCTGTTTAACAAAGGATATAAACAGCTTCAATAATATTTTTCAACAGCAATGAACATGCACTTATGAATCACTTGAGTTTAGGCGCAATATAAATTTTAGTAATAGTAATAGCAATAGTTTTAGTAATAGTATTATACAAGTCACCACACTGCATGAGAGGAATATTATGAATTTAATGGAACTAATGAATTCACAATTGTTTTTGGGTAAATATATTACAAGACCAATATACATTTTATCAACTACACGAATACCAGGCCTGGCTGATATCCATTCGGTTCAAACATCTGTGTCTGTAAACACAACAATAATCATGATGAATGTTGATGCAATTATACACTATCCATGTACCAACTAACAGGCTTGATGCTCCCACATACATTCCAGTGTACCCTCTGGCACCCGTAGTGCTGTTTGTGGGAAGTTGTTCTTGTTGCGAATATGCTGCTGTTCAGCCCAGCAGAGTATTGAAAGGATAGAACAAAAATAAGAGTGGGAACACTTGAAGAAATGACGCAACTCGTTTATTTTAGTTATGATGTTGAGACCTTCGCCAATGACATCACCAACCATACTTTACCAGACACAATTCTAGATTATATACTCAGACAAGAAATTGTGGAGATACAACGACTTTGTCCAAATTTGAATTTTTGGAGAAATAAATCTATATGATAAATTCATTAAAGTGAAACTATCAAATTGTTCATCTACATTAAATAAATCATACATCACCAGTATTTCAAGCAGATGGTTGTGGCGCAGCGCTACCATGTAATGGCAAGTAAAAGCTTATTGACAGATTGGAATAATGAGTAACAGCTCTAAGACGTATTATTGTAGGTGGAAAGTCATGAATCATGAGTGACAATCAAACCACAAATGCAACAGCATCAAACAAAACCTTCTAGCCATGTTGCTATCCCATCAAGCCGCCACATAGTTTGACTGATTGTTCAGCCAGCAAGTTATTGGATGAAACGGCCGACACATTGATGCTAGCATTCTGTAGCGAGTACAGCCCAATACATTGGGATCATACATCCAGATACGGAACCATTGTTACTATTATATGCTGTATAAGAAACCCACAGCATAATCCTTCATTTGGGGCAGGTATGAGAGGCAAAATGCGTCTGATTCTCCTCAATACTAATGTATGATTAAATTGGTATCAGCCAAACTAGCTGCTGTCTTGTCGAGTTTTTCGCGCATTTATAGGGTGTTACATGATAGGTCTCTTCGCTGTTAAGGAAAACAAAGCTTACATTGAACACATGTCTGAGGTGATTTCATAGAAGCTTTTCAAAAGCTTGCCACAGACTATGCAATTTTTCCAAGTGGAGTGATTACTGGGAAAAAATTGTATGCAAACCATATTTATCCGGAACAGAGGTTTATATGCTTTCATCAGTTGATTGCGCTTGTTTAAAAGATCACTAGCAGAATTCAAGAAATCACCACCTACAAAAACAGCAGTGGAACATAACACAGCAATTTTTCAGTGAGCTTATTTATAAGGCTATGCAGTGGTGTGAGACCATGGTGGTGATGAGTCTCCATAGTCTTATAATATTTGTCCAAATGTGTACGGTAGGAAACCTTTTGGATATGGAGGGGTGTATCTGCCACTCTACTAAGTGGCAGATGCACTAGTTTATGTCTGGGGTTAGAATGCTTCATATAAATCACATTGTAATAGAATAGTTATTATTCATATTCGAATGGAAACATCATCTAATCATCCGTATTGGCTTTCAAAGTATCAAGACATTAATTAAAAATATTTATTATTATAGGTAAAATATTGTATATCTTTTAAAATTTACTTTCATAATCAAACACCTGCATGTCAGGTGGTCCATGTGATAGCGGCACGTAATGCCTTAACATGGATCATCCTTGATCAACATATACAATCTTATTGATAAATATAGTTATTTTTCTATGTATTTTCATTGGTCAAATTACATGATTTCTGTATGTGTGTCTGTCGTTTGCTTACGATCACTACCATTTGTGAGTCGCCATAGAACTACTATGTCAGTGAAACATCAACAGTGAACCATCCTGATCGACGGTTGCCATTATCTTTTACCCAAACAAGCGTGAAACTTTCAGTAATAAAAGAAGTGTAAATCAAACGAGGCCTATGAGGACTGCACACACTACCAAGTCTTATCCGTTGGCGTCGCATAATGATTGATGTCAGTGTGGAAGCAACGTAAGAACTCGTGTTCCCATATCACCTGTACACTGCACTAATGACTTTGAAATAGAGAGGCGTGTGTAAATTTTGTTCAATTAATGTGAAATTATGCCATTATCTCATTATTTGCCGCATAAAATTCGATGTTTGTATAAACTATGGAGACCAAAATTTAATTGAATACCTATGTCATGGGTATATGGCCATTATGAATATTTTAATTATTTCAGTGCGGGGAAACGTCAGATTCTGCCGTATAAGGTCGGTCCCCATTCATTCTTATTCACAACAATACTCAAAGCATGCCGCCGACGCTCATTCAAAATGATTAATAGAACAATACGAAATCTCAAGAGTTGAGGTCTCATCACACAAGTTCATATTCGCGTTTGAAAAATTGCTGACCTTAATACAGCAAACTCGGATTAAAAGTGTCTGAATTTATACCGAATAGATCGATTTTGTGATGATTTCTTGTTCCAAAATCATCGAAATTAAAAAAATAGAAGTGTTTAGTGAAATGGCAAATGTTCTGTGGGCAAAATTATAAAATTCATGCAGTTTCACACCGCTTCTTTATCTTTCATATTGAAGGAGACCATTCTGATGTTTAAATAATATAAATGTTATTCACATTGTAAGAGGGTTGGGTGAACTAAGTGTATGGGTTATAATACATGTATACCTTAGGTCACAACTAACCAGTAGTGCATGTTTCTCGTTGATTTCCCCGTCAATTATCAACCGATTTTGTAAATATCATATTTCAACAGAGTCCTGAAACCCCTGAAAATTTCGTAAAATTGTACTCAGTATTTCAAAAGTTAGACCATTTGACATGTAGTACTTTTAAATTGTGACGTCCCTCTTCTAGAATTGTATTACATGACGTTAGGATATGACCTAAAAATTGCCTGTGCGGGGGCCCTAGGGTAGTGGTTATCACCGCTGCCTTTCACGCCAGACTTCGGGGTTCGGTTCACGGTTCGGCAGTTTGAAAGAAACAAAAATTGTTTCTTCCCCATCCACGTGTGAAAGTCCGTATTGCGGGGAGCCTCCGTGTCCGAGAGGTAGCGTGATCGGCCTCAGACCGCCAGGGCTCGAATTTCTAACCCTGTGTCTGGAGGACAGTGTCATCTCAATCATCTCACCATCCTCAGGAGGTTCTCCTGGCCCAGTTTAGCCTATATGTACACAAAGGTGGCCTAAAGCCCGATTCATTTTTTTTTATTTTGAAAATTGCCTGTGCAAAATTTCAAGGAAATTGGTTTATAGTTGACGGAGAAATCGACGAAAAGCATGCGCTACAGAATCACCAAAATGAATGTGGCCCAGTACAGGGTATAAGTCTATGGGAGGGGTGACGAGCTGGAATAACAATTAAGCCCTACAGCGCGGAAATATTTTCCAGAGGGTTTTTTTCAATCTGAAAACATCATAAATGTCTTAGTTGGCTTTTTCCGTTTCATTTTAATACCTATGTGATGGGTCTACGGTCATTACGAATATTTCATTTCTGTCAGTGCGGGGACCGTCTTCATACATCAGAATCTGACGTCTACAGACGTCAGATTCTGACGTATGAAGATGGTCCCCGCACTAATATAAAATTCATCATTCATGTACGAGGCGGCCACCATAACCTGATAACGGTTTTCCAAAATGAAATGAATCGGGCTTTAGGCCACCTTTGTACACATATAGGCTAAACTGGGCCAAGAGAACTCCTGAGGATGGTGAAATGAGTGAGATGACATTGCCCTCCAGACACAGGATTCGAAATTCGAACCCTGGAGGTCTGAGCACGCTACCTCTCGGTCACGGAGGCTCCCCACAATACTGAGTTTTACGAGTGGATGGAGGAGAAACTTTTTGTTTCTTTCAAATCGCCGAGACCGGGGAACGAACCCCGAGCTGTAGCGTGAAAGGCAGCGGTGCTAACCACTACCCTAGGGCCCCCGCCTGACGGTTTTCTAGATATAATGCAGGGGCTTAATTATGTCTTCATGTTTGCACATTATGTTAATTTGTTGCACCATCATTTTTTGCCCTCAGAGGGACCCACTGAACAATAAAATCTTTGGTGCCAATTTTTTTTTTCGCATTTTTACGTAATGACCTGTGAAGTACCAATTCAGCGCCATTTTCTAATTATAATTTTGTTTATACATTTGATGAACCATGTCATGTAGCACCTCAAAATGATCAGTGTGGGCAATGGCATACAGTGGAAATGTCAGAGAGATGGTGCGTCAAACTGGTGGGGGGGGGGGAGTGTTCTCCATTTTTTGTATTTTTCAATCGTTGGTTAACCATGTCATGTGGTACATCAAATGTGTGACTCATGATACTCGATAAAAGTAATTCTATATCGTAGCAAGCATTATCTCACCTTATAATTTGGGACTAAGCGTTTATTACTGCCATTATTGGAGGCCTACTCGTAAAACGCAATTGACTTAGCAGTTATATTTTATATGAGCGAAACATTCATGATTCAGTGTGGTGTTGCTTTGTATTGTAAGCATGTGTATTTTTAATTACCCGAGTACAGGTAGCACTTTAATTCCAGTCAAATGAACTAGAAAAAAATACAAAAATATATACAAGACACACAGCAGACGAGGTGGAATTGCCCTTTGTAGTCAATATATACATGTAATGTGTTAAATGTACCCACTATGAGATATATAAATATACATATAATGGAGAGTGTTCACCAAATACGGTATCGTTTATTCAATGAGAGCTTCGCCGAGATAGTAAAGTCTACAAATCATATGGAAGTCACCACACTGCTTGAGAGGAATATTATGAATTTAATGGAACTCATGAATTCACAAGTGTCTTTGGGTAAATATATTACAAGACCAATATACATTTTATCAACTACACGAATACCAGGCCTGGCTGTTATCCTTGTGTTCAAACATCTGTGTCTGTAAACACAACAATAATCATGATGGATGTTGATGCAAGTATACATTATGCATGCACCAACTAACAGGCTTGATGTTCCTACATACATTCCAGTGTACCCACTGGCATCCGAAGCGCTGCTTGTGGAAAGCTGTCCTTGTTGCGAATATGCTGATGTTCAGCCCAGCAGAGTATTGAGAAGATAGAACAAAAATAAGAGTGGGAACACTTGAAGAAATGACGCAATTCGTTTATATGATGTTGAGACCTTCGCCAATGACATCACCAAATATACTTTACCAGACACAATTCGGGATTCTAAACTCAGACAAGAAATTGTGGAGATACATGTACAACGACTTTGTCCAAATTCGAATTGGGTCTATTGGACAAATAAATCTATATGATATATTTATTAAAGTGAAACTATGAAATTGTTTATCCACAATAAATAAATCATACATCACCAGTATTTCAAGCAGATGGTTGTGGTGTATCGCTACCATGTAATGCCAAGTAAAAGCTTATTGACAGATTGGAATAATGAGCAACAGCTAAAAGACGTATTATTGTAGGTGGAAAGTCATGATTCATGAGTGACAATCAAACCACAAATGCAACAGCATCGAGCAAATCCTTTCAGCCATGGTTGTATCCCATTAAGCCGAAACGCAGTTTGACTGATTGTTCAGCCAGAAAGATATTGGATGAGACGGCCGACACATTGACGCTACCATTCTGTAGTGATTACAGACCAATACATTGAGATCATACATCCAGATACGGGGCCATTGTTACTATTATATGCTGAATAAGATATCCACAGCATAATCCTACATTTGTGGCAGGTATGAGAGGCAAAATACGTCTGATTCTCCTCAATACTAATGTATGATTAAATTGGTATCAGCCAACTAGCGACTGCCCTGCC
This sequence comes from Flabesymbios commensalis, assembly GCA_964017125.1. Taxonomy (NCBI): domain Eukaryota; kingdom Metazoa; phylum Annelida; class Polychaeta; order Terebellida; family Flabelligeridae; genus Flabesymbios; species Flabesymbios commensalis. The sequence goes on along the minus strand of OZ024916.1, from coordinate 63,586,076 downwards.
ATGTTGTTTCGCGCATTTATAGGGTGTTATATGATAGGTCACTTCGCTGTTAAGGAAAAACAAAGCTGATATTGAGCACATTTCTGATGTGATTTCATAGTACCCTATCAAAAGCTTGCCACAAACTACAAATTTTTCCGAGTGGAGTGATTACTGGGACACATTTGTATGCAAACTATATTTATCTGGGGCAGAGTTTTAAATGCTTTCAATAGTTTATTGCGCTAAATCACTAACAAAATCCAATAAATCACCACCTACAAAAGCAGCAGTGGAATATAACACAGCAATTTTTAGTGAGCTCATTCATAAGGCTATGTAGTGGTGTGAGACCATGGTGGTGGTGATGGAAGTATAGTAAATGAGTCTCCTCACCACAAGTGAAGCAATGCGTTTATAAAATTTGTCCGAGTGCGTAAGGTAAAATTTGTTTTCTCATCATACCTCTGCCATTGATTATTAAAATGCCAATGCAGCCAATTCACATTTTCAGTACAGAAAATAACTGTTTAATACAATTGGCGTTTATATTTAGGTACAATGCTCGAATTTAATATTTGAATGTATAATAATTGAATATATCTGGTTGAACTGACAAATTGATTTATGTATTAGTATTTCGTTTTAACATTGCTTTATAATCAAAGACATGAAGGGATTTGATTAGATGGTGCTTCAGCTGCGTTTGTGTTTGGCATATTTCCAAAATCAGTGAGGCATGACTTTTATTTGCTAGCAGCTAACACGGGGGGGGGGGGAGGGGGCTTTAAGGGGTCTAATTCTCAAAACATTAAAAGCGTGATCTATCTGATAGCCTATCTATCACTTTAATTGCACCGGCTGCTGACGCATTGCACCTATGTTGAGCTAGTGTCTACGGGCCTACATAATATGTGTCATGTGTATACATCGATAACGTGTTGCTGCCAGGACTGCACTCCCAGTCACGATACATTGATACAATGCTGTTTCATTGCCGGTCCACCGTCTGCAACGCTGGCCCAGCACTAAAGCAACATTGGGTCAGAGCCTCGAGTTTGCTAAGTCATAACAACCCTTCCGTCTCATCAGCCCAATTTCGTGACAATTAAAAAATATAAGACGAAGATGAAACATAGCCATCTAGTTACGTTTTATATCTTTGAGTACCTCGCTTATTCATATTAATTCGTTTTCTTTACATATAATACATGACATATTTATACTAGGCATTAAACATAAATGCGAAGTTAAAGGCCCATACCCAGGCTAAAATCTTAAAAAAATCGGTGATTTTATTTTGACTTTTTAATATGATGTAAACATGCCCATAGACTAGAACTGCAAAAGTTCTTTAATTTCTGTGCTGCGCATTTACCAGTTAGGCTAGATATAGAGTACACTCCTACAGCAGTGTCTGTCCATACATGTGTAGACACTGCTAAGGGGTCTTGTCAGGTTAAAAAAATCCAAAAATCCGAGAAAAGCTCAGATTGGTCAGATCCCAGAGACCCACCCCCTATCCATTTTTATATTTTAGGAAACATTTGGAATCATGAAAACAACACAAAAAACACAAAAAGACGCAAAATTAAAAAAAAAAAAAAAAATCGGAGTTGGGGCTTGACCCACCCACCCACTTCCGAGTTTTTCTCGAATTTTTTTTACTTGACAAAACCCCTAACCTTCGTCCCTCGCTTGAATAATAATGCAGTGGTCAAAAACTAGGTCAGTGGGAATTCCCCTTCTATCAAAACCATGGCGGGAGTTTCAGCATTTTTCAGATTAACCCAAAGCTGGTCGCTGAGTGGACCTGGAAACCTTGCAACACCTCGAGTTGGCAAGCTGCCATTATTCGCAAAAGGACCCAAGAGCTGTGTCAGAGAGCTGTCTTTCAGTCTAGATATAGAAACGAAATTCCCATATTTCTTATTTTTTGCCATGGTTGTCCAAAATAAGAAATCAGGAGTTTCGTCTTTAATAAAGACATTAAAAAGATTATAGTCGACCCTCCTAACTAACCCAGGCCGTAACACCAACGTTGTTTCAATGCTGGGTTAACCTCAAAACTCATGTAAATGTTGAACAAACATTGAGGCAGCATAAAGGAGCTGTAAAGTGATAGACGTGAATATCTCCAATTTGAGCATAATTTTGACGAGGCCTACTTACGTTTTGATTTACCTTCACGCACAATTCAAGTGTCGAGGGTCCAGTTAAAGGGACATGCCCAGGTCTAAAATCATCAAAAAATCGGTTATTTTATTTTAGCTTAATAATATAACCATATAATGTAAACATGTCCATAGACTAGAACTTCAAAAGTTTTTTTTTAATTTTTGTGCTGCGCATTCACTAGTTAACTAAATATAGAGACGAAATTCCCGTATTTCTTATTTTTGACATGGTTGTCAATAGTTAGAAATCGGGAATTTCGTCTCTATATCTAGCCTAACTGGTGAATGCGCAGCACAAAAATTAAAACACTTTTGCAACATATCGGAAATTCAGGCTACTGTCGAATAGTACACCAATATTTTCTGATGTAGATGTATTTGTGTCTTGACCTAGAACTAGAAGTTAGAATGGGGAATTATTCAGGAAGTTTGGTCCCAATAAGAAGAACTTCTGTCTTGCTAGGATTAAGCTTCATCTTAGATCCTGTAATCCAGGCTGACACACTCATGAAACCAAGTTGCAACTTCTCAATAAATTAGCTTTTCCCAGTAGTCATTTTGAAACCAGAAATGTACAATTTCGTATTTGTCGAGAGACTTAGATAATCAATTTATATTTTGTATTCAATTCATACGCTTTCTGAATTATTAACCCATAATGGGCCTAACGTAAACGATTTTTTCTTGTGCTGTTTCAGGTTTTGCAGACATGGCCGGCGCCTGACTCTACTGTCCAATCCCTGCACATCATGTCGTCCTCCACTGTGTTTTATGGTGCTTCTAATTTGTTTCGTAACAGTTGTTTTGGTAATTGTGTTTATTGATCCATCTGATCCCTACAGTGTGAAGTATCCTGCAATCTTTAAACAAAATAACTCTGAAAGCAACACAAAGAAACACTCTAGTTTGCTGATAATAAATACATCTACTGGGAGTGTGAAGTATCGTACACCCGTGAAACAAAACACCTCTGAAAACAACACAAAGAAACACTCTAGTTTGCTGATGACAAATACATCCATGACTCAAACCACTTCACAAAAACGTACCAGAAACCCCTTATTGGAGCGTGACAGGTTGTCGGGGAGTACACCAATCTTGAGCTTGAATTACTCTCACGTGAACTTCAATTTGGAGAAAAGGAAACTACTCGTGCTAATGTGGAATCCATTTCTGAGTGTACTCAATTCCTCGGAACAACCAAAAGTATGTGAATACACATGCGACCATGATAAGGTAGAACAGGCTAATTTTGTGTTTTTTTCATGCGAGAAGCTTATCCAATCTTGACAAATTGCCAAGTAGAAAACCAAGTCAGCGATGGGTGGTTCATATCAAAGAATCTGCACAAAATGGCCACTCAGGGAACAGAATTGCAGTTCTCATTATTCCATCAGGGCTGATATACACTTCCCTTATGGATGGTGTGAGATGGTGTGGCCGCCTTTTCCAAATAAAACTGGCTTGGTATTCTGGACTGCCAGTAATTGTCACTCGAGAAGTAAAAGGGAAGATTACGTCCGTGCAAAAACTGGAAACGTATATTCAGGTGGACACATACGGTCATTGTGGTGACCACGCCCTGCCGAAAACCAAAAACGATCATAAATGTGGAAGTTTTTGTCAAAAGTATAAATTTTACCTGGCCTTTGAAAACTCCTTCTGTTCGGAATACGTGACCGAAAAACTGTACAAAATAATATAGGATGACAGTTTATATGTGATACCCATTGTGCTGGGTCTTGACGACTATGTCATGCTGCCCAAAGACGCTATCATTGATGTACGTGATTTTAGTAGTCCCAGATTGCTAGCTGAGCATCTTGACCACCTCAACAACGACCACACAGCCTTTATAAAATACTTTGAATGGAGGAGTAAGCGAAAATGCTTCCTGAATGAAAACATTCCCATGGAGGGGGCTGTGACACTTTGTGATTCCCTTTGGAAAATCTACAGTACATCTAATGCAACAAGTGTACTGCAAACTAATACATTTCTTGAAACTTACGGTACGAATTTTATGAAGATTTCTTGCTGGATTAGTATGATCCGGATGTAAAAAAAATTCACAAGAGAAGTTTGAGACACAATATTATGTGTTTTTTTGCATGATGACTGTAGATTTCAGGTGTATGCCGCACAAATAGTAAGAACAACACAAATTGTGGGTACTAAAATGTGTACGGCGTTCATACAAACGCTGTAAGAGCTCCGCTAGAACATCAAATAAGTAAGTAAAATGTCTTCTTTACTTCACTTTTCGGCCAGTATGGCCATTTAACTAAAAATTCCAAGTATTACAATATCCCATATTGTATAATAGAAGTCGTAAAAAGAAGATCAAACTAATAACTGCATGTTCGTACTAAAAGATTCCTTTTAAAAGGCTTGATATGATAATATGATGATAGTCAGGGTGCCACCCAGGTATACCCTGCTTGGAATGATAAAGTTTTTTTATGCTGGATTTCGCATCATTAGCACCTCTATAATGAAAATTAGGCGGATAGCAAGCGAAAATTCTTGAGCTAACCGAGAAATCCAAGATGGCCGCGGAGATGGCCGCCAAGATGGCCACAACATAGAGTAAAACCTAACTTTTGAACTATTTAACTTAGAATGTCATGTAATACCACTTTTCTCATAGTAATGCACACAAGCAGTCCATTTCTGGCATTTAATTTGTAATTAGAGTGCACAGATTCAAGATGGCCGCCAAAATGGCCGCCATTTCACAGAAAACGTCAATTTTAACTAGAATGTCAAGTGACATCACTTTTTAGTAGCTATTTACATGGTTTGTATTAAGAATTACGGTGGATTTTACATCATTAGAACCTCCATGATAATTATCACAGCGGGTAGCAAGCGACTGTTCTAGACCTAACTGAGAAATCCAAGATGGCCGACAAGATGGCTGACAATATGGGCGCTACCGCATGATAAAACCTTTGAACCATTTGACTCAGAATATCAAGTAATACCACTTTTCTGATAGTAATGCACACCAGCAGTCCATTTCTAGCATTGTTTTTGTCATTACAGTTCACATATAGAAAATGGACACCAAAATGCATTCTTCAGCTTGTTTGGCCTATGCAGGGTCAATAACAATGTAATGTTAAATCACAATAACGTTATTGAAATAAGAATCTTAGCAACCAATGGATGAAATTATATACCATGAAAGGGGACAGGTTACATAATATGCTTGACACTAATAGCAAAATATTACTTCAGTTCATGTGACAGCCATGATGTGTTTTTGCAACCTTCCTCTCCTTTGTAGTTGCTTAATGGGATGCACCACAGGGCAGTGACCCATCTAGCCAGCCGGCCAATATTCCGTTTACAATCCCCTAAAAAGGATGGGCTTGAGAACCAAAGTCCACAGGAATGTGATCCGCTGCAATGTAAATATTATGGTTCAGTGAAGCAAAGGTACCCAACTACTTGTCTGTGTAAACGTGGCTATATCATGTATATAGACACTTATTATGGCTCAATAATCCTTGATAAAGATGACTAAATACTAGGTATGACATCATAAGTAGAAATAAAATATAAAGTGTCGCTTTGTTTTTGCAAGAATCCCTTATCATATGGAGATGAGAAAATGTCGTGGTTCAGGAGGGGTAATATTTGATACCCCAAAAAACAAAAATAGAAAAGTTGCACAGACACTCACGAATGACTTTCAAGCAATGTCTGGGGGCTTGTGTGTCATGTATGCAAGGAGGAGGATAACTTTCGCATGCAGTTACATACTGCTGATAGAACTTCAATGGTATAGTAGTGCAGGCACTGATATTTGACACCCGGTCTCTGACGTGGGTTGAATTAAGTCACTCTCAGATATAGTGCGAAAGGCCACAGTGTTTCAGTATGAAATTACTTTGCGAAACTGCGACCATTTGGGCATGTCTGCGGGTTAATTTCCTAGACATGCCCAAATCCCCTTATCATGCTTACAGGGTGAGTGAAGGAAAACACTTTCAATATCCCACCATGCCCTATCACCTACAAATGAACATTTGCGCTGAAAAGGGACATTAAGCAATATTCTACTACTATACCTACTAGAAAAGTTAACAGGAGAGGTTCGAGGTGGCACGGAATAATGTAAATGTATACCGTGCATTCGATATGGACAATGAACAGCTATAGCACTTTCACAGTAAGCCTGCGTGGCCTGAAAGTTTTCATAATAGATCGTCAAAGCGCATTTGCTTGTCGTAAAATATACATGTATACATATATACATATCTAGAATATCTGCTAAATACATGTCCTTATTTCTGACTAAAAAACATCACTCTAGCTTATATTGCTTCTTGGTCTAAAACTACATGTTCTCCTAAGAGAATATATTTTCTCTAATCAGCTGGCCGCCTATCCGCCATCTATTTTATACGGCAACTGGAAAATCCAATCTCAATTAAAAACTTCAAGTGGAGGTATCAATAAGATCTTGAGGTTCTTTTCCTACTGTTATTATCGACGTATCAAAGGTGTTATGAACAACTGAGTAGCCAACAAAAGGCTTTGTCTCCACGCTTGTCGAAAACATCAAATATTGACTACCAAAGTAACTTTCTAAAAATGATACGTAGGCTTATCTGTCTTTTAAAAAGTCGCGGGGACTACTCAAATCTCAATGCCATTTGCTCAATCACTACACAGTTGACCACCAAATTGTAGTAACAGAAGACTATGATGAAGTAAAGGGTAAAAACATCCGCATTTGCATGTACATAGGACACAACAAGTCAAGAATAACTTTGATTGCAGATGACACTGATGTTTTAATGAAAGGTACTGTGCCGAAATAGTAACGTCATTACTATTTCAGCAAACCTTTAATAAAACATCAGTTTTAAGTACGTTTCGCGTCAAAATTGATCTATTTTTGCTCTCCTGGTGTACCATAAGAAATATCTTTGCAGATACTCCTTCTTGGTGCAAGTAATCCTGCTGACCGACAGATAAACCAACACAACCAGGATGTGTAGTTTACATAACGCCAATGGAAGCAAACCAAATTATACTAAAACATAATTTAGACTAGGCCCTACAGGTGTCTCACTTTGTCACTTTGATGACAATATACATTTAATTTGGCTTCTTACAGCCACTGACATGTGCAGTGGTCCAGGGTTCAATGCATCTTGCTAAAGATATAGGCTACTATTCGCTAATTTTAATATCAATCATTTAATACACTTTTGTGAGTTAAGCTTCCAGGTACAAATTGCTAGTTTAGACAAAGTTTTCACTTCATCTCATTCTGATAATATTCGTAGGGCTACAATTTTCTGATTTAGACAATGTAACTTTAGTCTAGCGATTGTAATGTAGTTTCTCATATATAAACACTGGAATATCTTGCGTGTTTTGGGCATGTTGCTGCTGTAGGATTTGTCTCGCTCCTATCTGCACCAGACAATTTCAAATAAATAAATAAGCTTGCTGCTTGTTTTAACAGTCAGTGTTTATATTATTGCGCATTCCAAGTACCGGCATATAGATACATAGTCACTATAAAGCCTATACTAATGTGAAAGAGCTACGACGTCGCTTACGCTAATTATAATATTTCCACATATAATGACCAGATCACAAATAAGCCCACTGAAATATTTACATGTACATGTTCATCACGATGTGTTATATAATGTTTCAATGGTTCAGCAGCTACATATTGTTAATTTCGGAGAAACATAGCTACTGTGATCACCATCACTATTTTGGCAGATTTCAACTTTATTTTGTAGTAGTAGTAGTAAATCATTGCTTTACATCACGTTTCGGCACAAATGGTCTTTTAAGTGACATTGTAATACGATAAAAACGTTGTAGTCAATTGATGAGATGAATGATGTACAGATGATGATGTGAGGCTGGGGGTGATATAGGGCATGGTGTGTTATTGAGAGCGTTTTCTGCGCTCGCCCGATAAGGGGTTCTGGGCATGTCTAGAAATGTATTTTGGCAGCCATTTTGTATTTTTGCAAACAGTCATATCTAAGTGTCGACTTAAAAACTGAAATGGATTATAAACAGATCCCAAAGCATATGGTTAGACACTAATATCACAATTCTATGATCTGAATTAGTTCCAAGTTCTGTATCATTGTTTTTCGGATTTCAACTTTTAGTTTGGCGGCTATATCTGATTCTGAGCAGTAACTTGACACTTGAAATGGATTCTCGGATGCTCAAAACATATGTTTTGCCACCAAGATCAGAATTATAAGTTACTCAGCTCAAAAGTTCTGTATCTTTCATATTTAACCGCCAATCTTTGCGGCCATCTTGGATTTTAAAAAGCGAAGATGTATACACCAACTGGTTTTGGGTACTAGACAGTATATACCAGTCGAGGACAATTTTGCAAGGTCAAAGGCTGTCCCACTAGACTATACTTTACGTCGGATCAGAGAAGTCGCTCCCCCAGATATGCCCACGCCAAATCTACGAAATGATTACATAAAGGCTCGGCGGATATTCTATGAGTGGGCTAAGAACATTGCACCCAGCTGATCAGGGTTGGTACCATTCGGAGGGCAGTGCAATGCTTTTTCCTGAGATTGTACCTCGAGGCACGCCTCTGGCTCCGGCTGATCTACCCAAATTAAGTGTGGCTGCTGTAGTTCAAGCAAGAGGCGCAGTTGTAAAGCGAATGGACTAAAGTGCAGCCTATTCTGCAACTGCAAAGGAGAAGAGGAGTGCAAAAATAAATCATAGCTGTCACATGAACTGAATTAGTGTTTTGATTATAGTGTTTTGATTATCGTCAAACAAATTATGTAACCTGTTCCTTTTCATGGTACAAAATCTCATCCATCGGTTGCTAAGATTCTTATTTCAATAAAGTTATTGTGATTTTGCATCACATTGCTATTCACCTTGCATAGGCCAAACAAGCTGAAGAATGCATTTTGGCGGCCATCATCTATCTGTGAACTCTAATGACAAAAACAATGCTATAAATGGACTGCTGGTGTGCATTACTATGAGAAAAGTGGTATTACTTGATATTTTGAGTCAAATGGTTCAAAAGTTAGGTTTTATAATGCGGTAGCGCCCATATTGGCAGCCATCTTGGATTTCTCAGTTAGGTCCAGGACTGTCGCTTGCTATCCGCTGTGATAATTATCATGGAGGTCCTAATGATGTAATATCTACCGTAATTCTTAATACAAACCATGTAAATAGCTGCTAAAAAGTGGTGTCACTTGACATTCTAGTCTCAATATATAAAATTAACGTTTTGTCTGTGAAATGGCGGACATTTTGGCGGCCATCTTGAATTTGTGCACTCCGATTACAAATTAAATGCCAGAAATGGCCTGCTGATGTGCATTACTATGAGAAAAGTGGTATTACAAGATATTCTAAGACAAATAGTTCAAAAGTTAGGTTTTATCATATGTTGTGGCTGTCTTGGCGGTCATCTTGGCGGCCATCTTGGATTTCTCGGTTAGCTCAAGAATTTTTGCTTGCTATCCGCCTGATATTTATTACAGAGATCCTAATGATGTAAAATCCACCATAAATTTTTTTTTATCATTCCAAGCAGGGTTCGGCTAAAATATCAGCTTCGGCACCCTGACTATGATGCTTCTGGCACCTATATGTAACGACATGACATGTTGCAGCGCCTGCACTAACACAGTTTAATGAGTATAAAAATGTCAGCATAAATAATGTAAAATATGAAGTGATTATAAAATGAACGACTTATCAAGTCACTATATCTCCACGAAGTTTTAATAATGTATGTATGTACACAATATAAATTGACACAAATATGAATGACATAAACAATAAACAGAGAAACCATTAAGTAAGTAAAATGTCTTCTTTACTTCACTTACATCAAATAATCGCACTAGGGTGTTCCTATGGCGATCGTATTTCCACCCTCAGGGAGTTGCTTGTGGCGTTCGTAGAGTTACTAGGCATGCCTAAGACCTGGCTACGAGCTTAGCCCTTAAAGCGCTGAATTATTTTTGTTTAAAGGCCCATCCCCAGGCAGATGGCATGTTTTTGTTTTAGCTCTATTATATCTTTCTGAGTGCTGGAATGAGTGAAGGCAGCATTCCGATAGATTACAACTTTTAAAAACATCAGTTTTTATTTTACACTTGTCAAATGACATCGAGTCACCAATTTGATTATTTCGTTCTGAAGTTTTTTTTAATAATTTACTAACCGTAATCTATGAGAAAAAGTTCTTAACTCGTATTAGGATAAGTATATAGGTTCTCAGATGTATCACATCGTCAAACGCGTTGCGAGTTGAATTACAACGTCATCGCAAAAGAACCGAATTCCTAACGGGCTACATATTTCAAAACTGAGAGCCTCTACACAGCTAAACTCGGCCGATGTTTTAAATCTTTGTGGGACATCGTGAACATCGCCAAAATACACAGGCATTATTTACGGGATGTTCGTGGCAGTTAGAGTGACAAAAATGAAGGGATTTTCCTCAGTGTGGGACATTTCAAAGAAAAAAACAAATCAACATTGGACACTTAATCTAGACCCTCAACAGGTAGGCTTTATAGTCAATATCAATCGAATTAGTGTCATGGCTGTCACAAATTGTATGAACATTCCGAAATACACACTTATCGGGTACATATCTCTTTAAAATGGAGAGTGGAGAAAGATAATATAGATTTACGTTGATAAATAATATAAATTTAAACTTTAAAAGTTTTTTAGGTTTGTAGCACTTGGGACAGTCCGTCTGAAACATGGATACTAAAAGTTTTATTTCCCTTTGAAATGACACATAAATGTCTTAGTTAGTTCTATCCGCTTCATTTGAAGAAAGCTGTATGAAATGCTACAGAGGTCAATAATCTGATAATAGCACCATTATTTATACGGCGATCGTAGGCCTAATCATGCAGCGATGATTTATCTCTGTACAAACACCAACAAAAATGGGAAATAAAGATTCAGACAAATGTATTGGTAGTCTCACCTTTGTGATACACAACTATGAATGACACCAGGGCCTGTATTCTCGTATAAGTTATATCATAGGCGTATGCTCCGCGAAAGACATAAACCATATTACACTACTGAATGTGAAGATAAACGCAAAGTATTTTTGGATGCTCTGAATGTTTTTGGACAATATTGCAATGATGCAAACAGACAAGTAACAAGTAGGAACTTATAGAAGTGAATGTGATGCAATCAAACGGAAAAAATAAGAATGCAATCAAACGGAAAAAATAAGAAAAGCTGCTTACAAGAAGATAGGCATGAAAGAAAACCACAAGAAACACATTCAATATCGGGTACAGAATTTTGATAATATTTAACCCAGGATAGACAATGCAAATGTTGTAGCAGATGCCTTTGTTCATAAAGTACCATTTGTATGGTGAACTGGATACATTAATAACAGTAGATGAAGTAGCTAGAACAATAAAGCAACTAAAGAGTGGTCAAGTCAGCAGGTACATAGATGTATTGATTATCAAAATTTAAAATACACCCGTGACGGCAGTCTATTGTTAAAACAGATTCCGAACTTCCGGACCGTGGCATGAAACCAGTGAGCTAACTCGCAATAAAAATCCTCTTTTTGGCACAACTGCCGGGCTACATCGGACTATTATTTACATATATTTTGTAATATAAAGTATGTATCTACAAAGTGGCGCAAATAGTTTTTTGGATAAGTTTCACAGATTGTGATATTTTGCTGTTTGGTTTTTGAACTGTTGAAACAGTGTGAATTTGCTCGCCATCGCTCACTCAACATGGCCGACCAGGACAGAGAAGATCAAAATAGTCTGAAACGTCAACACGATCAGGTAGAAGCATCGCCTCAGACACTGACTCCACCTGCTACACGATCTAAGCCAGATCCAGAGGCCCAGGCTTTCACCGATAAATTCTTGAATATGTTGTCGTACGGTAGGATCGTGGATGCCTTGACGAAGATTCTGCTCCAACCGGTATTGACCAGGCTCAAGAGAAAGACGCCAAAATCCAGACACTGACTGACTAATCAGGTTTCCAGTCTAGAAGATCAGGTAACGGATCTCAAAAATGACATTACCTCTCTCAAAAACAGCTACGACGAATTAGAACAGTACGGACGGCGAAATTCGTTAAGAATATGGATGTCTGATCCAGAAATCCAAGGTGAAAACACGGACGAACTTGTTTTAAAATATGCAGAGAAGGCCAGTGTTACTCTGACAGCAGGTGGAATCTGTAGATCACACCGCGTTGGTCGTCACCCGTCAGCGACAACCAGAAACGCCTCCCAGGTCAAGCCCCGACACATTATAGTAAAATTCAACACTCACAATTCTAGACAGAAAATCTTTAACGCCAGGAAGAATGTTGAAGGAGTATTTGTTGGTGCAGATCTTACTCAGCTGCGGAGTACATTGTTCTAAAAGCCCGCCAGGAACGTGCCACCTCTCGCTTTCTACATTGCTGGTCCAGCGACGGTAATATCAAAATTAGACTTCACAACAAAACAGTACATACAGTTACAAACCAAGCTCAGCTTGAACAGCTGATTCAAGACACGCCCACCCAGAAATAGGTCAGGATGTGTGAACACAAATTCTCATATAATAATAGTCTTACATAATATATAAACTATCAATATAACTTCTACTACAGCCTCTTGCCTATTAGGGCTACCACGTACTATTTTATCAAGCTCTAAAAATGTATTGATTACATGAACTCCTTTACCTGTATCGCTGCTATTCCAAGTTAAACAGCCTATATTTAAAACCCACGCCAATTTTATTCTTACTATGATTAATCTTGTTGCAATTCATGTATTTTAAGTGGATGTTTTCTTTTCATTGGGCTATCAAGTGTCACCTATATAAATTACCATACGGAACTAGATCTACCTGTATGCGACATTCATTTGATGAAAATTCGTCTTAAAGTGGATATTTCTCTGCACTGTGGTATCTAGTGTCACCTATATCATGTTTCTTAGCACACGGAACTTGACCTAAAACAAATGACATTTTCCCAATGACGTGCTAAATTATGCTAAAGACGTACATTTATCACCTGCTGGAATTAACGTTACTACTATCAATATTTCAAAACGTTTCATCTTCAGCGCTTATATTGTGTCATCATATTCATTTCAATGATATTGTATATACCGTGATACAATGCTTTGTTTCGTGTGCTTTGACAGCTGGACACACATTTGCGTGGATGCGAGCTACAACCATTACATACAGTATGTTATATGAAAATTAACACGTGCAGCGTTGGTGTATAGCTTTTTATTGGTTTCAGCTCGTCATATTATTTGCACCGATTTGCAACATATTCTGAACCAGATCTACCCCAACAAGCAGGTGTCATCGACCCGTTACTGGTTAGCTTAGGGTCGGTGCCTCATGTAAATTGTTTGCTTCGAACTAACAACCCTAAATCAACATTTTAATAATAATCTTCTTGTTTTGACGTGGAACAGTTAAGCGTGCATGTCATATTCAGTCTGTATACTTTATCACGAACATAGCAGAGGTGTGCCTTTAAAGAATCATTCAGCTTCAAAATGCGCATGCCTGGTACGGTCAAGTGTAGGCCAACAGTAGCCTATTGAGTACAGATTGACGGCATTAATATAGCCACTGAACTGATTACAAGATACTACTCAAACGAGACATTGATCCAATGGTGTTTTAATGTTAGGCCAACGTCTGCGACGCTGGCCCAACATTGAACCAACATTAGATAAATGTACAATGTTTGAGAGAAAGTCCTCCTGCCCAGCAAACGCAAGACATTTGTATGACATTTATGCAATGTCGGCCCAACGTCTTCGACGTTGGTCCAACATTGCATAAAGTCATACAAATGTTTTGTGTTTATTGGGTGACAATACAAAATTGGGGGTCAAGCAGTTTCCAAATCCCCCCAGTAATACAGTAAGTATGTTTGCAAGTAGGCGACCAAGTAGGGGCAAAAGACAAGGGCTTTGAATTATTAACTCATAGATGTCGCTCAAGTATATATGAACTTGCTGTGATTTGAGAACTTGCTCTTAATGAGGCTTCGGGTATGAAACGCATATTTAGTATTATTATGGAATAGGGCCTTGGCTTACCCACGGGCACTATAGCCTTCTGGGGCACCCTTGTCCTGCGAATTTTGACAGTTGACTACACCTTTAACAGAGGTATGCAACTAACTCTGCAGGCGCAGAATGTTGGGCCAGTGTTGGTTTGACGCTGGTCCACCGTATACGACTTTAATTGGACCTGAGGTAGACCAGCATTGTTTGTCAGCATCTTGTGTCTGCTTGGAATTGTTTTGAAATGCTGTTCAGCTTTTGTAGGTGCTGTTTTTAACGTTGATCCCATAATGAACTAATGCCGGTCCTGTATTAAATCGGCGTGGGACCTGCATCTGGTATTTGCTGGTATCACTGAACACTTGAACAGTGGTTGAACATTATTCTTCAACAACAATGCCTTTCAAAAGTGTACACCCGGCTGACATATACGCTGGTATAATGCTGGGCCACTGTTTGCGGCGCTGGTATAGCATCGGGCCAACATGGGTTAGATGACTGTTTTTTTGTTTGTTCTATTTTTCTTGGTCACTCAGCTGACATAAGGCGTTGACCCGACGTTGTTTTAGTGCTGGACCGG
>OZ024916.1:63530314-63571034 GCA_964017125.1 Flabesymbios commensalis | reverse complement strand
GTTGGACCGGCGTCGTAGACGGTGGTGCGGCTTTGAATCAGCGTTGGGTCAACGTCACGTGTCTATGTCTGAGAGCCTTAGTCAATCTCAGTCAACTGTTTTTTTTGTTTATATTTTTATGTGAAATTGGTTTGTTCGTGTGTGCTTTCACCCACCGCTATACGATCACACTTTTTTCCTGTGGTGTTTAACGCAATCAACTTAACTTTTATTGTACTTATATTTTGTGGAAGTGATGTTTTTGAAGTTGATCCATCGTTCGCAACGTTAGTCTATTTTTTCTTGAACCGGCGAGGGATCAACCCTTATCATCTGATTATTATTACTTATATCAATTAAAAGTGGCTGAACATTTAGTTTATTAACAATGGCTTCCCGAGAGTGTACACTCGCATGACGTAGACATTGGTACCATGTTGGTTTCAAGTTGTCTCACCCTTTGAAACGTTGGACCAGCAGCGGACCAATGTGGGCTCAATGTTTCGTTTACTGGCCGATTAAATACTCCTCATCAAAATAACATGTACGCCTTATTGCTGGTCTACTTGTTTTAGTTACTTGTAAAAATATTTGCTTATTCATGTTACATAACTTTTCCTTTTTTCTACATTACAATAGTGTAGTTAGCCGTGTTAACAAACTTTAATTATTGTTGAACATAATTAGCTGTCTAATGTCATGATTGTTTTTACCAGAAGACATGAGCCGTTGGGCCGTTGCTGGTCTAGTCCTGGGCCGGCGTCGTTGATGGTGGCCCAGGGCTGATCTAGCGGCGGCTCGGCGCTGCGTGTGTGCTGGGTCACAACTGTTTCTGAATTCAGCCTACCATACTGTCTTTGTTATTTTCATCACTGATCACCATCCAACCAAAAAGCCACTCCAAACTACCGCTTTCATGCCATCTAATCTGGAGGGCTGCTACAGTTCACTATTATGTTTATATTTATTTTTATCATCTATTTTATCATCTCACGGCAAATATGTTTGGATAGGTGTGGTCCCGTGGTTGCGTGCTGCGATGCTTCTTTAAAATGTTATAATGTTCGATGAGAATATTCTGCGGAGTTTCGGTGGTATGCCTCGTAATTCGTTGACCCATATTTTAAATGTTGATAACACTGATACGAGCGTTGATTAAGAAATAAACGTAATTCAGCCTTCACCCTATTATGATATAGATCAACTAGTAAAATTACTAAAAAATAAGTCTGAATAATTTACAATTCTTAGTTTATACATTCAATCCATTAATGCAAAATTTGATCAACTATGTATTATTTTAGAAGGTTTAGAGATGCAAAACTGTGAGTTTAGTGCGATCTGTTTACAGGAGACTTGGTTGTCCGAGGCTTCCGATATTTCTTTGTTATCTTTGGACAATTATATTTTTATTTCTCAAGGTAAAATATGCCCCTCTGATTGAGGTTTATTTATTAAAAAAGTATGATCACAAAACTCTTACTATACACGACCATTCCGATATATGGGAACGTCAGTTTATTGAAATTTCTGGTGTCACGTTACAAAAAAATATTGTTATAGGTAATATTTATAGGCCTCCCAAGGATTTAATAAATAATTACCGTAATTTTAAAGAACAATTAATACCCGTTTTCGAACATTTACATAGTACAAATCTTGAAGCTGTAATTGCGGGGGACATGAATATTGATCAGCTTAAAATAAATGAGAGAAATATATTTACAGAATATTTTTCCCCTTGCATTACCCTCCCTACAAGATTTTCTAAACGAAGTGCTACATTGATTGACAATTTTTTACTAAAATTTTCAGAGAAATATAACAATACTTCAGCCGGCATTTTATCCAGTGCTATTTCAGAACATTTGCCATATTTCGTGTCTCAGAACAAAAAATTCCAGAAAAGAATTAACAAGAAATATTGAAATAAAACCCACTGGGAGTCTTTGAATAACTTTCGACATGAAATTAGCAACGGGGAAATGTACAATTTGCTTGACAAAGATATTAATTCAGACCCGAACAACAACTACAACATCATACACAATACTATACAAAAAGCCAGAACCCGACATCTAAGTACAAAGAAAGTGGGATTCAATAAGCACAAACACAAAAAATTACATCGGGAATCATTAAATCAATTAAATTTCGCCAAAATTGGCCAAAGTAATTCCTCTCTACAAGAAAGGAGATCCAACAATCACCGATGATTACCGCCCGATCTCTTTATTACCCACATTATAAGTTTTAGACAAATATGTTTTTAATCAATTATTCACATATTTCTCTGATAAGGAACTTTTTTATCCAAACCAATACGGTTTTAGGCGTGGTCACTCTACAGAATTGGCTGCAACAGAGTTAATAGATTTAATCATTTAAAAATTAGATGCAGGCAAATTACCTCTAGCTATTTTTTCGACCTGTCGAAGGCCTTTGCTACCCTTAATCACGATATTCTCCTCGATAAACGTCGTTTTTATGGAATCACATCAAAGGAATTTCACTTTTTCAAATCTTATTTAAATAACAGAACCCAGTATGTCGACTACGACGGAGTAACCTCTGACATCAAACAAATAACTACTGGTGTTCCTCAAGGATCAATTCTAGGCCCCCTTTTATTTATCATTTATATTAATGATATATCTAATGCCAGCATTTTGTTTTAAAGCTATTCTTTATGCAGATGATAGTACTTTAATTACTACACTAGATATGTCCGATATCTCCAGCTTCAATGTTAATATAAATTATGAGTTGTCCAAAATAAGCAATTGGCTCAATTTGAATATGTTATCCATAAATGTATCTAAATCCAAATTTATTGTATTCCATATGCTGCAGAAAAGTTTTAACATACCGTCTTTAAATATTAACGGCACAGACGTGGAACGGGCTACAGAATTTAATTTTTTGGGTATCATCATCCATCAACACCTAGAATGGGACTCCCATATGAATAAAATTGCTTTGAAAATTTCATCAGCACCTGGCATCATTTACAAATTAAAGAATATATTACCCCAAAAAATCCTTTCACCTCTTTACAACACATTAATTTTACCACACATACATTACGGTATTTTATTATGGGGTTATAACCTAAATCAAATATGTATTTTACAAAAAAAGCCATCCGGGCAATAACGCTTAGCAATTATATATCACACACCGAGCCAATTTGCAAACGCCTGGGTATTTTAAAAATTGATGATATATTTTTAATAAATCAATTAAAGTTTTGCTTTAGACTATTAAATGATAATTTACCTGCATATTTTAAATCGTTACAAGTTTCCAGGCACCAGGAAACTCATTCATATAACACCCGCAACAAAGGAGACGTACACAGAAATAGAGTTCATCATGTTTTTGCTGAAAAATGTATTCGTTTCTCTATCCCGTCCTCAATGAATTCTACTAATAAAAACATAATTAACAAAATGAACACCCATAGTTTTGCATCATTTGTACAGTATGCAAAATATCAATTTCTAGACAATTATACAAATCGATGCTCTATACCTTTATGCTATGTTTGTCAACAAAATCGTTGAATATATGTAATTTTTATACCCAAATGGGTGTATCTATAAGTATGCGTGCGCACGCATATATATGCTGATATTTATGCATTTTCGTGTGACTTTCTCTATATATATATATTTTTCGATCAACTGGCATATCATCGACGCTGCGCTTAATATACATGTATGTGCATGTGTATATATATATATATATATATATATATATATATATATATATATATATATATATATATATACATATATATATGGGTATGTATGTATATATATGTGTTTGCTAATTGCAGCATTGATTGCGTGATCGGACCTCTCCCATAGTCGCCGCTTTCATCCCAGCATTTTTTCAATATTGCCACAATTATGAAGTATATGTTCAGCATTTTATTTTCATAGGTGACCTCTATGAAAGCGACTCTTCTGGAGTCTTTTAGAGGCCTCCTGCACCAGGAAACAATAATACTATCAGCACATTTTGTATTCTAAACTTTTGTACTTGTCTATGTTGTTTTCTGCTACAAATAAACGTATCATCTTCTTAACAGAAAATTCGGATCTACATATCTACTGTTATTTTCAAAACTGCCAGGACACTATCATTTTTCTATGTAAAATATTGTAACATATGTGCTCATTTTGTGTATATTAAGTCGAAGAAAGAACTAAATTACGATATAGATTCGTAGATCCGATCCGTATTTGTTATTTTTAACATGGTTGTCCAAAATAAGAAATCTCGTTTCTATTATCTCTAAAAATTTCGTCTCTATAACTAGCCTAACTGGTAAATGCGCAGCACAAAAATTAAAGAACTTCAGCAGTTACAGTCTATGGACATGTTTACATCATATCGTCATATTAAGAAGCCGAAATAAAATCACAAATTCTTTGATGATTTTAGTCTGGGTATGGGCCTTTAAGGTAATTTATTTTTTCGTGAAAAAGATTAGAGAAACATTGAAGACATCCAATAGAGAAACAGGGGTTTTGCATTTATATTGAGGTGGGATTTGCGGCAGCAATTGCAGACGAATGAAAATAACCGGGCGTTAAAAGTGCTACCATGGTTACTCACTTAATTTTAAATGCCATAAATATTCACAATTTTTTAAAAGTACATTTATTTCTAAAAGATCATAATTTTATATTAGGGGTTTTAAATATATAAGAAAAATCCAGAGGCCGGACAAATTCGAAAGTGGGTGTGTTGGTTTTTCGTTTTGCTTTTTGTTTTTTTATCGCCACCTGGTTTTTGGCCCCCGGAATCGGTCCCAGAACTAAACAAATATATGTGTAAAAAGCAACGACAACTAACAAATTATCGTCGAAAAAAGTGAAAATTGCTGAAAAACGAGTGGTGTGCAGCTTTTAACCCTGTCAATCCTGAATTTACCATTGTCATCTTCATCCACTACAAGCCGCGAATTGCTGTCGCAATTCTCGACTTGTAGTGAATGAAGATGATTTGAAGTGGGTGAAAAATTGAAGAAAATTGCCGTGTATTAGTAAACCAGATTCTTGGAAATTTTCATTCTAAACCCCCTAGCTGTGGGAAATTTAAGTCTGTTTTCAGAGATGTAAAATGATGCTTCAATGCATCGTGGGGGCTTAAGGGTTAAAGGGGTTAAATAATGCACACGACGAAGAGAAACATAGTCCTGTTTTGGCCTTCATTTAGGCCTAAAACATTTGAGGTTGTGTGTTCGTGTCATTTTTGGGGAATTCCAACTTATTTTTTGGATAGAGGGGTGGTTGGTGAGGCAAATCACATCCACATTTTTCGGAATTTTAGCAATTATTTGCAGACCCCATAGCTACACAAAACATCACTTATCAAAAATGAACGCACAACGAGAGACTTAGTAGTTACACAATTAAATGTGATGCAACTAATGGAGGCAGCACTGATATATTGATGTCAGGTAAAGTATTACATCATCCTAGATGGATACGATTACACTCGATTACTCACAGTCCATAGTGATTTGAACAATGCCGAAATAATAATAATAATAATAATAATCTCGTATATGTTACATTATCAACGTAGTTTAACCTTTTCACTACCATACATGACGGAAATTTCCGTCGTCATTCGTCAATGAACGTAACCATAAAATGACACAAATTTTCGTCAAATATATACTACATTTATGCATTTTTCGTCATTTGAAGCTGGAAATTGCGTTAGCAATTCCAGCTTCAAATGACGAAAAATAGAGCTCCTACACCAGTATATCTGGATCCTGGCATGCACCCCGGCCTGGAAGTCAAAGGGTTAAAAACATTTGAAGTTGAGCTAGATTAACTTACCATATATTATAATTTTGCATTTGAAGAATGAAATGAAAGAACAGCCTAATGGTCAAATCTGACACGGTGCTGTTATTATTATTATTTAAAAGGATAAAATAGACTGTGCATTAAGATTCTAGGCTCTCTACTTAGGTAGTATATCTAGCCATCATCATATAATATGTCCAGATATTTTTTCCACTATCACCAGACAAAGAAACTATCACAATGGTCATCAATACGTTACTTATTGTCTCGTGTGTCTTTTCGTTAAAAGCCCCTTCTCATTGTAGGCCCTGAGTGATATCGGATGATATTGGATAACTAGATTTCGCCCAGGTCAAAGCAATCATCATATAAGATGTCTAGATTTTATCTTCCACTATAACCAGGCAAAGAAACTGTCACAATGGTCGTCAATAGGTTACTTATTGTCTCTCGTGTCTCATTGTGGGCCCTGAGTGATGTCGTATGATATTGGATAACTAGATTTTGTCCAGGTCAAAGCACAGTCACTGGGAATGAAATGTGTGATTAACCCTTTAAGCCCTCACGATGCACCAAGGCATCATTTTGCATCTATGAAGAATGACTTAATTTTCTTCGCTTTGGAACAAACATCCCATGGAGCTGAATAATAACAATATCTTTTTTTCATTTGCCACCCACTTCAAGTCAAAGAGATTTGCGACAGCATTTCGTGGCTTGTAGTAAATGAATGATAACATTGGTATATTTAGGCCTGAAAAGGGTAAAAGGTGGAGATAGATATGCAAATATTACCTCTGGAATTGAGAAAAGATAGGTGATTTTACTAACTTGAAGTTTCGGGTAGCGGTAGTAAAAGATAACTCAACACAGTCACGGGGAATGAAATATGTGCATAAACAAGTAACAAGTAACAAGTTTGTGTGCTATTTAGGGGAAAGAGGGGTGTTTTATGTGGGAAACGGTCGACATTTCTGTACACCAGTCCTTGTGAAAATGTGCAATATAACGTTTGAGGTCCCTGGGTTAAGTACTTTCGTGTTTAAAAAGTCTTCACAAAAATATATCCACGATTGGATTCCTGGTTAAAAGCTTAAAGGGTTTTGATTGGAATAATGTTGGCCAAGCGTCGCAGACGGTGGCCCAACAATTGAGCCAATGTATCGTGTTATCAGGGTAATGGCTTTCGGGGGAAAAAGCGTCACGTACTCGTATGGCAGTCAGAGCAAACACGGGACAATCACCCAATTCTGTGTCAATGTTGGGCCAGCGTCGAATACGATTGACCGGCGTTGAACCAGCAATGGGCTGCGACCCTAGCATTGAACCGGTATTGGGTTGGTAGACCTTAATTGTGTGTACCAGGTACATCGTATAGACGCTTACACTGATTTATCAGCGATGGTGGTGGAAGGAATAGGCCTACACGTTGAGGATATACTTGTCTCCTTGGTTCTTTCAATATTTATAATTATCCTCGACATTTAGGATTCTGGCCCATGAGAAAACCAATACAGCTATGTTTACAAAATATTAGGCCATTTTTTTTCAAAAGCTCTCAAACAGACAATAGCCGGGCCTCGGAGTTTGGGAACACCTTTTAGTTTGTACTAACTTGAAGTTTTGGATAGCGGTAGTGACAGACAACTTAACACTTGTGAAAATCTCAGTCAACGGGAATGAAATATGTGATTAAACATCGAAGTTGATATGCACATATTGCATCTGCAATGAAACAAATATAGGTTCTTTTTACTTACTTGAAGTTGTGGGTAGCGGCAGTGACAGACAACTTAATACTTGAACTTGGTGTGTGAAGGGTTGATATTCACGCCAAATCATCAGATCGGATGTCTAGATATCCTTACGTGCTTCCACTATCACCAGATAATGTAACATGACTAGATATCCTCACCTGCTTCCACTATCAGACAATGAAACTATCACAATGGTCGCAATACGAAACGTATTTCTCTTGTGTCTTTTAGTTTAAAAAACCCGCTTTCATTGTAAGCAAATATAAATACCATTAAGATATCAGATGAACTTGATTTTACCCACCCCCCTCAGTGGTAGATAACCCTGCTTATGTGCAATACTGAACAGTCAGATACAAATGTAGCCGAGCAGTAGCTGTTCCTGGGAAAAGTATAATCACCATGGGTAGGAATGGTCTGCGCTTCTTTATTATCTTACTTCTGTTGGTCGATCGCTCCTCCACCACTGAGATCAGGAGCAGGAGCGGCTACTTTGCCAAGATTTGCCAAGGAATGACATTTGACCCGACATTGCTGACCTTCTGGTTGGATGACATTCAAGTCTCCAGCTGGATTGATTGCATTTTGAAGTGTTTAGACAACGCTAGATGTGCCTCTCTAACTGTCGACCATCAGATCATGAACGACACCAATTGTATGTTATACAGTGACGAATCCACCAACTGTATACCAGGCCACTCTAACATGGAGATCACCATCAAGGCAGGTCAGCTGTCTATCAGGTCAAAATGACGTCATAATCATCATCAGGTAGGTCAGCTGTCTATCAGCTCACTCTGACGTTATTATCACCATCAGGTAGGTCAGCTGTCTACTAGGTCAATCTGACGTCATGATCACCATCAAAGTAGATCAGCTGTCTACCAGGTCACATTAACGTTAAAATCATCAGGTAGGTGGTTAGCTGCCTTCCAGGTGACAATGACGTCATAATCACCATCAAGGTGATCAGCTGTCTACCAGGTGACAATGACGTCATAATCATGATCAAAGTAAATCAGCTGTCTACCAGCTCACAATGAGGTCATAGTCATCAACAGGTAGGTCAGCTGTCTACTAGGTCACTCTGACGTCATAATCACCATCAATGTAGGTCAGCTGTCTACTACGTCGCTCTGACGTATAATCACGATCAAGGTAGGTCAGCTGTCTACCAGGTCACTCTGACGTCATAATCACCATCAATGTAGGTCAGCTGTCTACCAGGTCACTCTGGTGTCATAATCATCATCAAGGTAGGTCAGCTGTCTACCAGGTCACTCTGACGTCATAATCACCATCAATGTAGGTCAGCTGTCTACCAGGTCACTCTGACGTCATAATTATCATCAAGGTAGGTCAGCAGTCTATCAGGTCACTCTGACGTCATAATCACTATTAATGTGACGGATAAAAAGACCAAACTCAGGTTGTGAGACGCATTCAAGCCTTCTTTAATAATCATATGCTGAACCACACCAGAATGGTTCAACAACACTGGTTCGTCATCATTTTACCATGGAAAATAAGCTATTTAACATCATTTTTTTGTTGACGTGAATTCCTTTTGTAAACACTTCAAAACAACTGGTCTATCAAATACAAAAACACGACATCGATCAGAATCTACATATGTCCACAACATCCCGGTCCCTTAAATATTGATTGGAACTGAAATATTTATCTATATATAACTTGATAAACAACAAAACTATATGAAACTCTTAGTTCACTAATTCAAGTAAACACAGTTTGTGGATAGGCCTGACCAGGTATGAAGATCTGACTTTAATCTTGGCTGATCTAACAAATCCATCCTTATCAGCATAAGTCTCTCTAACTCTGCCAATCGGCCACATATTCGTAGGAGAGTTCTCAACCATTATGACAATATCATCGACCTGGAAGTTCCTGCTGGGACGAAGCCACTTTGTCCTTTTTTGAAGTGAGGGCAGGTACTCCTTGGTCCATCGTTTCCAAAATAAATCTGATAAATACTGAGCTTGTCTCCAGCGTTTTCTCGAGTAACTATCGTCTTTATAAAAAACTCTTGGTGGCAAATATGCCCCTGATCGCAGCAGGAGTAAATGGTTAGGCGTGAGTGGATTCAAGTCCTTAGCATCATCAGATACGAGTGTAATCGGACGACCATTTATTATTGCTTCTATTTCACACATTACAGTAGCTAGACTTTCATCATCAAGAGTTTGTTCTTTCAGCACAAATCTTAGTACATTGCGAACAGATCGTTCCCACACTCCCCCCATATGGGAAGCTGCAGGGGGGTTAAATTTCCACAATATGCATTTCTGACGAAGAAATTCTTCTATCTTGCGTGAGTTCCAATCAGCTATGGCTGCCTTTAGCTCCTTTTGGCCTGCCACGAAATTAGTAGCGTTATCAGATCGAATTATCTCCGGTTTCCCTCGTCTACATATGAAACGTTCCAAGGCATTGAGGAAAGAACTCACATCAAGAGAATGCACAACTTCTATGTGTATAGCTCTCACAGTCAAACAAGTGAAGAGATAGCCGTACCTTTTCACAAGGCTCCGACCCCTCTTCACTTCAAAGGGCCCGACATAATCCACGCCTATACTTTTAAATGGAGGTTTGCATGGCTCCACTCTGTCAATGGGTAAGTCAGCCATTTTTTGTTCTCCTGTAGAACCTTTATGTCGTCTACAGATGCAGCACGCTCTTCTAAATCTTCTCACTACGACTCTCGCTCTGATTATCCAATATTTATCACGAATCGCAGATAAAACATATTCCTTTCCGGTATGTTTCAGCATGTTATTTTAATATGTCACCAACAGCGTCACTAAATGATGGTTTTGAGGGAGAATAATTGGATGTTTAGCATCGTAGGCAAATGGACCATGTTTTAATCTACCACCAACTCTCAATATATTGTCCTCTCCTAACATTGGGTCCAATGAAACTATAGGACTGGTTTTCTTGATGTGCATGTCAGAATCCTTCAAGCATTTTATTTCCTCACTAAAATGACTTTCTTGAACATATTTAATTATAGCGTTTTCAGACATTTCCAGATCATCTGAAGTTAGTGGAGATACAAAATTTATTGATGGTACATTTTGTTTCTTCGTTCTATTCAAAAGAAATGCTTTGCATCGTAATATCCAAGCAATATCTTTCTTCAGAGCATACCAGCTTGGTCGTCTCTCAATAACTCTTTTAATAAAATCATCGGAATGTTTTTGTGTTGCCAAAACTGTATTTTGTATATCAGGTTTAAGCTCAAAGTCGTTTTCATCAACTTTAGAAATGTCTTCGTTATTTGGCCAGTGCTCAATACCCTTCATCAGAAACTCAGCTGCGTTATACCATCTTGGTCTCAAAATCATTTCTTGTGCTGTCAATCCTCTTGAAACATCATCTGCTGGATTTAGACCTGTGTCAATATGTCGCCATTGGCTTGGTGTTGACTCGCTGTGAATTAATGTGATTCTATTAGCAACAAATATCAGAAATCTCTTTTCGACATTCTTTATGTAGTGCAAGAGCATTAGGGTTGAACCTGGAATAAAATTGCAGAAAGCTGATTTTTTCAGGAATGATACATGGACATCTCCCCAGACGAATTCCGAAGAGGCCCCAAAAATCCCCCTTGTGCATTTTTTTTAATTCAAGATGGCCGCCACCATGTTACGCCATTTTCGAAAAAACAGGGGTATACCATAATTCCTCACTTTTGCAGTTGGAAAAAAATATTTAGGTGTCTCTAATTATGTTCGAGGACACAAAGAGTTCATCCAGATGATCAGAAATGATATCAGTACTTTTCTCAATACCAAAAATCCAAGATGGCCGCCATATTGATATACTGAGTATGTTGAGCGATCTCTTAAAAAAACGAAAATATGAGGTGACTATCTCGTTGTTGAGCCTAAAATGTATTTTTTGTCCAAACCCATGGAGTCTAGCACTAATTTAGATCACCAATATTTCATTATATTGAATTTATCAACATAAATCCCACATAGTTTAATGTTATGTAACACCATATAACGTCATTTTTCCAAAAAAACAGGAGTATACCCTAATTCCTCACTTTTGCAGTTAAAAAAAATATTTTAGTGCCTCTACACATGTCTTAAGGCACAAAAAGCTCATCAACAGGATCAGAAATGATATCATTCCTTTTTTTATCTCCACAAATCCAAGATGGCGACCATTATGTCAAGCGTCCCCTCCCCCCCTCATCAAATCACTTACATGCCATAATCCTCATGTTGTTGAAACTTTTTTTAAGAGCCATGGCATCTAGAATATATTTCCATCACCAATTTTTTTAATAGAATGTGCTTATCAACACAAAATCAAACATGGCTGCCATATTGGTAAGCTCTTTTAGCGCAGGTGCCACGATTAAGCGATGTCCAGCTGCTTTTTCATATGGGAAAATAGATTTATCAAATTTACAAAATATCATATGTCAGAAATCATTGATTAAAACTTCTAACATGTCTCATTTTTAATTATAATGGTATTTTCCATTCATTTGAAGCTTGAAATTCCAGTTTCAAACCCAGCGACTAATTCCAATGTAGGTATTTTATATAGTAAGCCTATGTAATTTTTTTTTTTTTTTGATTTTGGTTAGGTATTAGTTGTGATTATTCTAGGATATGAATATTAGCTAATTTTGTGTGAATGTACATAATAACATAGCTAAGTACAGTATTACACCAGCTTGAACACGTGTCCTACGAGACCCTGTTGGTTATTTACATGTACTACTAAATAAGAAAATGTTTTAAATCACATCATTTTACTGGCAGAGTTTGACCATCTATAGGCCTACGTAATTTGGTCAATTTCCTGAAAATAGTAATAAATACCTTGGATTATAGATTAGAATATTCAGATATTTTATTCGAATATATGTGTATTACGTAATAAATATATTACATTGTATAATATTGCAATGTGATATTACATTGAAATGTCAGAATATGACATCAAATTGGAGGATGTGACAGGATATGATAGTTTTACGTCAGGATATATGAATATGATATCAGGATATGACATTTTAATATCATGACATGTAATATAATGTCCAAACATTGGTGTTTAATATAGCAGAATCACGCTATGATGGCTCAATACAGCTTTATAATAGGCAGTATATAGTGGCTAAACATCACGTTGCTGTATTAAAATGAAAAGATATGGCATCATATTATCACGAAATGCATTACAATTTCGTGATATATCATTTTAACATCACTATGACATTTTAATGTCAGGATATGACATTTGAATATTAGGATATGGTACCTGAATATTATGATATGACTTTATACATTGATGAAATGACACATTGAGGTCACAATATAGCATTGTAATGTGATGATGTGTCTTCATAATGACAAACATGCTATTTAATATCGTATATTGTATAACAGACTTGTCGGATTATGACATCAAAATAGGAAAAACATAAAAAAAGTACGAAGTCAGGATCTGGCATTGGATTGTAATTTATCAGAATATGACACTTTAACGTCATGAGATGGTATTAGAATGTACAAATTTTGTCCTTTTATATCACACAATAAGATTTGCATGTCAAGATATTCCATTTTTTATGATAGGATATGATATTATCAAATCAAGATATGGCGGGCTTGGCGGCATTCTAATGTGACATTATAATGACTGAATATGACTAAACAATATTTTAATGTGACCATAGAATGTCAGGATATGTCACTTTAAAGTCTGGATATGGCATTTTAATGTCAGGATAATATATTGTCATGTCAATGTATAACATTTCAATAACATTATATTGAGAGACGCACGTTACCATATGGTAATACAGAATCGACATAGAACATTCCAATATCAGGATGGCACATGTCAGTTCAACATATATATCGCAATATAATTCAGTAAGTAAAAGCCTCTACATTGCTCAAATACCGGTACTCTAAAACTGCCAACAACAAAAGCACTTCGGAAAATTCAATAAAATGGAAAGTAAGATAGGGTTAAGACGCATGTGGCCTTGCCCTCTCTTACTTTCATTTCCTCTTACACTAAAATGTCATATTGTGATGTTAATATGCTATACCATGATATTATAATAATATCGTGACAATACACTAAAATATCCTATCACTTTAATACCATACCGTGATGCTTAACCACCATATTCTGCATTTAATAAGCTGTATCCAGACATCATAACGTCATTTTACTATAATAAAGAGCAATATTTGAACATTTCAAGACCATATCATGACGTAATGTGTCTTATCCTCATATTATCGTGACATAAAAAGATCATATCCTGACAATAAACTGTGACATCAATTAATTTAATGTCATATTCCGATATTCTGATGTAAAATCATCTCATTACAACACCATACAATGCCATAACTTCATTACGAAATATATATATCCTTATATTCAAAATGTAATATTTTGATATTTAAATGATATATTTCATGATATTAAACATATTGACATTCGCAGATCATGGACAAAAGTAATTATTTAAAAGAGCATTGTTACAGGACGATTATCAAAGATGTCATGTACATGTAACGTGTGAGGCGCAAGTCCTTATCTTGTAATTGATTTTTGCTAGAAAGCCTCCCTTCAACGTCACCTACTGCCCCAGCCAACACGAGGCATTAATCCAATTCTGTTTAATTTTTTGGGCCAGCGTCGAAGACGGTCAACCAATATTAAAACATGAATGGATAAATGCCTCGTGTTTAAACTCCATTATGATACAGAGCATATTTTGCTGTGTGGAATCTACAGTCTGGGAACGGATTTTATCTCATGGTCGTTTGTCACCAACGCAAACTGAAGAGCAGTCGCTCCAGAAAGAGTTATAAAAAGAGTGAGTTGCGGGTGCAGAGTGGCTTGTTCACAACGATGTGCTCTTTTTGTATTGGCCAAACATGTAGAAACTGACAGCTCGGATGATTAGAACGCAATAATTTCATTATTTACCGGAGATTAATTTGTTAACTTGACAAATCTCAATCTACATTTCTAGTGGGAAAGCAGTTCGAAAACACTCCAAAGCGTCACCCACCATGGTAGTACTAACTACCTTGTGGGATTCATGTCAATAGACTTAACAATATAATAAAATATGGTCATCTAAATAAGTTCTAGACTCCATGGGTTCGGCTAAAAAAATACATTTTAGTTTCAACAACGAGATAGTTATCGCATATATTCGGGTTTTTTAAGAGATCGCTTAACAAAATATTATGACGGCCATCTTGAATTTGTGGTATTAAGAAAAGTACTGATATTATTTCTGATCATCTGGATAACCTCCTTGTGCTTTAAAACATAGGTAGAGACACCAAAATCATTGTTTTAACTGCAAAAGTGAGGAATTGGGGTATACCCCTTTTTTAAATGGCGTTACCTGGTGTTATTTTAAATTAACTATTAAGTGGGATTTATGTTGATAAATTCAATATAATAAAATAATGGTGATCTAAATAAGTGCTAGATTCCATGGGTTTGACCAAAAAATACATTTTAGGTTCAACAACGAGATAGATATCTCATATTTTCGTGTTTTTTAAGAGATCGCTTAACATAATCTGAACAATATGACGGCCATCTTGGATTTTTCGTATTAAGAAAAGTGCTGATATCATTTCTGATCATCTGGATCAACTCTTTGTGCCTTAAAACATAAATAGAGACACCGAAATATTTTTTTTTCTAACTACAAAGGTGAGGAATTAGGGTATACCCCTGTTTTTCGAAAATGGCGTTACATGGTGGCGGCAATCTTGAATTAAAAAAAATGCACAAGGGGGATTTTTGGGGCCTCTTCGGAATTCGTCTGAGGAGATGTCCAGGTATCATTCCTGAAAAAATCAGCTTTCTGCAATTTTATTCCAGGTTGCTGTGTTTTTTTTTCACTAATGCTCTTGCACTAATGTACCCAAGGACAATGGTGCTATCTGTCCAAAACACTGATTTGTCAATTTGACAGTCGAGCTCACGGCGAATTATCACATCTAATTTTACAGATAGAGCGGCAGCTGATAATTCAAGTCTGGGAATAGTAGTTATCTTTAATGGAGCTAAACGTGAACGTGACATCATCAAGGCACAGCGTACATTATTTTGATTGTCAGTGACTCAAAGATATGATACGGAGCCATATCCTATTTCAGATGCATCCGAGAAGTGATTAATTGCCGTGTCTGTTATTCCAAGATATCTGGTCACTGTAATTTCCTTTAACCGCGTCAAACTGCTCTCCAAGTGATCCACATTTTCATTTCTTTACTAGGAAGTATGTCATCCCAAGCTATTTTTTCTCGAGCGAGGTCTTGCATAATTTTCTTAGCAGTCAGAATGAAAGGGCTAATCATACCTAGAGGATCATAAACTGAACTAACGACACTCAACAAACCTCTTCTGGTCAAAGGTTGTTTTTTCGGCACCTGTGTAAAACTAAAACAATCTGTTTCTATATTTCAATACACCCCGAGTGCTCTCTGTGTAGGAAGAGCATCATAGTCAAGATCGCCGTTAACAATTCCCTTTGCCTTCCTCTCTTCTGGTATAGTTTGCAAGACGTGTCTATTATTGCTAATCCATTTAGTTAGTTTAAAACCACCTTTATCCAGAAGATCACAAAGATCTTTAACTAGATTAATGCCATCTTCTTCAGTTCTCACGGACTTTAAGCAGTCATCAACATAAAAGTTTCTCAACACAGTCTTAACTGTTTCGGCATCATGATGTAACTGATTATTTGTTGCCGTTCTATGTAATGCGAAGCTACAACAGCTTGGGTTCCATGTACCACCAAAGAGATGTGAAGTCATTCTGTACACAGACGGGTCGTGGCTATAATTATCATCCTGCCACCAAATATAACGCAGAAAGTCTCTGTCACTCTCAACCACTTTCACCTGGTGAAACATCCCCTCTATATCGGCCATTAGAGCCACTCGTTCTTTTTCTAAATCGCATGAGTACACCTATCAGAATACTTGTAAGATCCGGCCCCTGTAACACCTGATCATTCAAGCTTGTACCTTGATACCTACTGGCACTATCAAATACGACACGCAGTTTACCTAGTTTCTTCTCGTTAAATACTGGATGATGTGGAATCTACCATATCCTGCCAGGTTCACCATCTTCACTGTCTAATAGTCCAGCATAACCTTTATTCACAAGATCATTCATCGAAGATTTGTACATCGTTCTGAGGTTTTCATCTCTGATTAGTCTCTTTTTCAGTGAATACAGTCGTTTTAAGGCCAGTTCCTTGTTATCAGGTAAAGTCGGTTCATCTTTCAATGGTATTGGTAAAACATAATGACCTTTATCAAAGGCAATGTTATTATCCCAAATCGACATAGCTCTTTTATCGTTAACGGACAAACCTCTGGCATCATCTGCGAGTGAACTATCATTTTCTAGTGCCCAGAAGCGCTCAAGTTGTTCCTCCAGTCTGCTCTCAGAAGCTATGAAATTGACAGTAGTTTGTGCTCGTTGTTTAGAATGAATGTTTGGAAAGGACTTTTTTGAATTTAGCACATCCGAAATGAAAAATACATCCCTTCCAACTTTTCCTCAAAAATGCCAACAGCAATGTTAATACAGACATTAATCCCATTTTGTGCCTAGTTTAATTTATTCAACGCCTGTTCATGATAGTATGGTATGGTATGATGCTACATGGTATAATATATGTAATATTTGCATGTTTCAGACGGCGACACACGTGTGTGCTAACGGAGGAACATTACTGCCAAACAGGACGTGTGACTGTTCACCTTTCCTCACCGGAAAATTCTGTCAAATGCCGGCAGGTAAATAATATTAGTGGATATTGTCAGACAGCAGATGAAAGGGCATCTGCCACCCTAGAGCTGAAACACAGGGGCGTGCACAGGGGAAGGTCAGTGGGGTCCTGACCCCACACCCCCTTTGAGCTGCAAATTTTCAAAAAAAACTGAGTTTTCTGGAAGAGTTCCCGGGACCTCCATATTTTTCAAAATTTTACCTCTTGACACCCCCCCCCCCCACTCCATATAACTTTAAATAGTTTCATCCTTTCACGTTGATTATATCACAATTTGTCACCCTGGAAATGAAAGCTTTTAGGTCATTTCACTGCCACCAAAAAACAGTAATACCAAAATCACGACGACTAGACGTCACGTCGTGTGTCGCCGGTGCGATGTGGATAGTCATATGACCAATATTTCATCCAAATTTGAAATTTCCCTCCAGTCAGACGAACCGTTTGTTGACATTATGTCAATGTTTCGAATTAACAACACTATCAGATTTTACTGTACCGTCATGCAAAGGTCCCGACGTCGAGCCTGTACTATATGTAATTAACTGTGAATGTAGAAATGTCACTCCATTTCAACCACAGACACACAGTTTTCAAGGCAGTTCGCTAGTGCATGACCCAGCTTAGACTTTGAAGTATGTACTCTAGAAGCCATCCAATGTGGAGTATCAGGCTGGAGGGGGGTGGGGGGTGGGAAGAGGCTGGCAGACTTAGTCGACCACATGATTCTTGAACGCTGCCAATTTTTTTAAAATCTATGGCAGCTGTCGGAAGGAAATTCCATTCAAGGATAGTCTGATGCCATTTTTTTGTCCCAGTGTGGTGTTACAGCTCTGATGTTTTTATAGGCCCGATTGTGCCCACCGCGTGTACTTTTGTCTGATGGGATTAAACGGTGTCATTGTTAGAAATTCCGACTGGCTCATTTAAAATTTTGTACATGTTGCAAAATTTCACATGCAAAATTTCACATGTATACAGTGAATATCAATGAGTTAAAGTCTGTGTGTCAAACCACGGTCACACGTGATATCCTAGTCGTTTCCTTCTAGGAGATCGTTCTGTTCGGCATTCAGGTAATAACCGACCTCTCTCACTATATTTCGCGAGTTCGCAAGAGAGTTCATGTGAGGAGGCCAGATTGCATGGTGTCGCATACCTAAATATCACTCTTCTCAAATTTGCAAAGAGTTTGTGATAACAGTATTTATTTTAACTACGGATCTAAAAGTATAGTACCGGTTTTCTTGATTACCATGGAATTGATTAATATAGAATATAGTTAGAACAGGGAAACCAATATGCTTTTGCTATCACGTTTTCTTCGTTTGCTGGGAACATTTGACGGCGAAGATATTAAGGGAATAAATAAGAATAAGATGAGTAGGCCTATATACTTCTAAAATATTCATTCTGAAAAATGTGGACATTAGACATTTATTTTTATTGTGGAATATTAGTTTTGAAGGGAAAACGATGGGATTAAACCCCTGAGAAAAAACCCGTCCGCAATATGACTTTGTTAACTGTAGCTGACAATAACACCAGCCTACACTTCCCTCTCTCATAACGCTTCCAAATCTAAGGGCGTGTTGGCATTGAATGGAAGGGGGTGTTATTTCAGCCTCACTAAAAACGCCCCGTAACGAAGAATAATTGCTACACCCAGCCGCCAAGGCGACCACGTAATTTTACATGGCAAAAGTAAATTCGCACCAACGCTAAGTTATCTTCTGGTTTGCGAGATCGAATCAAGGGGGTCAAGAAAAGGGATTAACTAATGTAGAGGATTATTAGCACGGCAGCGGCATCATTAAAGACGGCCATCGCGCTAAGTTAAAAACGATCAATAAACATGCTAACCAAGTTTAATCACATATCAAAAACGAGTACAAGTCTGAGCCGTAGCTGTGCCATAGAATGGCGGCCATCAACAGACTTTCACATAAAAATAAATATAATTTCAACAATTCACAACAATTCGCCAGAAATATAAATATAGCTACATGTAAGTTCTAAACGTTAATTTGTAGTAATCAGTATGATTAGATAACGGCCAGCTATCCCCTAATTTATAAATGGAATCTCGTTAGTGAATTGGTTACTTGTAAATTCACTACTTGTAAAGTTAGCAGATACTGCCTTTTGGCTTGCACGACAGTAGGCCTATGATAGGGTCCAATGTTGGTTCAATTATGTACATGTTGTTTGATTCTCTTTTCATTGATTGAATGAAAACATGAGGGTGAACAAACTTCTCCTATGTGCCGACTCTACCCTTTAGTCTCTAGATTTGATCATAAAAATACATTTATCCACCCTTTAGTCTCTAGAATTCATTATGAAAATACATTTATCCAATGTTTCAATCCCGGGCCAGCGTTGCAGACAGTGGCCCAGTATTGAACCAATATTGTGTATTTGTCAAAGACAGTTTAGATCTTTTAAATGCTCCACTTAAAATAACAGTTGCAATTCTATTCAAACACAAAACGTTGAATGAATGTTGTTTTAATGTTGGGCTAGCGTCGCGGATAGTGATACAACATCACGTCAACAGAGAGACAAGTCAATGTGTGTAATGGGCACCCTGAATGCGATTCAATTTGACAAACAAATATATATCTAAATAAAAGTGCAAAAGTCCATTAGGGATTTCTGAAATTTGGAGTCTGAAGTCCAAAGTCTGAAGTCTAAAATTCATACGAAATTCCAATCAATCTGTCATAATAAAAATATCCCATCAAAAGTCAAAATGGCCACCACAAGAACTCATAAAACCTGGCCCAAATATTATTGTCACTTGAAAAGTCACAATTCCCCTTTAGTTATATTTGGGCGATGCCCAAATATGCTGAGTTTTGTCCGGTTCTTGTAAGACACTACACGTTTTTGTAAGACACTATTATTATAGTGATATAACATTAACTTAACAAAGAGACAAGTCATTGTGTGTACTGGGCACCCTGAATGCAATTGCATTTGACAAACGAATATATGTTTATTTAAAAGTGAAAAAGCTCAGTGGAGAATTTTGAAATTTGAAGTTTGAAGTCCAAAGTCTGAAATCTAAAATTCCAGTTTAGAATGGCTGCCAAAAAACTCGTACGCAAAATTGGAGTGCTATTTCTCACTGAGCTTTTATCCAATCAACTTCATACCGTGGCACAATGATCCTTAGGTATTGGGGATGTGTGCATTATCTTTCCTAGGAAATATCCAGCTGTGCTTCCGGATTTATTCAGGATGTTCTGTATCACTATATGGGTCAATGGCAAATTTTGATGGGCTACTTCTCCATAAGTTTTTATCCAATCGATTTCAAACCTTGGCACAATGATCCTTGGTATTGAAGTTTTCTCCAATCACTTTTCTAAGAATAAATCACAGTTGTTTTCCGGATTTATTTAGGATTTTCCGGATCACTATGTGAATCAATGTCGTTGCAATGATGATCATGTCGGGTGAAGCCCCATCAATTGATGTTGACCAGTCAATATAAGGGCCCTTTGTCAGAGGTGACACGACCGACTTGCACCCTTTAAGCACCCTTTACATTTAATAATTTAGAAATACATAGGTCTACATCCAATATTATTTAAATGTGGGGCCAGCTTCTCAGAGAGTGGCCCAGCATTGAACCAACATTGGTTGTTTGATATCAACAGTAGACCTTTTAAATGCTACATTTTAACATTGGACTAACAGTTGTAATTCCATAAAACACGAAACGTCGACGCAATGTTGTTTTAATGTTGGGCCAGCGTCGCAAAACAGTGATACAACATTCAGCCAACAGAAAGACAAGTCAATGTGGTTACTGGTGCCCCTCTGAATGTGTTTCCATTTGAAAAAAACAAATATAAGTGTATTTGAAAGTACAAATGCTCAAAAACTAGAAGTCTGAAATCTAAAATCCCAATTCAAAATGGCTGCCAAAGAAAACCATTAATAAAATCCCATCAACCTTTCATAATAAAAATAACCCACAAATTGAAAATAGTACAATTCCCCTCAATTTTCTTTTTTTATATTTAGCTAATGTTCCCGATAACTCAACATTCACAAAAAGTTGTGCTGTCAGATATATTTCACGAATGCTAGGTTCATTAGACAATTCGTCAATGTTATTTGACAAATGTTCAGCACACACTAAAATTAAACAATTAGGCGGTATATACATCACAAGCAAAAACATAGTACAACAAAATATATCACCACAGTGAACATGAACCCGGCAGATACGAGCCAACGTGCAACGTCGGGACGATGCTGGCCCTCCGCCAGTGACGTCAGGACAACTTTAACCTAACGCAAAATAACCCAACAGAATTCAAAATGGCCGTCAAGAAAAATCATAAAACCCAAACATTATTGTTACTTGAAAAGTCACAATTCACCTCTAGTTCAGATTATTGATTCACTGGCGAAGAATAGTTACTACGCAATCAAATATTGTGTACAATGCAATTATCAAACTAGAGGGGGATTGTGACTTTTCAAGTAACAATAATGTTTGGACAAGGTTTGTCAGTTTTTTAGCGACGATTTTAAATTTTGTCAGGTTATTTTTATTATGACAGATTTAGTGGCATTTTGCGTATGTTTTTTGGCAGCCATTTTGTCAACCTAGTTCATGAACGGCCATAAACTCAAATAACTCATGAACCAGAGAGTCAATGAACATTCATGAACGTTCAGTAAATGTTTTAATGAACTATTCATGAATGTTCCTGTACAACAAATGCGAAGTTCATGAAATCCATGAACTGTCAACCTGAAGTTCCCGAAGCTTGTTCATGAACGAGCAGGAAGTCAGGTGGTCAAAAATGAACCAGATAAGCCAGCAACACTTAAACTAAGTTCATAATGTTCACAAACTAAGTTATTGTTGATGTTCACGAATTGTTCATGAAATTCAATAACTTCCAAGTCTAAGTCTGTAAAATACATACAGTTTGATAGAGGATTATATTGTTATGAGGTTATTTCTTACCTAAACACAGCAAGCTAATTAGGCTTCATTTTGTTAATATAAAAAGAGATTCCTCCTCACAATATTACACAGAACGGAAACGAAAACTGAGAAACTAATTATTTTAAAAAATTATGTATTCTGTGGTTGATAATCTAACTAGGAAGGTCTCAATTTGTAATTAATTAGTTAATTAACCATTGCGTAGTTGACACAATACTCGCCAGGGTAGTTAGGCTGTCATTCACTACAGTTCATGAACTTTCATCAACAAACCATGAACTAAATTTAGATTTCAAGCTCATAAAAATTCATTACAGTTCATGAAACTGTCCCGCATGAACTTTCGTGAACTAGCCATGAACCGAATTAGGAGTTATCAAATTCACAATAATTCATCAAAGTGCTGGACTTAAATAAACAACCATGAACTAAATAATGAGACTAATCAAGTTCATAACCATTCATCACAGTTCATGAAACAGTCCCTCATTAACTTTCATGAACTAGCGATGAAACGAATTAAGATTTATCAAGTTCA
Organism: Flabesymbios commensalis; assembly: GCA_964017125.1. Taxonomy (NCBI): domain Eukaryota; kingdom Metazoa; phylum Annelida; class Polychaeta; order Terebellida; family Flabelligeridae; genus Flabesymbios; species Flabesymbios commensalis. The sequence goes on along the minus strand of OZ024916.1, from coordinate 63,548,098 downwards.
TAATAATTCATCACAGTTCATGAAATAGTCCCTCATGAACTTTCATGAACTAGACATGAACCGAATTAAGACTTATCAAGCTCATAATAATTCAGGAAAACTTCACGAAACTCTCTCATGAACTTTCATGAACAAGCTATGAACTGAATTGATCCTACCAAGTTCATAAAAATTCATGACTGTTCATGAAACTCTCCATATGAACTTCATGAACTAAATCACGAACAACATCAGTTCATCAAGTGTTCATTAATATTCATGATTTGTCATGAACTGTTTTTGCTGAACAGTTCATGAACACAGCTCATAAACTGGCTTAATGAACCAATAATGAATGATCATGAATGTTCATGAACATTCATCAAAGTTCATCACTTGATGAACTTCATTTCACCGGGGTAGTAGTGGTCAGTATCCAACAAAACTTGGGTGAATAGAATGTGTCCCCACCGATATCTATGTAAAGCATGCTTATATCTGTAATCACCATCATTAAAAAATATTGACACTTTCCTTTTTGATAATATATGTCTATAAATATTACACGATTATAATTATTCTGTTATCAAAACTGTCGATTACAATTACAATTATACTTATAATTATTTTCCTGAATTTTACTTAATTCAGTAATATAGTCAATTACATTGCAATTCCGAAAGGTATTATCAATTACGATTTTATTTATGCGTATCAAAATGGTTACCGTATAATTTATTACCGATTGTTGTAAACAGAAAATGCATATACAACTAAATATCTTTTATATTTCAATCAATGCATTTTAATAGTTATCTCAAAAATTAACATTTAACAATATAGACTATTTTTTATGAATCGAGTATAATCACTATTTATAAACATTCATATGAGATATATATGGATGTGTTATTTCAGCAAATGGGTTCTGTCACCAGTTAGACCAATCATTTTGCTGCTTTGTAAATTTAATGAAATAAAGCACAACTTTTGGTAAAGGTTTCAATTGCAGTTTTTACATGAACAGTAGGCATAGTAGTAACAATTGTATTAACATAAAAAAGTACAGTAGAGTGATTTGTCACAGTGTCAATATGACGACACATAGTGGCAAATATTAAATGACGATAAATACATCATCATAACTTGATAACGGAATAAAATAAGTATGATAAATAGTAATGATTAAATAGATATAGTGTGAGGGAGATTTTAAAACTTTTTAAAATCATTATATATTAATCACAATATAAAATTAATAAACATAAAAACATATATATATAAAATGCATCAAATGGGTTATGGATCAACAATATAACGTTATTCTTGTTAATTTAGATGACACGAGAGATACATAAAACAAAAAGTGATACAGATATTGTGTAGTTATAGGCCGGTCGAATTATGCAAACATTCACTCGAACCCCAATTAAATTACAACAAAACGTTTTTCCAGTGGTTTTGTATAGGATGTACCTATTAGGAGGAAAAAAGTCTATCAAAATATGACTACCGGATTTTTTTAAATTCATGATGAACGCCAATAGAAGACAGAAATTGCTATGACTAATTTAGTGTATAATTGCTGTTTTATGTCTACTCAAAGTATTAAGTGTCGTAATAATCACCGGCACAATGTCCTGATGTCCGAATTGTATCCACACTGCAAGCTGCATATGTTTGTATGATGATGTAGGTATAACTTGTACTAAGTTCATGGATATACAACAGTTATTCCGACCTTTTTAAATGTCATTTGCTCGAATATTGGTGGCTCAGAACCAAAAAGATAGCAATAGTGGTCTATATTGTAAAAAAATGCCTTTATGGTATTTTTCCAAATATATATATCTTAGATCATGTATGCCACAGTTCTCATGAGAAAAAGGTCAAATATCCATTGACTGGGAGTTATATAATAAAAAAAACAATAACATTCAAGGAATAGGCCAACATGTAAATTAGGTTTACATCACTCATTTTATTTAGTAACAAGCTAAAAACATGTTTTCAAACTTGTCCACCCCTCCCCCGCAACAAAAAGGAACCTTAAATGCTAAGCTCTTGGTGTACCACCACACTCTTCTAAATGACAACTGGGAGGTATTAAATGGTAATATCATGCCCTAAAATGTGCTAAAATGCGATAGGGAGGCGTCAACAGGCGATGAGTAAGTGTTAAAGAGTGATGGGGAGGCGTTAAAGATGAGAAATTGTTTAGGGGCAATTGGGAGACGTTAGAGAGCATCTGAGGGCGTTTAAGGGCAGCGGAAAAGCGTTAATGGACGATGGAAATGCGTTGAAGAAAATTTTATCCAGTAAACAATACCTACTTATGACATTGAACCATAAACATACTATAAGACTACCACATCAAAGATACGTATTACATTGTGTGTTATTTTTATTTGCTGGAGTCATATTTTTTGTCATATTTTGCTTGGAAGATGAAGTAAGTACTAGAAATGGATCTTACAGTATGTTAGGTTAGGTCGGTTAGCCCTTTCTTACACAAGAAATAGGTATCACACTTCGTCGAGTGTATGCTATAAAGGGTTATAAAGGCTTATGTAATAAAAATATAGTTTTTAGACATTGACTGTTAAACATAAAGTAGTATATCCCAAAATTATCTCACTAAAAATGCAAGAGAATCCCCCGAACTTCACACAATGCCAACGAAACATGTTTTATGGTAGAGAATGATGTTTTAAGGTGTGAAAAGTGAATAACTTAGCTCTGTATTACAATAGTATATGCTAACCTTTTATAGCATGGTGTGATGACGGAAATGTAACATAAATGATAATGCTTATAAAAGGATATAACCCTTTCTAGCATAATCTGTTGAGCACAGGAATATGAGGTTGGTTATTGTCATTGTAGAAAGTGACATTATGCATTGTCGTTTTATACTACAAGATTGTAACATCTATTAATAAAAGGAATGCTTTATGCTAGAAATGATGTTATTGGCTAAGTGCTAGAAAGGGACATATTACGGAAATGACCCTTTCTATAGTTATATTACATCACCACATCACTTAATTAACGAAGCCGGGGGGGGGGGGGAAGGGTGTCACCTCCGCGTGGTCCCCCCTGGGCAACTTCTTAGAAGGCCAAGCACACCCAAACCTTTCATCATTTTTTTGACGTGAAGTTTTTTGTGTTTGCTTTCCGGTGGTACTGAGGTTGTTATGTTTATTTTCGAATAGTTTTTAGTTCACATTCTTTATATATTCTCTATATATTCATATTTATATATTTTATATATTTTTTCATTGTACTTGTGGTGCCTTACAGTGCTCTCACGGATTATGATCATTTTGATATCAATTTAAATCGATTCTGTGATGTTTTGTTGTAGTTTCTAGGTCGCCCGGGGGAGAGTGGGGCAAGAGCTTATTCTAGGCTAAAATAACAGAAAAGCAGGCAGATTTACATACATTTTTTATTTTGAAAGAGAACGGAAGGATGGTTAAAATGATGTATAGGGTAATTTACATTTTCCCATTTTAGGAGTGCTGGGAGGCCTGAGCGTATGGGTCATAATACATCTAAGTCTATGGGACGGGTATTATGTGTGGTGAGACGTTATGTTTATTGAATCTATGGCTGCGGTGTCATTTCGTACATATAATGTGCGTATGTTATATTTATTCAATGACTGTGGTGTAATTTCGTACATATAACGTGTGTATTTTATCTTTATTGAATGTGTGGTGTCATACCGATGCAAACACTGTCCCTCCATGACGCGAGCATTTAGTCCTGCGGAAAATAATAAGCAATGAATTATTTGCAGCTTGCCTTTCGCCATTATTGTTATCTGTTTGTCTGCTGTGTCAACCCTTTCAGGGCGGGGACCGTCTTTATACGTCAAAATCCAGATTCTGATGTATAAAGACGGTCACCATTTCTAATAGTGATTTCAAATTTAAAAAACTCCTTTGGTCTTCATGGTTTATACAAAATAATTGAAAACTCAAAGTTTCATTGGAATAATAATTACAATGTATTTACGATATCAATCTCAAACCGTTTCACTGTGATAGATTCAGTTTGACAAAACTTCACAATTTCTCAGACAGACAAGTTTACAAGAATATTAATAAAGATAAGACAACTTACATCAAGCTCAACACAGTCACTTAGGATCATCATAGGATCCTTATAATCCAAATAAAAGTCTAATCCACATGTTAAAATGTCAGAAATGTCAGTCTTTTACGGCATCTATTAAAGGAACATGCCCAGGTCTAAAATCATGAAAAAAGGTGATTTTATTTTAGCTTAATAATATGACCATATGAAGTAAACATGTCCATAGACTAGAACTGCAAAAGTTTTTCCCCCGCTCTAGGCTAAACTAGCAGAAAAGCAAGCAGATTCACATACCTTTTTTATTTTGAAAGAGAACAGACGGATGGTTAAACTGATATATAGGGTTACTTACGGGTATCTCGAAAACCCCCTCGACCCCCTCGACCCACGACCCACGACCCTCGACCCTCGACTTGATTTTAAAAAAGTTTCTGTTTATTTATATAATTATAACTTTTATAATAATATTCGGAAAACTTATACCCAGCAAACACGAGGCAATGTTGTTCTAATGTTGGCCCGCCGTCTTCAACGTCGGCACAACATTAAAACAATATTGTGTCAATGTCTCGTGTTAGCTGGGTATAGGCCTACTGTGATGCTAACCTGGCTATCAGGTGATGTTGAACCAATGTCAGGTCAATGATGGCTGACCGTCTGTTACGCTGGTACAGTATTCACCCGACGTTGGTTTAATGTCTCTTGTTTCGTCAGCTTCATCCAGTCACACGCATTGGTGGCAGCGGCATCGGAAGCGGTGGGCCAGCGTTAAAGATGTTGGGCCAGCATTAAACCAACATTGGTTCAATACTTCGTGCTTTCACTGGACAGGAAAAATATTTGGCCATCGTCTGCGACGCTGGCCCAACATTGAACCACCACGTTAATGTAATACAGTGGTGGGAATCGGACGGCCGTCTATAGATACGCCTAATCAAGCATGATCAAGGGCTGGCATATATATTGGTATAGTGCCGCTCCCCCATACATGCACGATGCGTTCAGCCAATGTTAGGCCAGCGTAGCAGACGGTTAGCTAACATTGACCTGACATTGGTTCCCGAATTCTATAATTAGACATAGACTATAAAAGAAAAAAATTAAAGTCGAGGGTCGACGGTCGTGGGGCGAGGGGGTCGAGGGGGTCGACGTTAAGGCCATAGTTCCAGAAAACACATTTTCGTGCCTGTGGGATGTTTTATTGCTACTAGACCATTTATTTTGCTCATTTATTATCATCAGGCAGCCAATTCAGCGACAAAATATAATATAGACATGTTTTCTAACGAATTTAACGAAACTAATTTGATAATGTTCAATAATGGCTCATATACCAAGCATTCGTCCATATAGCACTGAAACAGTTGTAAGTTCAACTTGGCTCTTCCGCTTCCCCGCATTGGTTTTATTGTCCTTTGGTATTTTTACCTCTTTTGTTTGTGTGGATAATGTCCGTACATCACTATTCTGAAGAAATAAAATCATTCATTGCCTAATTTCAAGACGAGTCTCTGAAACAAAAGACAATTTCATACAGATGCTTCATGAAAATGGAAAATTATGTTGTACTGTAGAAAAACTGGTCATTTCTCGAGATCTAGTAAAAACAGGGGATTTTTATTTTGAGTTTGTGTGCCTTCCGCTCATCGGAACTGGACAAGGTTTTCTTTTTCGATTTCAGAATAGAATGTATTTTCTCGATCACTCGAAAAAATATTCCATAAACTTGTTTCATTCCCTTAAGGTCTCACCACACAAATTCATTCGCGCATATCATTCTAAAGTATCATATCATGCAAAAGCGTCCAAATTATAAAAGATAGATCTAACAGGAAGTCCTTGCGCTGACTGTGACAAGGCTCTTCTAAAAAACGTGGTCAATTTTTTCTAGGTCGCCCGGGCTTATTTCTAGGCTAGAATAACAGAAAAGCAAGCAGATTCACATACCTTTTTATTTTTTTATTTAAGAGAACAGACGGATGGTGAAATGATATATAGGGTTATTTACATTTCCCCATTTTAGGAGTGCTGGGAGCGTATGGGTCATAATACATGTAAGTTTATGGGACGGGTATTATGTGTGGTGAGACGTTAACGAAAGTCAACATTTTCATATAGTGATTCGCATTATCTATATACATACTGATCAATGCCATCAGCGCGCAAATCTCCGCGATGTTCAATAACAAACAGCGATTACGATGCTGTTTTGACAGGCCTGCTCAGAATGCAATGGGTCACGTATAAGACTACACTTGAACATGTGTCACGCTACCGTAGCCAACAAATTGAAGTGAAAATTTCTCAAATAATATACTATTATAACCAAACATTAGCTAATCTAGCGAAATTAATCTTCATTTTGCCTTCAAATTTATTGTTTGAGGAACAGATAAAAAGGCTGAAAATGTTGATATGCGTGATTAGCATTTCAAAGGTTATGTGTAAAAGCGAAGACCTAGAAATGGGACAGACGGGGTTGTCAAATAGCTGTGCTCTCATAATAGGTTTGCATTATCTATGTCATGATATTCATGCATTTATTGATTTTCGTTTTATCTTCTGTTTCTCATGGTGACTGGTGAATGTGGAAGAGATGTGACATGGATTAACCCCGAGGTCTCTTCAGCTGTGACAAACAGCACGGAGATGCGATGTGCTGATATGAATCTGACAACACAGAGGCGGGTGTGTAAAGTGTTGAGTGAGGACGATGGTAGTCATTTTTTGTGTGGAGGAGAAAACTTGAACTGTAACAGCCCTATCAACCTATGTCCTGATGACAGTCTCAACAAGACATGCTTTCCTGTATCAGACAGTAGCTCAGTACAGTACATGTGTCTATGTCATTCAGCACGTGATCACCAGATGTAGTGCCTACTGCTACACAAACATCATGGTCTCCATGGCAAAGAGTGACAGGTCTCAACCAAGGCTTCAACTATTCTCGTAAACTGTATATGAACTCATCATCAGAATGCCTGATTGAAGAATACGATTCATGGATCTTCGTAGATATAATATCTGAATACCAGCTCCCCGATTCCATCTTCAGTGCATCATCGATCAATAATAATGCGCATCAGCCTTACAGGGCAAGAATAGACATGTACTTAGAATACCCCTGCGCATGGTCATCAAGAAATTGGAAACCGGAGAATCAATGGCTACAAATGCAACTACCGCCAATCTACACCGTAGGTGGGATTTTAGTAAAAAAGCGATGTGATGGATATAGCGACTACCCAACAGCTATCACTGTAAAGACAGCTGAAAATGATCTACAGTGGCAAGATGTGATTATCGGTGGAGTTCTAATAGAAATGCGATGCGATTATAAAGACGCCGATGTGATTGTGAATCAGACTCTATCGTATACAGATGATGAAGCCACTCTGTGGTTTCCAATGATCTATACAACACCCATATGGCGAGTCTACATCACTGAGTACTACCACCATCCAGCGATGAAATGTGATTTGAAAGGGTTTAGAAACAACGAATGAAACGGAACATATGCATAACATGAAAATGACAAGAGTACCATGTAAAAGGAATAAGTTGAGTTCGTTTTTATTATTTGTACTGGTTTTCATTTTATTGAAATGTTTTATTGATTTTGAAGTGCAAATGTTAAGTGTGAAAATCATCGGGCGTGTGAAGTGTTGAGTGAGGAAGATCAGAGTAATATGGTATGTCGAGGGATTGGACAAGATTGCAACATTCAAATTTCAACATATTTTCATTTATCAGACAATACCTTATTCCGCTACATGTGTATTTGTCACTCGATACGTAATCATGGGTTCCATGGCAACAGATCAAAGCCAGCAATTCCAGTATACCTGTAAACTTATATATATGGATTCTTCATCAGAATGTTTTATATAGTGTATATAATATCTGAATACAAGCTTCCCGACGCCATCTTCAGTGCATCATCGTCCGCCGACCTCAAGCATCATGGACCTCACAGAGCAAGAATAGATGCGCATTGGACTACACTTGTTGTTGGGCTTCAGCACTTGACGCATCTACATTAGAGTGGCTACAATTTCAGCTGCACCTAAGCTACATTACAGCTGGGATTGATTCTGCGATGATGTGATAAACTGCATCAATTCGCGACAGCTGTGACAGCTGAAGATGATCTACACTGGCAAGATGTGATAGTGTATAACACAGACGATGCAACCTCTCTGTGGTTCCCAATGGACAACATAACCTCCATTAGCGCATCATCGCCACTTCTTATAACGACCACAATCTAATTAACCTTTTCACTACCATACATGACGGAAATTTCCGTCGTCATTCGTCAATGAACGTAACCATAAAATGACACAAATTTTCGTCAAATATATACTACATTTATGTATTTTTCGTCATTTGAAGCTGGAAATTGCGTTAGCAATTCCAGCTTCAAATGACAAAAAATAGAACTCCTACACCAGTATATCTGGATCCTGGCATGCACTCCGGCCTGAAAGTCAAAGGGTTAAGTGCGATTTGAAAGGGTTTAGAAGCAACTAATAATAAGATATGTATACAATCAGATCAACGAATGTGCTGATATATTTTATTGTGTGAGTAGAGGTTACATTTAATTTTAAAATCTATTATGATCTCCTATATTATTTTGGCTGTATAGACATTACTTCTGGTACCGACTATCTCGTCTGACCATGTAATTCGATCTAATGCGGACTCGGCATCCGCATTGTAATCCGGATCATCCCCAAAATGTAATTGATTGTTCTTTGGCCTGAAACAAACCTCTGGTAAAAGTTTAATGCAAATCCGATCATTAGTTTTTGAGTAATCAGGGGTCAGACAGAACGATTAACAAACAAGACAAAAACATAACCTCCTGGTGGAGGTACATTTAATACAGTACAATGCAATGCAATAATAATAGTGTGTTAATATAATATAATATAATATAATATAATATAATATAATATAATATAATATAATATAGTATAATATAATATAATATAATATAATATAATATAATATAATATAATATAATATAATATAATATAATATAATATAATATAATATAATATAATATAATATAATATAATATAATATAATATAATATAATATAATGTAATGTAATGTAATGTAATGTAATGTAATGTAATGTAATGTAATGTAATGTAATGTAATGTAATGTAATATGCAATGTAATGTGGTGTGGTGTGGTGTGGTGTGGTGTGGTGTGGTGTAGTAGTGCAGTGCAGAGCAGTACAGTGCAGTGCAGTGTTATGTGATGTAATGTAATACAATGTAATGCAATGTACTGTAAATCAATGCAATGGAGTGCAATGTAATGCAAGGCAAAGCAAGGCAAGGCAAGGCAACGCAAGCAATGTAATGCAATATACTGCAATGCAATGCAATATAATGCAATGTAATGTAAACCAATGTAATTGAATGCAATGGAATATAATAGAATGCAATGGAATGCAATGTAATGCAACGCAAGGAAACGCAACGCAACGCAAGCAATGTAATGCAATCTAATGCAATGTAACGCAATGCAATGCAATATAATGCAATGCAAGGCTAATAAATGTAAAGTAATGCAATGTGATGATAAAGTTCTGCGATGTGTATATATGTACTTTTCGTTTATATGCTTTAGCGCCTATATTAAAATGTTTGTAAGTTTGTCTTAGATAATTTAAACTTTCAGAGGTTACTTTGACTATTTCACCTTAGTCGGGACTAGACACTTGTTGCTGGTGTTAGGACCCAACCCCAACAAAATTATGCAGCCTATGCAATGAACACAATGCATAATTACATTATTTATTTTGCATCACCTTTATGATGCTATGAACCTTAAGCACAAGCTTTGTTGGTAATTTCTGCTACTAGTGTCTCTATTGATGTTGTATCTTGCTTGTATAATAAATGTGGTTGAAAAAAATATTTTGGTATTTATTTTTTTAAACTGTCCAAGGACTTAATCGGAAAAATGATGAACTCATATTTTGGCAAGTTTTCTATTTTGCTAGTTTCGAAATATATATAGCACAGAAATGCAGAAAAGCACCACAGTATCTGCTTACTTTACAAGATACTGCCTTTTGACTTTGCACGGCAGTATGCATCCATCAAATATTTCCCATATAAATAAACTTGAGGACTTTTGGTTTAGTAATTGGGCCACATTTATAATTAGGGCAAAAATAACAAGGGTGGAAGGATTTTTTCCAACATGTGTATTGAAGCTGCTATTTGGAACAATTATTTACATGATAACATTGCAGAGTACATCATAGGTTATTGTTACCGGATAACATGGACTGAGGCCCTGGTGCCGTGGTTAAAGCTGCCTGCTTGGATATTCGGAAATCGCGAGCTCGAACCCCGCTCTGGCATTTAAGTTTCAAACAAAGTGTTTCTTACCCGCTCACTTGTAAAGAATCAATATTGTGGGTAGCATCCGTGACCGAGAGGTACTGTGCTCGACCACCGGGACTGTAATTTCAAATTCTGTGTCTAGAGGGCAGTGTAATCTCATTCATGTCACCATCCTCAGGGTGTTCTCCTGGCCCAGTTTAGACTACATGTGCACAAAGGAGGCCTAAAACACCATTGACTTTTTTATTTTTTTTTACAGTCAGATCACCAATTCGGTGAGATCGTTATTACGGTCACGTTTTTTTCGGCCCGATGTCGGGCGATCACCGGGGGATCTCCGTGCGATCTGAGCTCGATTCCTTCACGAACCCGACTTTAGGTAGACTTTTAAGTGGGTCTTAAAATGTATCCTGCCTCATCCCGACGATAAAAAAACACCTATGTCGTGGGCTCATCGGCGGGCCGCACTGCATTTCACCCGTTCTTACAAATCTATAACACATTTATGTTTTAATTAATTACCGTCAACAGTATATACAAATGAATAAACAATATACACAATTATGTAATATAATTAGATGAAAACTACAGACACATTAGCATGATTAGAATTTAAAAAGGAAAAAAAAAGTCAATGTGATATTAACTGACAAATAATACATATGATCCACTGGATATTTAATAAAACCCTGCTATTTTAAGATGTTGACTGCGTTGATTAGCAGTTTCACAGTTATTGTTTGTTGATAACGGGTGCCGCTTCTCTTGATCAAATGCTGCTGCTTATATGTCTATGTATGACGCCGCGCGACTAGTGGAAATCAGAGCAAAATATTGACGAAGAGTAGGAAGTCTGCCTATTTAGTTTTTTCATCATTCCTAACAGGGATCGACACTAATTGATTTCAGATAGTAGCCCAAAGGGCCAGTAACTTCAGATAATTACTGGCCCTCAACTAACCATTTTTGTGTATGGGAAATCGAATACAAAGTCGTGTCAAGCCGATCTTTCCTCTCAAACGTTCTATTTCGCGATTTAAGTTATGACGTCAAAAATCACATTAATAAGACTCGGGACGAATACATGTAATAGGGACCGTCTTAAATAATACCTAAAGACCCTTGGTATACAAATCGAAACTTCCCATTTAAAAAGTCCTCCACAGAAATTTTATAATTTACCCTAATCAAATGTAAAAACATTCACAATACAGCCATGTTAAATATTTAAACACATAATTAACCCGGAATAAGAATTATTTATAGGGACACAATGATCGAAACATTCCTTTGAACTTGCTTTACCTCTTCCTGTACATACTTAGCTCCATATCTTACGAGTGCATTTTCAGCGTCACGAACATGACATTCCAAATCGGAGTAACTACTCGACCATGGTTACAAATAAACATTGGGAAGCCATAACCATAATTTATAAGCTAAAAACCGCTGATTTTGAAATTGGTCGGATCCAAATTTTTGGATCTATATGATAATAAGCTCACAGACAATAGAATTGACAATATGATATCTATCAGTCATGACAATACATATTGGGAAAATACTAGGGTGTATTCACTGTCAGCTGTGAAAGGGTTAAAATATATTTTATTAACCCTTTAAGACCTCACGATGCATTAAAGCATCATTTTACATCCCTGAAAACAGATTAAATTTTCCTACAACTAGGGGTTTTAGAACGAAAATGTCCATGAAACTGGTTTACCAATACAGGACAATTTTCTTCATTTTTTTACTCACAGTAAATCATTTTCATTCACTACAAGTCGAGAATTGCGACAGCAATTCGCGGCTTGTAGTGGATGAAGATGACTATGGTAAATTCAGGCTTATGAGTGTTAAATTGTGCATATATAATTACGTTTAGCTTTGCATTAAATTAAAACACATTAATGAGTAGCTACTAAATACTTTGAACACATTAATGTTAGTGCTTTATTATCTGGAGCATAAACATTATTTAATATCAAACAGTTACAGACCTAAGAGGACACCACATGGTATTTATTGCCCGATCACTAATGCGGTCAGACCGCAATTTCGGTCAAAATAGAAGCTTCAAGAATATAATCACACCAGGCAACATTGTAAAGTTATTCTAGTAGAGACCACATTCATGTCTTTGTATATACATTGTATTTAAAAACCACACCCTAATAATATAAGACCATTTTTTGTGTCATTTGTACTATTACGCCTATTAAAAGAATCTGAAGTCACATTCACTCTTTTAATAATGCTTGTTTCGCCAATTATGCTATATATTAAGGTCATGAGGAGACATATATTATTGCCTCTTTGTTTAGGTACAGGTATATATTAACTGTAACCCGTAAAAATTAAATAGCAATATAAAATTTATACCATATAACACACTTTTTACTTTCGGTGTTCCGTTTATTACATCAAGGTCTATTCCGATTATTAGGTTAAAGCGTCTAATATGAGTATGAGCCTATTACGATCATAGTAAAGCATTAGCAAATTAGGCCCATGTCAACGGGAATTTGAAATATATTTATCTGCATTATTCTTAGATCTATGCACACATTTATTGGCACATTCACATTCTTAGAAGTTGACTATGTATTTATAATATATGGCCTTGCGAATATCACCTCGTGTCTGCATGCATATAATGTATTCTGAGACGTCACCGGTAACCCTTTTGAATGGCTACTCGGTGAAAACATTGTTAAATAAGACCTCCCATATTTCATTGTATTAGCCAGCTCGGTGGAAACATTGGAGGTCAAGGCTACTGAGCTTCACAGAAAACAGATACGATAATGTATACATACACTAGGTTTCATCAGAAGGCAGTCGAGCACCATCTTCAAACTCTTTATGCTGAATATTTTAGTGCGAACATGCTGTTATTAGTTTGGTCTTTACTTTACCACTTTTACCATACAATATAGGATATTGTAAAACTAGAAATTGTCACTTAAATGGCCGCCATACTGGCCGGAAAGTGACGTTAAAAAGTTATTTTACTTATTTACCGACGATGTGTACCTCCATACGTTATCGCTATAGTCAGTGCATCACGAGCAAACATGAGACGTTGGCCCAATGTTGGTTTACTGTTGGGCCAACATTGTAGAAGGTGGGCCAACAATAAACCAACGTTGGGCCAACATCTCATGGTTGCTGGGACTTCAATATCAATTTATAACTGTGCTGATAATATTGGGCTATCTATTCCGATGACACGCTGATTGCGTATCAACACATCTTCCTCATAAAGTTGGATATTCTGTAACAGTTTATTGGTGGCATCTAAATCAATGCTACTCAGGATGTTTAGTATAATCCTTAGCTGAGTATATTGTTGTCGATGATTGGTGGCTTCTGGGATAAACGATAAGAAAAAAGCTACAACTAACTCCGGTGTCAGATCTCCATGTAAACCAATGTACATTATAAGAGATTTAGAACTTGGCATGAAGGCGCAAGTAGCTAAAGCGGTGGTTCCGCCCACCGGAACAGCGAATAAATAATCATCCGCAAAAAAGACATGCTTGTTACAATTTTCCAGTGATGGAATCAGTTTCTCTACACCAACCATGATACAATTATGAAGAAACAGTTTCCTTACTACACTGCTATCTCTCATGATATCAGTTACATCTTCATTGGATAAACTGCGGACTCTGGGATATTTATCCCGTTCATCTTTCAACTGGCACTCACAGTAATTTTTCACTTCATTTATGTTGACTCCATCTGTTATGTTGATAATTTCCTGCAAAATCATTCAAAATTATTAATTTAGATCATCTTGATCCCCTAAGTGTGCGCTAAAATGTAGCATTTGAAGCTATTAATTTCAAATTATATATGACATAGTTTCTAATTAAAATCTGGGTCATCTTCTGAAGATATGTAGCTGGATCAGATGAGAACACCAGACTTTATTGCAAATAATTAACTCATCTGCGAAGACCTAGACAATTAACGTCCTTTGGTGGAGGTAATTATGTTCTTATTTTGCTTGCACCTACGACAAATATCACAGTTGTGTAATTTTTAAGAGGAGGCTATGCAAAGGCCAACAAAAGTGGACTTTATGTGAGCTATTTCAGCAGCAAGATAAAGGCAATTACAGTCTGAAATGGGGATTTAATGAGATAAAAGTCACGTAACTGCAATTGAATTGATCTTTCCCAATGTTTTTGCCCTTCTAGATGTGCCAGTGAACGCTTTGACGTTGTACGTTCGCCCTCGCATTCGCTGTAATCTGGGGTAAAGCTTGATAATTTCCAATTTAGCAAACGCCAGCAAAGCGGCAAACACCCTTGATGATCTCTTGGCAGGGTCAATTCTTCCACTTTCAATGTTAGCGCATCGTCCTCTGTCATTGACAAAGACCTCCACAAATGACACCTGAAATAATGACGCATTATAACATCGTGATCAACTCTTCTGACGAATAAAACATGTATTTGTATTTTCATTTTCAATTACTGTGAGCTGCGTACAGCTGCCTCAATTTCGAATTCAAATGGAAACAAATTAGCCTGTTATATAGGTAAAACGTTAGTATAGGAAAGCTCAGAATATCTTTATTGTGATTGATCGTGTGAAATGGGAAGCTGTGATGGCTGTTGTAGTCAGATTCACATTTAATTCATCAACCAGGGTGAATGAATTCGCTGATTCCTCCGTCAATTCTCAACCAATTGTCGTGAAATTTTACACACACTATTTTGCATTCACATCGCGACTACCCTGTAAATTTTGTTTTGATAGATATGTCAAAAGTTAGACCATTCGACATGTAATGAAATTCTGAGACGAAGAAAATAGGTTTATAGAAGGCGACAATTTATGACAATTGGTTGAGAATTGACTGAAAAATCTGCGAAAATCATTCACCACGGTTAATGTGAATCCGAATATAGTGGTAGGACTTCTTATCCACATGTGGGAGGTGTTTGCTGCATGCTGTAGAGCATGGTAGCCTTTTAAGGCGCTGAAACTATCAAAAACTATTATCACTACAGCCATTATGTTGATAATGTAATTTATGCCTACCGCTCGAGTGTTTTTAATGGCAACAAATAAATGTCTTAAAGGATGAGCCAGGCGTTGATGATATAAATAGGGAAGATAATCTCTACCATCAGAAAGGTAATCTGTGCCTCTAGGAACAGCTTTACTGAACTCTATGATATCGTCATAATCATCAGCTGTAGCTCTTCTCAGTGTTAATCCTTCTGGAATATCAGGTAAGTTATTTTGATAAATACGTCTGTACAAAGCCTTGTCTTCAGCGGAGTAGTTCATTTTGTCTGCTGTATCTGAAACATGGAAACATTGAAACATACATGAATACACAGCAAACGGTAACGCCTTCCCATCGCCAGTTATTGATGCTGCATCCTTTAATTAACGTTTTCTCGTTGCCCTTTAACGCTTCTCCATTGCCCTTTAATGCCTCCCCATCGACCTTTAACATATTTCCGTTGCCGTTTTATTCATTTCCGCCACCCTTTACCACATATCGGTCAACCTTTATTGCCTCCCCATTGCCCTTTACCGCTTCTCCATCGCATGTTAACGCCTCCCCATTGACCATAAGTGCCTCTACATCACCCTTCAATGGCTCCCCATCGCTATTTAACGCCGCCCTGTTTTGCCTTCCTATCGCCGTTCAACGCCTGTGCTACCCTGTGTTATGTCCCCCCCCCAATGTCTCTCTATTGACCTTTAGCATATTTTCATCGCCCTTTAACGCCTCTCTTTCGCTCTTTAGCTCCTTCCAATACTCTTTAACGTTTTCCCAGCATCATTTATGCTTCCACATCACCTTTTAAGAGCTCTTAATAGCTTTTAAATGCAGCTCTGCCACTGCACCCTGTCTCACTTTAACATTGCCCTAATGCCTATCTGTCACACTCCTCTCCTCTCCATCGACTTTTAGAGCTTTTCCGGTGCCCTCTAGCGCCTTTACGTTCCCTCTTTAACTCTTTCTAATCACCTGATCTTTTCACCTTCAGCTTTTTTATCACTAAAACCCAGACGGATTATATTATCCAGTCAAAATCACATCGAAACTAGGTAATATACGTTCTCCTAATTGTAGCATATATTGCTAAAATTAGATTTGACTTTCAAATTGACCTGTTGACCTTGATAAAGACCTTAAATCACCAAAATGATACCACAAATGAATTTTCCAATAAAAATCATACGGAAAAGATACATTACACTTGTAACAAGTGTTATTTGTTAAAAAATCTTGATTTCGCTTACTTGACCTTGAAATTGACGCTTTGGCCCCTCAGCTATATAGTAGCAGAAGTGGATTATTTAGTCAAAATCACATCAAAAAGCTGTATTTCACTTCTTGCTATTTATGATTGATAAAAATCAAAGTTTTTCCATTTTTGATCTTGAAATTGACCTTGTGACCCTGAAGATGACCTTAAATCACCAAAATAATACTATAAATACATTATCCAGTCAAAATTTCACAAAAAAGAGGTATTACACTTGTCTCCACCTCTTTTCGTTGAAAAATCATATTTAACCTTCAAATCGCCTTGTGATCTTGACCTCCCCGACCCCGGCGTAGCACAAATTTTCTGTATAGATATATCCTTATCATCAGTAATCTAGAATAAAAACAACTATATATTCCAAAAAGAGGTTTCATGGTAGTTCTGCCAGACTATTGCTTGTAGCCAATGCTGTTTAGACGATGGACCACCATAAACTCTTTCACCGCGGGGACAGTTTTTATACGTCAGAATCTGACGTCCATAGATTCTGACATATAAAGCCTGTCCCCGCACTGAAATTATTAAAATATTTTTAATGACCGTACATTTGTCATTCAGCGTTGTAAGGGTTGACCATTAGTCTGCTAAGTTAATTAATTTTAATTTTCAACCACTTGAGGTTGTGGCTCGCTACCGCGAACCACAACCTCAAGCGGTTGAAAATTACTCATATATGTTTAGTTTTAGACCAAGCATTAACAAATATCGATGTTTATACAGTCATTTCATTCCCAATAACAGTTATTTAATCGACTGATATAAAGGATTAAAAACGACTATTGTCGTGATTAGCAGGCAAAGGGTTAATCCAGAAGGCTACACAGAAGGCAGTCTAGCACCCTCACTGTATCCGTCCCCGAAATCTTCATACCGAGCAGTGTCCATTACCAACCTTAATGTTTGTGAACAGCTGTTTTCACTGCTATATTCCACTAAAGCTTGGTAGTGTTTACTTTAGAATATATATCGATGCTGTTCTATGTCCCACCAGCCTAGTGTGTCTGCCCTGCATAAT
>OZ024916.1:63457806-63530114 GCA_964017125.1 Flabesymbios commensalis | reverse complement strand
ATATCATTTCAACCCACTGATGATTAGTTATTAGCGAAAAATAATACTGGAAATGTACACTCTTTCTGGGCTGGGTAGAGTTTCCATACATTACGCATAAAGTCCGCCTATTAAGCCTTTAGACCATCGCAGAAAATTAACTCAATTTCCTAAATTTAAATGTTTTATAACGAATATTTTCATGACCATATTTTATTAATTATTGATATTATTTATCAATTTGTCAAAAAAGTCAAGCCATTTTAATCCACTACAAGGCGAAAATTGCGACAGCAATTTGCGGCTTGTAGTGAATTAAAATGGCCAGGTAAATTCATGATTAAAAGGGTTAATAACATGATATATTTTAGCTGGATATAGTAGATGTTCTCGTACATCGGTACATGTATGTGGTGGTGGCCCGACATTCAAGCGGTACTGGGTGAACGTCTTGTGTTTGAATGGTGGTACACGAACTATTTCAATGAGCCCGTATTGAAACCGAGTCAATATGTGACTTCAGCCAGGATAGTATATGCCCTTAAGTGTTGTTTTTTGAGTTCGTCGAATTTTTTGGTACATTTTCCGAAACCGATTTTTTAATGTAGTTTGGATGTCAAGTTATGGAAAAAATATGGTTGGCATTTTTTTGGCGGCCATCTTGGATGCTTGGCGGCCATTTTGATTTTTTGTTACTGAAAACAGAGTTTGTCATATATTTCAGCTATTAATGGACGGATTTGCGAGATTTTAATGTCTAAACATATGTTTTCATGGGCTAGGAATCGTTTAATTGACGGATTTGCGAGATTTTAATGTCTAAACATATGTTTTCATGGGCTAGGAATCGTTTAAACACATATATTTAGCGTAAATATAATATTACGCTTTCAATTATATAAAATACAGGGACAAATTTATATAATGACATCATTTAATTAGATCTTGTTATTGTATCCATTATATTGGCAACATTAAAATTAAAACTAAATATTCAACACATCAAGTGCAACCTTGCTGAATATTTATGTGACTAGTAATATAATAAATTTTACCTAACTCGTCAGCCTCACAGGTCTTTATTGTCTACTTGCGTTTCTAATGTGCAAATTACTACTTCTAACTGAAAACACGTTATACAATCTAAAGACAGAAATACTCAATTTTTGTATCACGTGTATAGTAATAATAGGCCTAATAAAACATCGTGTATTTTTATAAATGGACGCAGTTAGGCTAAGCAAATATTAGCCCGTTATATGCATTAGTGTTTAAAATGTTAACCTGATTGCATATATGTAAAGGTAACTATACCCCAAGTGAATAAATTGATCCAATTGATTGCCAACTGATCATAACAGGCTAATGTTTTATGTAAATGAGTATAACAGAATCGTGTGACCATAATTATCTGATAATATATCGTATTGGAACAATGTAAAAACATGAAAGTATAGTTATGTATACTGTGTGTGTATATTCAATACTACCGAAGATTTCAGAGTACATTATTCGTGACTAATAATCTCTATGTCATCGATGTTGAGATGCTGAACATTTTTACACGTATTAGGATTTGCTATCACGTGTGCGTAACCCCGTACATTCTATGCTATTTTGTTTACAGGAGCAGCCAGCATGACACATACTTAACACAACGACACCTTAATTACTAACTGTGTGCCTGATCCTGGGGCCTGTTTTACTATCATTCTCGCTCAGATATAGCTCATCGTTAAGATTAAACGAGTATCCTCCCTATACATGTTAAAGAGGTCAACCGAAAGTCAACGAGCTTTTACATAGGTCACGAGACTAAATAAGAGTTTATTTTCATCTGAGAAAGTATACCTAAAACGGAGTCGCGATGGGCTTGAATTTGCCTAAGGCCTCCAGCGACCAGCCAAGCTGTCTGGGGTCTAGCTGCAGTAGCGTTGGAATATGAGCATTTTGTTAAACACTGCACTGTAGATGTGCTCGACGAATGTGAACAGCACCTTAAGTTGGTGATAATTTCTAAACACATTTATTTATTTATTTATTCATAATATACCTATTCAAGCTCAGAAACCATCGTCATAAAATTGAAATTATGGTAAAAATGTAATACAATTAATAGTGCAGCGGCCAGGAGGGTGAAAAAAAAGTGAACCCCTCCCCACGGTAGAACAAAGCAAAACCATATTTTTTTGATTCAGTGATATGTCGGGGGTACAAAATGGATGGTTGTGAAAAAAATATTTGAGGCGTTGCCATGGTTACGGCGTTATTCCAACACAGTCTCTTTTGCGACATTGACACCATTTTGTGCACATATTTTCCAAGGCTATGAATGAAGCTGAAGTGATAAAAGACATGTAAGTGGCATCAGCGATTTGGGACCAGCTAAATATGTAGCAGTTATGATCACTAATACATCTCTGCATTAAAAAATATATTTTACTTAAGCATGATTATATTTTATTACGCTCTTATGTCACATAATGTGTGGAATATCCAGTGTGTTTTAGCTTAAAATTTATATCTTAAACTGGTGGAAATTCAAAAATATGCTGACCAATATTAAGAAAATAGGGTAAATAATAATGAGTTAAATATCACAATGTACATTGCCGTATATCACTTGATTGAATACCTGACAAAAAGTAGTTAAAATATAATTTTAATTTTCAAGGTCGTCCAAGGTTAAATAACAAAATGACTGCATCCGGAATCAGTGAAATATTAAAAATTTCAGCGCTCTGAAATCGTACGACCAGATTGTTATGTAGTATATCGTTCAATTTGGACCTTAACTTTAATAGAACTATTTCTAATGTCGCACAAATATCACAAAAAAACGACCTCCCATTTCTGAAATTAATTGGATTATTCAAGGTCATCTTCAAGGTCAAAAGGTCAATTTTAGGGTCAAGTGAGTGAAAATATCATTTTTGAACAAATAAAGCTGGGAGCATATGTAATACCTATTTCTCGTGTGATTTTGAGTGGAAAAATCCATTCATAGCCTTATTTTGTACAAATATCACAGAAAACGACCTCCCATTTCTGAAATTAATTGGCTTATTCAAGGTCATCTTTAAGGTCAAAAGGTCAATTTTAGGGTCAAGTGAGTGAAAATATCATTTTTGAACAAATAAGGCTGGGAGCATGTGTAATACCTCTTTTTCGTGTGATTTTGAGTGGAAAAATCCATTTATAGCCTTATTTTTGTGATTCAAGGTAATCTTCAAGGTCATATGCAAGGGCAATTTCAATTCAAGGTCATGAAAATGTCAATTCCGAGGTCAAAAATGTAAAAGTATGATTTTTAACAAAAACAAATAGCCGTTTTGATATCATCTTGACTGAATAATCTATTTCTGCTACTATTTTGCTGATTAAAGAGGCAATTTTCAAAAGGCCAATGTGTCAATTTCTAGGTCAGGTAATAGAAAATATGATTTTTAACAAATAGATCTAGGTACAAGTCATACATCTTGATGCGAGCATCTACGTCAAATGGACAATTTCAAGGCCAAATATGATTTAACGGACAATACAGTGCATAATAAACTTCCTCTTCGAAAATTCGTAAATAATTAAGATTAATAATTTCCTTTTTCGCAATAAAACGAAATTGCTTTATCTTTTTTTTTAAATAGATAAAGCAAAAATGTTTTTGCTTTAAAGAAAATAATTTTCGTTTTTGATAACGAGAAAAAAATAATTCTTTAATATATTCTTTTGTGAGAAAATAATTTTCGTTGTTGGTAACAGAAAGTAGAAAAATGAGAACAAACCGGAAGATACAAATATGCAGCGACTGCAAACGACTGCCAACAGTCACTTAGTCACACATATCCACCTCATCTTATCCTTGAAAATTCGTTAAAATGACAATTCGTGCAACTAAGAATTCTCGAAAAAGAAAAATGAAGAATTCTTTTTAAATATTTTTTACGAATTTTCTTTTCGCGAAAAAAACACGACAATTCTTTACAAATTTTGGAGGAAGTCTATAATGCACTGTAATTTATTTGCTACAAATTGGAACACACATAATACATTGTTTTGGTGTGATTTTGACTGGATAATCACATTTTGGCAGAGTTTTGTTCATTTAACATCATTGAAGTGAAATTGTCAGGCAACGGAACAGCATTATAGGTCGATGGGGAGGCATTAAAAGGTGAAACTAAGGCATTCAGGGACAATGGGGGGCGTTAGAGCGCGGCGCCGAGGCGTTAAGGGGC
This sequence comes from Flabesymbios commensalis, assembly GCA_964017125.1. Classification (NCBI taxonomy): domain Eukaryota; kingdom Metazoa; phylum Annelida; class Polychaeta; order Terebellida; family Flabelligeridae; genus Flabesymbios; species Flabesymbios commensalis. Next base: position 63,525,900 of record OZ024916.1, on the reverse strand, counting down.
CAAGAAGAGGCGTTAAAGTGCGACCGGATGCATTAAAAGGTGGTGGGAAGGCATTAAAGGGCTATGGAACGAAGTACACGTCGACCAGGAAGCGTGAAGTAACAATGGAGGTGTGGTACCGGTCGATGGGGAGGCGTTAAAGGGTGATGCGTGGAGGTCTAAGGGCGAGGAGAAAGCGTTAAAGACAAAGGAGTGTCGCTAAAGGGCAACAGAGAAGCGTTAAATGTCGCCGTAGAAACACCAAAGGCGACGGAAAAGTGTTAAAGGTCGGTGGAGATGCATATAAGAATGACTGAGAGGCGTTAAAAGGCCCCACAGATGCATTAAATGGTCATGGGGAGGCATTAAATGGTGATTACAAGGTGGTAAAAGGCGATTAGGTGTCGTTAAAGGGCGACCATGAAGCATAAAATTACGAAGGAAAAGCATAAAGGGCAGGAGTTAAAGGGTGATGTGTAGGCGTTTTGGGGTGGGGAGAAGGCAAGGGTGACGGAGAGGCGTCAAGTGTCGACAGAGAGGCATTAAAGGGTGACAGAAAGGCTTTAAATGCTGACTAAGAGGCACTAAGGAGCGACGGGAAGGTGTTAAAGGGCGAAGAAAATATGATAAAGGTCGACACAAAAGCATTGAAGAACAATGTTATAGGTGCCGCTTTGACGTTCAATAGCGATGGGCAGGCATTCAAGGGCGATGGGGAGGTGTTGAATATCAATGGATAGGCGTTAAAAGGCGTCAGAGAGGCGTTAAAATACAATGGAGAGGCATTCAGGGAAAAGATCAGGCGTTAAAGGCTGACGGAGAGGCCTTCAATTGCAACGAAGAGGTGTTAAACTAAAAGCATATTAAAGGCGAAGAAGAGTCGTTGAATAGCGACGGAAATGCACTCAATTGCAAAGAATATGTGTTAAACTAAAAGTGCTACAATGATGCAGAAAGAGCGACAAAAAATCGTTAGAGCGTGACAGGAGTGTGTTTACAACGCCCTATTGTGAGTTTGTCGTCGCCCTTTAATGCGTCTCCATATCCCCTTAATCCCTCTCCATCACCTTATAAAGCATCCAGTCAATCAATCAATAAAAACTTTTATATCGCCTAAATCCTCAGCGAACAGAGCTCAGAGGCGCACAGATCCTCACAATGATCTCGTGTTCCGTCAACACTGATTGTGTGGTTTCAGGTAGAGATATGCCCTGAAAAATCTCGATCAAGTTTAAAATGATCGACTTGAGGCCGTTATTGACCTTAATATGGGTAATATCGGGAAAACTGTGCCAGATAGCTAGACCATTACTGTCAACTTTATCTAATTCAAAAATGGCTGACTTGTGATCATCATTGACTTTAATATCTGTTATATGCATGGCACACTGTGCTAAATAGATAGACTATTACTGTAAAACAGAATGTGAGAGTTCAGGAAAGGATGTATCCTCAGAAATGTCTAACACGCGGGTGGGTAGGACAGGGAATTATGATGGCCGACTGGCCTCTTGGTACTGATTGCTGCCTATTTTTTTCAAATAAGAAGAAAACCAAATTTGAGTCTGAGCAGATATTTTACTGCTGTGAATTCTGGCAGAGCAGGTGGTGGAATTCTACGCAGAATATTATTTATTATAGAGTTCCATAGGCGACTTGGATTGTCTGAATTGTGTGAAATGTTATCAGCTAAAATTCAATTTTGCTTTAGTCATTATTCTTTACATAGGTGGCACTGATCGCACTATAACGCTTCTTCTTCGCCCTTTAACACCTTCTCATCGCCCTTTAATATGCTTCCTTGTGGCCCTTTAATGCCTCCTCATTGTCCTTTAACACCTTCTCATTGCCCTTTAACAACTCCTCATTGATCATTAAAGCTTTTTCTTCGCTCTTCAACACCTCTCCATTGCCCTTTAACGCCTTCTCGTCGCCTGATCATTTCACCTTAAGCATGTTTAATCATTTAAAACAAACAGAATTAGATTATCCAGTCAAAAGCATACTCAAACGGGGTAATATATTACGTGCTCCAATGCGTAGTTCATATGTGTTACAAATCATATTTAAAAAGAAAATGATTTTACAATCAAAATCTCAAAGCTTTATGTGTTAAAACTAATATTTTTCTTTACTTGAAATTGACCTTTTGACCTTGAAGATGACGTTTAGTCATCAAAACAGTACCAGAATAGGTTATTCAGTCAAAATTACACACAAAGGACCTCGGAATTGACCTTTCGACCTTGAATATGACTTTAAATGATCATAATAATACCATAAAAGGATTTTCAAGTCAAAATCCTATGAAAAAGATGTATTAGGCCTATACATGTTTTCTGTTTCACTTTGAAATTAACTTTTTGACCTTGAAGAGTCATGAAAATAATACCAGAAATGGATTGCCCAGTCAAAATTACAAGGAAATGAGGTATTACAGTTGTTCCTAGCTTCATTTGTTGAAAAGTCATATTTTACCTTGCAATTGACATTACATTCACAAAAATGCCTGGCAAACTGTTGGCTTTGTGTACTCGACGCAGACGCAGAATTGTGTGAAATGTTATCAGCTAAAATGTAATTTTTCTTTAGTCATTATTCTTTACATATGTGGCACTGATCGCACTATAACGCTTCTTCTTCGCCCTTTAACACCTTCTCATCGCCCTTTAATATGCTTCCTCGTTGCCCTTTAATGCCTCCATATTGTCCTTTAACACCTTCTCATTGCCCTTTAACAACTCCTCATTAATCATTAAAGCTTTTTCTTCGCTCTTCAACACCTCTCCATTGCCCTTTAACGCCTTCTCGTCGCCTGATCATTTCACCTTAAGCATGTTTAATCATTTATAACAAACAGAATTAGATTATCCAGTCAAAAGCATACTCAAACGGGGTAATATATTACGTGCTCCAATGCGTAGCTCATATGTGTTACAAATCATATTTAAAAAGAAAATGATTTTACAATCAAAATCTCAAAGCTTTATGTGTTAAAACTAATATTTTTCTTTACTTGAAATTGACCTTTTGACCTTGAAGATGACGTTTAGTCATTAAAACAGTACCAGAATAGGTTATTCAGTCAAAATTACACACAAAGGACCTCGGAATTGACCTTTCGACCTTGAATATCACTTTAAATGATCATAATAATACCATAAATGGATTTTCAAGTCAAAATCCTATGAAAAATATGTATTAGGCCTACACATGCTTTCTGTTTCACTTTGAAATTTACGTTTTGACCTTGAAGAGTCATGAAAATAATACCAGAAATGGATTGCCCAGTCAAAATCACAAGGAAATGAGGTGTTACAGTTGCTCCTAGCTTCATTTGTAGAAAAGTCATATTTTACCTTGCAATTGACATTACATTCACAAAAATGCCTGGCAAACTGTTGGCTTTGTGTACTCGACGCAGACGCACACGCAGACGCACAATCGGACGCACGATCAGACGCAGAAGAACGTTCCCATGTTCCGCAGTTCCCACGTTCCGATAACCATGATAAAGTCCCTTAGTCCTTTTGCCAGGCCACCATATTTAGTTGAACCTTACAATTCATGAATTATGTTTTCTGCTCCAGACGTATAGCTGATAGGTCTAGATTGTAAAACCACCGGGTGCAATTTGTTCACCATTGAGCATTTATTTTTATTTTTCGGACTTGGTGGCCATTGCTGAATATCTTGTTTTCGCTCATAACAGTTTGTTCCGGCTTCAAGCTCCGAAATTCTGAAAAAAATGTCCCCCAAGATTATTGACAGCGCCCAGCAAACACAAAACATTTGCATAAAATTTGTACAACGTCCGCCAAACGTCTTCGACGCTGGTCCAAAATTGTGAAAATGTTATACAAATGTTTTGTGTTTGCTAGGCATTGCCGCAGATGGCAGCCAATATCACTAGGCCCAACTAACATGCTAAATGTCGGCTATTGATCACTCTAATAAGTTACGTTAAAGTTAAGGTGATAAACATGATAAAGGAGATAGAAACTCATACTCGATCAGAGCGATGTTGTTGTCAAGAATCCCTCATGGCGCAAAACATTCATCCTATGTTGACTCAATGTTGGTCTACCGTCCGCGATGCGATGCTGCCATATAGGCTACTGAATCAGAATAAAGTAAACTCATGCTTGCATATATGTTTGTTGTTTGTTGGTCCAGTTTTGTAGTCGGTGGCTCAACTTTTGAAAAAACCGTTTTGTCAAAATGAAAATGGAACCAACAGGAAGGTCTGCTTTGAAAATGACGGATGAGAACTACCGTCCTTTCCGTCAAAGATCGACATTGTATTCAAACAACGAGAGTCATTTGTTATAGGCCTATTACCGCCTTGCCATAAATGATATAATAACCCACACCCCCCCCCCTTTCACAGGGTCCGATTCTATCCCCACCACATTGTTTTATGCGTCTGAGTCTGCGTGTGCGCCTGCGTGTGCGTCCGTGTCGAGTACACAAAGCCAAATTTTTCAAGCTGAGACTCATCGGATTTTAATTAAGCACAAAAACATCAAAAACATTGTATATGTAACAAAACAAGGTTAGGTCATTTTTATAAAAGCCCTCGAGCTCGGATTACTTTGCTTGATATCTAATTTCAGTGAATTAAATTGTTAATTTGTTACTATTTAAACTTCCATGACGTCATACATCACCATAAGACATATTTTTGTGAATTTAATGAAACCACCTGTGAATCATTATTCAATTTATTTCGGAAAAATATCGAAAATCAGTTAATAGCAATAAACAATGTCAAAATAACAAAAAATACAATATTTTTTAAATATCAATACAGCCATGAGCCGGATCGCTATTAGCTCTATTTTATCGTATTCCTTGACCTCGAAAACATAGGGTTAGACACCTTATTTGTGCATCTGCGACGATTAGTCTTTAAATTAGGGACACAAATACGATCTGCTATAATGGCCGCTTTGAACAGAGCTGGTGACGTGTAACCTTGACCACGTTCAGTAAACAAATTAATTATGACGTCATTATTATATTATAAATGAACAATAAAACGTTGCACAGCGTCTCTGTAATTTATAAATCACATGGACTAATATCTATTATTGCGATTTCTCGCTATAATTATAACGCAAACAAAACTTAATGGTATGTGAACACAATATCATTTAACAAGACCTATATAGATGTAATACGATGTTTAAACGTTTCTGCGTATTAAATCTTCCTACTATATCAAATTATGACAAGATATCTTCAAGATAACTTCATTACATATTTTGGCGCTTCCCAAATCGATTTTACAATGTATTTGTTTTATTAAATGCGTATCGTTAGCGTCAACACATCGATTAAATTGTAGGAACTGCACACACAAAGGGCATATTTAGTGCATTTTCAGGATAAGAGGTTGTACGGTTAGAATGCCGTTACCATGGCAACGTCCCCGATTTTTTTTTTCACAACCATCCATTTCCTAGTCCAGACATATCAAGCAATCAAAAAAATATGGTTGTGCTTTGTTCTACCGTGGGGAGGGGTTACTCCTATTTCTAGGCCTCTTTTAGAGAATGGCCGCAGCACTAATTATTATTGATCGATGATGCACTGAAGATGGAATCGGGGAGCTGGTATTCAGATATTATATCTACGAAGATCCATGAATCGTATTCTTCAATCAGGCATTCTGATGATGAGTTCATATACAGTTTACGAGAATAGTTGAAGCCTTGGTTGAGACCTGTCACTCTTTGCCTTGGAGACCATGATGTCTGTGTAGCAGTAGGCACTACATCTGGTGATCACGTGCTGAATGACAGAGACACATGTACTGTACTGAGCTACTGTCTGATACAGGAAAGCATGTCTTGTTGAGACTGTCATCAGGACATAGGTTGATAGGGCTGTTACAGTTCAAGTTTTCTCCTCCACACAAAAAATGACTACCATCGTCCTCACTCAACACTTTACACACCCGCCTCTGTGTTGTCAGATTCATATCAGCACATCGCATCTCCGTGCTGTTTGTCACAGCTGAAGAGACCTCGGGGTTAATCCATTTCACATCTCTTCCACATTCACCAGTCACTATGAGAAACAGAAGATAAAACGAAAATCAATAAATGCATGAATATCATGACATAGATAATGCTGACCTATTATGAGAGCACAGCTATCTGACAACCCCGTCTGTCCCATCTCTAGGTCTTCGCTTATACACATAACCTTTGAAATGCTAATCACGCATATCAACATTTTCAGCCTTTTTATCTGTTCCTCAAACAATAAATTTGAAGGCAAAATGAAGATTAATTTCGCTAGATTAGCTAATGTTTGGTTATAATAGTATATTATTTGAGAAATTTTCACTTCAATTTGTTGGCTACGGTAGCGTGACACATGTTCAAGTGTAGTCTTATACGTGACCCATTGCATTCTGAGCAGGCCTGTCAAAACAGCATCGTAATCGCTGTTTGTTATTGAACATCGCGGAGATTTGCGCGCTGATGGCATTGATCAGTATGTATATAGATAATGCGAATCACTATATGAAAATGTTGACTTTCGTTAACGTCTCACCACACATAATACCCGTCCCATAAACTTACATGTATTATGACCCATACGCTCAGGCCTCCCAGCACTCCTAAATGGGGAAATGTAAATAACCCTATCTATCATTTAACCATCCGTCTGTTCTCTTAAATAAAAAAATAAAAAGGTATGTGAATCTGCTTGCTTTTCTGTTATTCTAGCCTAGAATAAGCCCGGGCGACCTAGGAAAAATTGACCTAGTTTTTTAGAAGAGCCTTGTCACAGCCAGCGCAAGGACTTCCTGTTAGATCTATCTTTTATAATTTGGACGCTTTTGCATGATATGATACTTTAGAATGATATGCGCGAATGAATTTGTGTGGTGAGACCTTAAGGGAATGATACAAGTTTATGGAATATTTTATCGAGAAATGACCAGTTTTTCTATAGTACAACATAAATTTCCATTTTCATGAAGCATCTGTATGAAATTGTCTTTTGTTTCAGAGACTCGTCTTGAAATTAGGCAATGAATGATTTTATTTCTTCAGAATAGTGATGTACGGACATTATACACACAAACAAAAGAGGTAAAAATACCAAAGGACAATAAAACCAATGCGGGGAAGCGGAAGAACCAAGTTTAACTTACAACTGTTTCAGTGCTATACCCAGCAAACACAAAATATTTCATAACATTTATACAACGTCGTCCCAACATCTTTGACGTTGGTCTAAAATTGCATAAATGTTATACAAATGTTTTGTGTTTGCTGGGATATGGACGAATGCTTGGTATATGAGCCATTATTGAACATTATCAAATTAGTTTCGTTAAATTCGTTAGAAAAACATGTCTATATTATATTTTGTCGCAGAATTGGCTGCCTGATGATAATAAATGAGCAAAATAAATGGTCCAGTAGCAATAAAACATCCCACAGGCACGAAAATGTGTTTTCTGGAACTATGGCCTTAACGTCGACCCCCTCGCCCCACGACCCTCGCCCCACGACCCTCCGTTCTCGACTTTAATTTTTTTTTTTATAGTCTATGTCTAATTATAGAATTCGGGAACCAATGTCAGGTCAATGTTAGCTAACCGTCTGCGACGCTGGCCTAACATTGGCTGAACGCATCGTGCATGTATGGGGGAGCGGCACTATACCAATATATATGCCAGCCCTTGATCATGCTTGATTAGGCGTATCTATAGACGGCCGTCCGATTCCCACCACTGTATTACATTAACGTGGTGGTTCAATGTTGGGCCAGCGTCGCAGACGATGGCCAAATATTTTTCCTGTCCAGTGAAAGCACGAAGTATTGAACCAATGTTGGTTTAATGCTGGCCCAACATCTTTAACGCTGGCCCACCGCTTCCGATGCCGCTGCCACCAATGCGTGTGACTGGATGAATCTGACGAAACAAGAGACATTAAACCAACGTCGGGTTAATACTGGACCAGCGTAACAAACGGTCAGCAAACATTGACCTGACATTGGTTCAACATCACCTGATAGCCAGGTTAGCATCACAGTAGGCCTATACCCAGGTAACACGAGGCATTGACACAATATTGTTTTAATGTTGTGCCGCCGTTGAAGACGGCGGGCCAACATTAGAACAACATTGCCTCGTGTTTGCTGGGTATAAGTTTTCCGAATTTTATTATTAAACAAAAGTTATAATTATATAAATAAACAGAAACTTTTTTAAAATCAAGTTGAGGGTCGAGGATCGTGGGTCGTGGGTCGAGGGGCGAGGGGGTCGAGGGGGTTTTCGAGATACCCGTAAGTAACCCTATATATCATTTTAACCATCCGTCTGTTCTCTTTCAAAATAAAAAAGGTATGTGAATCTGCTTGCTTTTCTGCTAGTTTAGCCTAGAGCGGGGTAAAAACTTTTGCAGTTCTAGTCTATGGACATGTTTACATCATATAGTCATATTATTAGGCTAAAATAAAATCACCTTTTTTTCATGATTTTAGACCTGGGCATGTCCCTTTAATAGATGCCGTAAAAGACTGACATTTCTGACATTTTAACATGTGGATTAAACTTTTATTTGGATTATAAGGATCCTATGATGATCCTAAGTGACTGTGTTGAGATTATTGTAAGTTGTCTTGTCTTTTCTTGTAAACTTGTAAACTTGTAAACTTGTATGTCTAATAAATTGTGAAGTTTTGTCAAACTGAATGACCGTCTTTATACATCAGAATCTGGACTCTGACGTATAAAGACGGTCCCCGCCCTGAAAGGGATGACACAGCAGACAAACAGATCACAATAATGGCGAAAGGCAAGTTGCAAATAATTCATTGCTTATTATTTTCCGCAGGACTAAATGCTCGCGTCATGGAGGGGCAGTGTTTGCATCGGTATGACACCACACATTCAATAAATATAAAATACACACGTTATATGTACGAAATTACACCACAGTCATTGAATAAATATAACATACGCACATTATATGTACGAAATGACACCACAGCCATAGATTCAATAAACATAACGTCTCACCACACATAATACCCGTCCCATAGACTTAGATGTATTATGACCCTTACGCTCAGGCCTCCCAGCACTCCTAAAATGGGGAAATGTAAATAACCCTATACATCATTTTAACCATCCGTCCGTTCTCTTTCAAAATAAAAAATGTATGTAAATCTGCCTGCTTTTCTGTTATTTTGGCCTAGAATAAGCTCTTGCCCCACTCTCCCCCGGACGACCTAGAAAAAAATTGAGCTCGTTTTTTAGAAGAGTCTTGTCACAGCCAGCGCAAGGACTTCCTGTTAGATCTATCTTTTATAATTTTGATGCTTTTGCTACAAAAAAACATCACAGAATCGATTTAAATTGATATCAAAATGATATATCCGTAATAATCACCACAGGAGCTGCTGCAAAGAGCCACAATTTTGAAAAAAGAGACTAACTTTCTTATTCTTAAACTTTATAATGATATGCGCAATGAATTTGTGTGGTGAGACCTTAACATACGCACATTATGTGTACAAAATGCTATTTTTAGCGCTTACAGTTTGTGCTTTTAAGGTTTACATATCGCTAAAAACAAAAATCATAGCCTGGTCACCATACCACCTGACCACAGTGGGTCATCTTAAAGATGGTCGCCATTGGTCGTGAAAATCTGTAAAGACATCCTAAATTGCCTAAAATGTTACAACGAGGTCATGACCCATGTTTATAATCCATGTTTTTAAGAGTTGGGGAACCCTTTAGTTAAAATGACATATTGGTAGTTGCAAAAAACAATACGGCGGTGAAAGACAATAAGTCATTCAGCAAGCATACAAGGCAATACAGCCTATTATGAGTTTCACCTATACTAGAGCATTTTGTCCTACAGGGGGCAAAATCAAAGGTTAATTTCAAAGTAAAATATGATTTTCAACGAAAAAGGTAGGAACAAGTGTAATACCTCGCGTAATTTTGTTAATGTCGTTTAATTTACACTGGAAAATCATTTTTTTGTATATATTATTGTCATGATACAAGGTGATCTTTAATGTAAAAGCGTCGATTTTAAAGTCAAGTAAGAGCAAGTCTTCGGGTGTATGCTATAAAGGGTCAGATAACTAATTTTATGAAAATCACTATTTTGTATCATATTACAGACGACTGTGCAATAATAATTTCCTGAAATTTTAAAACTCCATTTGTTCTTATAAATTAGTGAAAAAGTGATTTCAAATGAGCCTTTAAAGTCACATTTATTTAGTTTGTTGTGTAATTATCCCTCTGTACGTGATGTCCGTTTAGTGTTTGTTATAAGTGAAAATATTTATGCTAAAAGAGGTTAAGTTTATGGCGCCTTATAGATAAAGTAAAATTAAGTCACAAATGGCTTCGTTAATTAAGTGATGTGGTCATGTAATATAACTGTAGAAAGGGTCATTTCCGTAATATGTCCCTTTCTAGTACTTAGCCAATAACATCCTTTCTAGCATAAAGCATTCCTTTTATTAATAGATGCTACAATCTCGTAGTATAAAACGACAATGCATAATGTCACTTTCTACAATGACAATAACCAGCCTCATATTCCTGTGCTCAACAGATTATGCTAGAAAGGGTTATATCCTTTTATAAGCATTGTCATTTATGTTACATTTCCGTCATCACACCATGCTATCAAAGGTTAGCATATACTATTGTAATACAGAGCTAAGTTATTTACTTTTCACACCTTAAAACATCATTTTCTACCATAAAACATGTTTCGTTGGCATTCTGTGAAGTTTGGGAGATTCTCTTGCATTTTTAGTGAGGTAATTTTAGGATATACTACTTTATGTTTAGCAGTCAATGTCTAAAAACTATATTTTTATTACATAACCCTTTATAACCCTTTATAGCATACACTCGACGAAGTGTATTACCTATTTCTTGTGTAAGAATGTGGGGGGGGGGGTGTCACCTACGCGTGGTCCCCCCCTGGGCAACTTTTTAGAAGGCCAAGCACACCCAAACGTTTTTTGCCTTTTGCCTTTCATCGAACCAGGTTTTTCTATTTTTTTGACGTGAAGTTTTTTGTGTTTGCTTTCCGGTGGTTAAGGGTTTTTCACTGAGGTTGTTATGTTTTCAGTTCAAATTCTTTATATATTCTTTATATATTCATATTTATTTATTTTCAATTTTTTTTTATTGTACTTGTGGTGCCTTACAGTGCTCTCACGGATTATGATCGCTCTGTCGTGCTAACTCTCGATGACAGACCCGATCCCCAGCTGTGGGGGCATTGTAGGTCTACTCATAATTCCTCTATGATTTGTTTTTTTATGTTTGCAGTGGTTTCTCTTTGGCATCCTGGCGATGGACGGAATGTCCGAAAGCAACCATTGCCATATAATAAATTTTTTTCACTTTATTGTTTTGAAGGTTTCTCTGTGGCATCCTGGCGGATAATGCAGCATGTCATACAGAAGCCATTGCCGTACAATTAGCCTGTGGTGACTTACGGTGTCCTCACGGTTCGTGATCGCTTTGTGATGTTCTTCAATATCACAGACCTTATTACCAACTGTGGGGGCACTGTAAGTCTTTAATTTTTGAGAATTTGTTGTGGTTTAATGATATCTCTGGCCATACTGGCCGAAAATGGAATATAGTATTATAGTATATATTATATATTTATTTTGACAATAACACTGTTTTGACTTAGACTTGAAGTTTTTACACAATCACTCCAATTTCATGGAGATATAGTGACTTGAAAAGTCGTTCATTTTATAATCACTTCATATTTAACATTATTTTATACTGACATTTTTGTACTCATTAAGCTGTGTTGTAGTGCAGGCGCTACAACATGTCATCAGACTCGTTACATAGAGGTGCCAGGAGCATCGTCATTTTATCATATCAAACACTTTAAACTGAATATTTTAGTACGAACATGCTTTTATTGGCTTTGTCTTTCCTTTACTACTTTAACTATACAATATGGGATATTGTAATACCAGGAATTTTCACTTAAATGGCCATACTGGCCGAAAAGTGAAGTAAAGCATTTTACTTACTTACTTACTTGTGTAAGAATGGGCTAACCGACCTAACCTAACATACTGTAAGATCCATTTCTGGTACTTACTTCATCTTCCAAGCATAGTATGACAGAAAATATGACTCCAGCAAATAAAAATAACACACAATGTAATACTTATCTTTGATGTGGTAGTCTTGTAGTATGTTTATGGTTCAATGTCATATTTGAGGCTATGAGGGTAATTAGGTATTGTTTACTGTATACAATTTTCTTCAACGCATTTCCATCGCCCATTAACGCTTTTCTGCTGCCCTTAAACGCCCTCAGATGCTCTCTAACATCTCCCAATTGCCCTTAACTCATAGCAGTCTAGGTCCGAGCCCAGCTCGGACCTGGCATTTATGACGCTGCAGTCTAGGTCCGAGCCCAGCTCGGACCTGGCAATAATGCTTAGCCATTCACCAAATGACATCACTTGCGCAACTATGAACCACGTATGGGTAGCCTGGAACATAAAGAGTTGACTTATTTGCATCACAACTGTTTCCGAAATAAAAATCGAGCTCCAGGCTCAGATGAATACGAGGCTTTTGTTATTTCCCAGATGAGCTGGGAATGTCAAACTTGGTGCATCTCAAAATTTGAAATCCAGTATGCATCTCAATTTTTTTTAGAAAGATTGCTAAATCTCATGGTAATAACTTATAAACCCTATTATTTTGTTTATAAAGACCTATTGAATGCTTCTTCAAACCATTTGTGATGTATTTTAATATATTTTATGTGAATTAATGTAATGTTGTACTCCTGAATCTCCGTGAATTACAAAAATACCATTTTTAAACAAAATTTCCGAAAATTTGACTACCTAATTAGCATATTCAAATGGCTGTCGGTTGCCATGGCAACATCACATTGGCCGTTTAAATGAAGTGTATTCTGGATATATATTGTATGTGTGTTCCTATGGTGTATGGGAAATACATATGCCATAATTCTAAATTTATATTAAAAGTAAGACATTATGTCCCAAAATCACAAAAATGGCCAGACCACACAGACGTCCTATGTCAAAACGGCCAGACTGCTATGAGTTAAACACTTTCTCATCACCATTTAACGCCTCTCCATCACTCTTTAACACTTACTCATCGCCTGTTGACGCCTCCCTATCGCATTTTAACACATTTTAGGGCATGATATTACCACTTAATACCTCCCAGTTGTCATTTAGAGGAGTGTGGTGGTACACCAAGAGCTTAGCATTTAAGGTGTCTTTTTGTTTCGGGGGAGGGGTGGGCAAGTTTGAAAACATGGTTTTAGCTTGTTACTAAATAAAATGAGTGATGTACACCTAATGTACATGTTGGCCTATTCCTTGAATGTTATTGTTTTTTTTAATATATAACTCCCAGTCAATGGATATTCGACCTTTTTCTCATGAGAACTGTGGCATACATGATCTAAGATATATATATTTGAAAAAATACCATAAAGTCATTTTTTTACAATATAGACCACTATTGCTATATTTTTGGTTCTGAGCCACCAATATTCGAGCAAATGACATTTAAAAAGGTCGGAATAACTGTTGTATATCCATGAACTTAGTACAAGTTATACCTACATCATCATACAAACATATGCAGCTTGCAGTGTGGATACAATTCGGACATCAGGACATTGTGCCGGAGATTATTACGACACTTAATACTTTGAGTAGACATAAAACAGCAATTATACACTAAATTAGTCATAGCAATTTCTGTCTTCTAGAGTTATTGGCGTTCATCATGAATTTAAAAAAATCCGGTAGTCATATTTTGATAGACTTTTTTCCTCCTAATAGGTACATCTTATACAAAACCACTGGAGAAACGTTTTGTTGTAATTTAATTGGGGTTCGAGTGAATGTTTGCATAATTCGACCGGCCTATAACTACACAATATCTGTATCACTTTTTGTTTTATGTATCTCTCGTGTCATCTAAATTAATAAGAATAACGTTATATTGTTGATCCATAACCCATTTGATGCATTTTATATATATATGTTTTTATGTTTATTAATTTTATATTGTGATTAATATATAATGATTTTAAAAAGTTTTAAAATCTCCCTCACACTATATCTCTTTAATCATTACTATTTATCATACTTATTTTATTCCGTTATCAAGTTATGATGATGTATTTATCGTAATTTAATATTTGCCACTATGTGTCGTCATATTGACACTGTGACAAATCACTCTACTGTACTTTTTTATGTCAATACAATTGCTACTAATAAGCCCACTGTTAATGTAAAAACTGCAATTGAAACCTTTACCAAAAGTTGTGCTTTATTTCATTAAATTTACAAAGCAGCAAAATGATCGGTCTAACTGTTGACAGAACCCATTTGCTGAAATAACACATCCATATATATCTCATATGAATGTTTATAAATAGTGATTATACTCGATTCATAAAAAATAGTCTATATTGTTAAATGGTAATTTTTGAGATAACTATTAAAATGCATTGATTGAAATATTAAAGATATTTAGTTGTTTACGTTTTTTGTTTACAACAATCGGTAATAAATTATACGGTAACCATTTTGATACGCATAAATAAAATCGTAATTGATAATACCTTTCGGAATTGTAATGTAATTGACTATATTACTGAATTAAGTAAAATTCAGGAAAATAATTATAAGTATAATTGTAATTGTAATCGACAGTTTTGATAACAGAATAATTATAATCGTGTAATATTTATAGACATATATTATCAAAAAGGAAAGTGTCAATATTTTTTAAAGATGGTGATTACAGATATAAACATGCTTTACATAGATATCGGTGGGGACACATTCTATTCACCCAAGTTTTGTTGGATACTGACCACTACTACCCCGGTGAAATGAAGTTCATCAAGTGATGAATGTTGATAAATGTTCATGAACATTCATGATCATTCATTATTGGTTCATTAAGCCAGTTCGTGAGCTGTGTTCATGAACTGTTCAGCAAAAACAGTTCATGACAAATCATGAATATTAATGAACACTTGATGAACTGATGTTGTTCGTGATTTAGTTCATGAAGTTCATATGGAGAGTTTCATGAACAGTCATGAATTTTTCTGAACTTGGTAGGATCAATTCAGTTTATAGCTTGTTAATGAAAGTTCATGAGAGAGTTTCGTGAACTTTTGTTGAATTCTTATGAACTTGATAAGTCTTAATTCGGTTCATGTCTAGTTCATGAAAGTTCATGAGGGACTATTTCATGAACTGTGATGAATTATTATGAACTTGATAAATCTTAATTCGTTTCATCGCTAGTTCATGAAAGTTCATGAGGGACTGTTTCATGAACTGTGATGAATGGTTATGAACTTGATTAGTCTCATTATCAAGTTCATGGTTGTTTATTTAAGTCCAGCACTTTGATGAATTATTGTGAATTTGATAACTCTTAATTCCGGTTCATGGCTAGTTCACGAAAGTTCATGCGGGACAGTTTCATGAACTGCAATGATTTTTTATGAGCTTGAAATCTAAATTTAGTTCATGGTTTGTTGATGAAAGTTCATGAAAAGTAGTGAATGACAGCCTAACTACCCTGGCGAGTATGGTGTCAACTACGCAATGGTTAATTAACTAGTTAATTACAAATTGAGACCTTCCTAGTTAGATTATCAACCACAGAATACATAATATTTTAAAATAATTAGTTTCTCAGTTTTCTTTTCCGTTCTGTGTAATATTGTGAGGAGGAATCTCTTTTTATATTAACAAAATGAAGCCTAATTAGCTTGCTGTGTTTAGGTAAGAAATAACCTCATAACAATATAATCCTCTATCAAACTGTATGTATTTTACAGACTTAGACTTGGAAGTTATTGAATTTCATGAACAATTCGTGAACATCAACGTTAACTTAGTTTGTGAACATCATGAACTTAATTTAAGTGTTGCTGGCTTATCTGGTTCATTTTTGACCACCTGACTTCCCGCTCGTTCGTGAACAAGCTTCGGGAACTTCAGGTTGACAGTTCATGGATTTCATGAACTTCTCATTTGTTGTACAGGAACATTCATGAATAGTTCATTAAAACATTTAATGAACGTTCATGAATGTTTATTGACTGTCTGGTTCATGAGTTATTTGAGTTTATGGCCGTTCATGAACTAAGTTGACAAAATGGCTGCCAAAAAACCTACGCAAAATGCCACTAAATCTGTCATAATAAAAATAACCTGACAAAATTTAAAATCGTCGCCAAAAAACTCACAAAACCTTGTCCAAACATTATTGTTACTTGAAAAGTCACAATTCCCCTCTAGTTTGTTAATTGCATTGTACACAATATTTGATTGCGTAGTAACTATTTTTCGCCAGTGAATCAATAATCTGAACTAGAGGTGAATTGTGACTTTTCAAGTAACAATAATGTTTGGGCTAAGTTTTATGATTTTTCTTGACGGTCATTTTGGATTTTGTTGGGTTATTTTGCGTTAGTTTAAAGTTGTCCTGACGTCACTGACGGAGGGCCAGCATCGTCCCGACGTTGCACGTTGGCTCGTATCTGCCGGGTTCATGTTCACTGTGGTGCCTGTGGTGATATATTTTGTTGTACTATGTTTTTGCTTGTGATGTATATACCGCCTAATTGTTTAATTTTAGTGTGTGCTGAACATTTGTCAAATAACATTGACGAATTGTCTAATGAACCTAGCATTCGTGAAATATATCTGACAGCACAACTTTTTGTGAATGTTGAGTTATCGGGAACGTTGGCTAAATATAAAAAAAGAGAATTGAGGGGGATTGTACTATTTTCAATTTGTGGGTTATTTTTATTATGAAAGGTTGATGGGATTTTATTAATGGTTTTCTTTGGCAGCCATTTTGAATTGGGAATTAGATTTCAGATTTCAGACTTCTAGTTTTTGAGATGAGAAGTCTCCACTGAGCATTTGTACTTTCAAATACACTTATATTTGTTTTTTTCAAATGGAAACACATTCAGAGGGGCACCAGTAACCACATTGACTTGTCTCTCTGTTAACTTAATGTTATATCACTATAATAATAGTGTCTTACAAAAACGTGTAGTGTCTTACAAGAACCGGACAAAACTCAGCATATTTGGGCATCGCCCAAATATAACTAAAGGGGAATTGTGACTTTTCAAGTGACAATAATATTTGGGCCAGGTTTTATGAGTTCTTGTGGTGGCCATTTTGACTTTTGATGGGATATTTTTATTATGACAGATTGATTGGAATTTCGTATGAATTTTAGACTTCAGACTTTGGACTTCAGACTCCAAATTTCAGAAATCCCTAATGGACTTTTGCACTTTTATTTAGATATATATTTGTTTGTCAAATGGAAACGCATTCAGGGTGCCCATTACACACATTGACTTGTCTCTCTGTTGACGTGATGTTGTATCACTATCCGCGACGCTAGCCCAACATTAAAACAACATTCATTCAACGTTTTGTTTTTGAATAGAATGGCAACTGTTATTTTAAGTGTAGCATTTAAAAGATCTAAACTGTCCTTGGCAAATACACAATATTGGTTCAATACTGGGCCACTGTCTGCAACGCTGGCCCGGGATTGAAACATTGGATACATGTATTTTTATAATGAATTCTAGAGACTAAAGGGTGGATAAATGTATTTTTATGATCAAATCTAGAGACTAAAGGATGGAGTCGGCACATAAGAGAAGTTTGTTCACCCTCATGTTTTCATTCAATCAATGAAAAGAGAATCAAACAACATGTACATAATTGAACCAACATTGGACCCTATCATAGGCCTACTGTCGTGCAAGCCAAAAGGAAGTATCTGCTAACTTTACAAGTAAGCAGATACTGCCTTTGCTTTTGCAGAGCAGTATAGTGATCCAGAAAATCCGGGACTTAGACCCAATGCCGGTTTACCCAATGCTGGTCCACTGTCACCGACGTTGGCCATCAATCATTCAACACTGGACTTTGCTTTCTGTTGGCAGTAGTGTGTCCACAGAGTACAAGCTGATACCGATCTAATGTCTGGTAAATGTTGGGCCAGCGTCGACGGTGCTAGACATATTGCCGGGTCAACGGTGGGCTTGTGTAGCATGGACTATACCAGCACAATGCTTTGAACCAAAGCTGGTATAATGTTGGCCCGCCGTCTGTGACGGTGGCCCACATTCAGTGTGACACCATACAACATTAGCCCAGCATTGTGTAAACGTCGCGTCTTTGACTGCCTGCACCATAGAAATGGCTGGACTCATAGACACACAGACAGGCTGAGCGGTCGAAGGTAAACCAACATGTCTCCACCTATGTAGAGGGGAGACAAAATAGTCTCTGATCTGAATAAGCAGCATTCTAACAGTACCGATATTTGTATGAAAGACATCCAAACGGTAAAATGTAAAATGTGTTGGCTTAACGTCGCTATTGAAAACGTGAAACAAATACATAGCGACTGTAAAAACATACTCGTCATGCGCGACAATATAATCGAAGCGTTGGGACGATTTCTGAAGTTTTCGAAACAAGGATGTAGCGACATTTTGTTCGAATCTCGTCAACGCGAATATACACTAGCAGCGATTCGTCTAAAAAATGACGACCCGCGGAAAGCTCTGAAATGGCGTCGGGACAGTAATGATATCACAAAGAGTTGCATTGCCCGTGGAGGTTATCTGCTTAGGCTGCATGGAAATGCGCTACAAGAACTTCTAGCTGACAGGGATGCGCTGTGGAAAACCATTGAGACCTTAAATTTTGAACATTCAGCCGATATTGAAATCCTAAATGTTATCTCTGGTGCGTCAGCAAGTTTCAGTTGTGACAGGTGAGGTGACAAAATTGATACGGTGCAATAAAATTAAAGAGCATGTGATAGGTACACTGCCCGCCGCTAGGCACTGCTCTGCCGCATGTTAAAATGTGCAGACAGCTGACGTCACTCTCAATTTCAAGTATTGTAGTAAGCTTGTGATTGGCCGGCTGTCCTGCTAAAAGTACCCTGATTAGCTGCCGAATATATTGTGGAGGGAGAGGTGTGGGTGTAGACAGCCACTTGTGTGGAGCTCAGCCAACATGAGGATTTGACCCAATGTCGTTTCAAAATTGACCAACTGCCAACGGCGCTGGACCAACATTGAAACAAAATTGGGTCAAGTCCTCGTGTTTGCTGGGAGAGCTGTTGGCCTTTTAAAACGAGCGGGCCGTCTGTGTCTGATTGGAAGAGGTTACACAGTGTTCTGTGTAGTGATAGGTGATTTGCCATGGTGTCGCCGACGTGGCGGTAACTGTGCCCCATCATTTATGATGCTGGCCCAACTTCACACCAGCGTTGGATCAATGTCTAGTTCAGTTCACAGAGACAGCCGTGACATGCCCTGTCATGTCATATTTTATTTTTCTACTATCCGACTATATGCTGATATCATATTCTCATCTAAAATATTACCAACGGAAAATGCTAATTTATCGCCATGGCGAACCAATTCACTAACGAGATTCCATTTATAAATTAGGGGATAGCTGGCCGTTATCTAATTATACTGATTACTACAAATTAACGTTTAGAACTTACATGTAGCTATATTTATATTTCTGGCGAATTGTTGTGAATTGTTGAAATTATATTTATTTTTATGTGAAAGTCTGTTGATGGCCGCCATTCGATGGCACCGCTACGGCTCAGACTTGTACTCGTTCTTGATATGTGATTAAACTTGGTTAGCATGTTTATTGATCGTTTTTAACTTAGCGCGATGGCCGTCGTTAATGATGCCGCTGCCGTGCTAATAATCCTATACATTATTTAATCCCTTTTCTTGACCCCCTTGATTCGATCTCGCAAACCAGAAGATAACTTAGCGTTGGTGCGAATTTACTTTTGCCATGTAAAATTACGTGGTCGCCTTGGCGGCTGGGTGTAGCAATTATTCTTCGTTACGTGGCGTTTTTAGTGAGGCTGAAATAACACCCCCTTCCATTCCATGCCAACACGCCCTTAGATTTGGAAGCGTTATGAGAGAGGGAAGTGTAGGCTGGTGTTATTGTCAGCCACATGTGATGATTAGTAATAGTAAATTAACAGTTAACAAAGTCATATTGCGGACGGGTTTTTTCTCAGGGGTTTAATCCCACCGTTACATGTACATAATTGAACCAACATTGGACCCTATCATAGGCCTACTGTCGTGCAAGCCAAAAGGCAGTATCTGCTAACTTTACAAGTAAGCAGATACTGCCTTTGCCTTTGCAGAGCAGTATAGTGATCCGGAAAATCCTGGACTTAGAAAAGTTATAGCAGTAGTCCTGACTACACGTCGACCCAATGCCGGTTTACCGTCGGTCCACTGTCACCGATTCTGGCCATCAACCATTCAACACTGGACTTTGCTTTCTGTTGGCAGTAGTGTGTCCGCAGAGTACAAGCTGATACCGATCTAATGTCTGGTAAATGTTGGGCCAGCGTCGCCGGTGCTAAACATATTGCCGGGTCAACGGTGGGCTTGTGTAGCATGGACTATACCAGCACAATGCTTTGAACCAAAGCTGGAATAATGTTGGCCCGCCGTCTGTGACGGTGGCCCACATTCAGTGTGACACCATACAACATTAGCCCAGCATTGTGTAAACGTCGCGTCTTTGACCGCCTGCACCATGGAAATGGATGGACTCATAGACACACAGACAGGCTGAGCGGTCAAAGGTAAACTAACATGTCTCCACCTCTGTAGAGGGGAGACATAATAGTCTCTGATCTGAAAAAGCAGCATTCTAACAGTACCGATATTTGTATGAATGACATCCAAACGGCAAAATGTAAAATGTGTTGGCTTAACGTCGCTATTGAAAACGTGAAACAAATACATAGCGAATGTAAAAACATACTCGTCGTGCGCGACAATATAATCGAAGCGTTGGGACGATCTCTGAAGTTTTCAAAACAAGGATGTAGCGACATTTTGTTCGAATCTCGTCAACGCGAATATACACTAGCAGAGATTCGTCTAAAAAATGACGACCCGCGGAAAGCTCTGAAATGGCGTCGGGACAGTAATGATATCACAAAGAGTTGCGTTGCCCGCGGAGGTTATCTGCTTAGGCTGCATGGAAATGCGCTACAAGAACTTCTAGCTGACAGGGATGCGCTGTGGAGAACCATTGAGACATTAAATTTTGAACATTCAGCCGATATTGAAATCCTAAATGCCAAGTTATCTCTGGTGCGTCAGCAAGTTTCAGTTGTGACAGGTGAGGTGACAAAATTGATACGGTGCAATAAAATAAAAGAGCATGTGATAGGTACACTGCCCGTCGCTAGGCACTGCTCTCCCGCTAGTTAAAATGTGCAGACAGCTGACGTCATATCTCCCCCTCTTTCAATTTCAAGTATTGTAGTAAGCTTGTGATTGGCCGGCTGTCCTGCTAAAAGTACCCTGATTAGCTGCCGAATATATTGTGGAGGGGGAGGTGTGGGTGTAGACAGACACCTGTGTGGAGCTCAGCCAACATGAGGATTTGACCCAATGTCGTTTCAATATTGACCCACAGCCAACGGCGCTGGACCAACATTGAAACAAAATTGGGTCAAGTCCTCGTGTTTGCTGGGAGAGCTGTTGGTCTTTTGAAACGAGCGGGCCGTCTGTGTCTGATTGGAAGAGGTTACACAGTGATCTGTGTAGTGATAGGTGATTTGCCATGGTGTCGCCGACGTGGCGGTAACTGTGCCCCATCATTTACGATGCTGGCCCAACTTCACACCAGCGTTGGATCAATGTCTAGTTCAGTTCACAGAGACAGCCGTGACATGCCCTGTCATGTCATATTTTATTTTTCTACTATCCGACTATATGCTGATATCATATTCTCATCTAAAATATTACCAACGGAAAATGCTAATTTATCGAAATGGCGAACCAATTCACTAACGAGATTCCATTTATAAATTAGGGGATAGCTGGCCGTTATCTAATTATACTGATTACTACAAATTAACGTTTAGAACTTACATGTAGCTATATTTATATTTCTGGCGAATTGTTGTGAATTGTTGAAATTATATTTATTTTTATGTGAAAGTCTGTTGATGGCCGCCATTCTATGGCACCGCTACCGCTCAGACTTGTACTCGTTCTGGATATGTGATTAAACTTGGTTAGCATGTTTATTGATCGTTTTTAACTTAGCGCGATGGCCGTCTTTAATGATGCCGCTGCCGTGTTAATAATCCTATACATTATTTAATCCCTTTTCTTGACCCCCTTGATTCGATCTCGCAAACCAGAAGATAACTTAGAATTTACTTTTGCCATGTAAAATTACGTGGTCGCCTTGGCGGCTGGGTGTAGCAATTATTCTTCGTTACGTGGCGTTTTTAGTGAGGCTGATATAACACCCCCTTCCATTCAATGCCAACACGCCCTTAGATTTGGAAGCGTTATGAGAGAGGGAAGTGTAGGCTGGTGTTATTGTCAGCCACATGTGATGATTAGTAATAGTAAATTAACAGTTAACAAAGTCATATTGCGGACGGGTTTTTTCTCAGGGGTTTAATCCCACCGTTTTCCCTTCAAAACTAATATTCCACAATAAAAATAAATGACCTAATGTTCACATTTTTCAGAATGAATATTTCAGAAGTATATAGGCCTACTCATCTTATTCTTATTTATTCCCTTAATATCTTCGCCGTCAAATATTTCCAGAAACGAAGGAAAACGTGATAGAAAAAGCATATTGGTTTCCTTGTTCTAACTATATTCTATATTAATCAATTCCGTGTAAATCAAGAAAACCGGTAGTATACTTTTAGATCCGTAGTTAAAATAAATACTGTTATCACAAACTCCTTGCAAATTTAACAGAGAAGAGTGATATTTAGGTATGCGACACCATGCAATCTGGCCTCCTCACGTGACCTCTCTTGCGAAATATATAGTCCAGACCATTCTTCGGATAACCTCAAAATAATTGCAGCAGAAGGTTTTACACTGCAAAACGTCTGATTAGTATCCCTAGAATGACATATCAAAACTTTACTCCGATGGAGGAATGGGAAATATATTTTCTTGAGGTACAAAGAAAGGTGTCGTTTTTCGTATTTTCTGGTGTCATTTTACATTTACCGCAAATCAACTAATGGTCAGTGAGAACACAATTTTGGTAACTAAGCCTATTTTTCGTCACTTTATAGTAATCACACCATGCCAGATACATTTAAGAGATCTAAATAATAAAAAATGATAAAAATGTTCTAAATTTTATTTAAAATTTGGTGTAATACTAACTTAATTGAAAGAGATTTTCTCCGATTATAAATATTTAAAATTAGGCCTTCGTACAAATCTTTTAGTCTAATTATTTTCTGGCTATTTTCTGGATAACTACAATCAAAATACAACATTTTTTAACGGGATATATGTGGTTGAGGCCTGTAGTGTTTATAAATAATACTCAAATACGGAAAGGGGAATTTGTTATCTGGTGGTTTTTAAAATGGTCGTGTTTTATACGCAAACCAGTTTTTCAACATTTGATATGATTTGCATTTTTTTCCAGATGTTTTTAATAAATAAAATAACTTGTGACAAAACTTTTAAAATAATCATTTATTTAAAATAATTTTTACCTTCCTTAATCTTTCAGCCCCATGCTTCCGGCACAAGTCTGCTTGCACAGCCTTTCCAGTCTTGAGGCTGACCATGTACAGTCTGACAGCTTACTTGTACACAAAATCGCATATAGCGGTGTGCATCTAGAGCTTCATTTGGCTTTCCATTATAGAGAGAAACAAAAAAAGAACAATCCCCATGGCCAGTCCAATACTGTTGCTCCTGTTGTTAATAGCATCATTGGCCACTGCAATACTGTTGTTCATGTTGCCAAAGTCACTGGCTTCCCAAGCACTGTTCCTCCTTCTGTTACCAACCTCCCTCGCCCCTCCAGCACTGATTCTCATGTTGTAAACAACCTCCCTGGCACCTCCAGCACTGTTGCTCCTGTTGTCAACAGTCTCTCTGGCCCCTCCAGCAATGTTGCTCCTGTTGTTAACAGCCTCTCTGGTACCTCAAGCACTGTTGCTCCTGTTGTTAACAGCCTCTCTGGCCCCTCCAGCACTGTTGTTAACAGCCTCTCTGGCCCCTCCAGCACGGTTGTTAACAGCCTATCTGGCCCCTACAGCACTGTTGTTCCTCTTGTTAACAGCCTCACCAGCCTCTCCAGGACTGTTTCTCTTGTCCTCCAAGACTGTTTCTCTTGTTGTTAACAGGCTCCCTGGCCCATCCAATTATGTTGATCCTGTTGTTAACAGCTTCATTGGCCCCCCTCTAGCCCTGTTGCTACTGTTGTTAGCAGCCTCCGTGGCCCCTCTGATACCGTGGCTCCTGTTTTTAATAGCGTCTCTGCTTCCCAGCCCTGTTGCACATGTTGGTAACAGCCTCATCGGCCCCTGAAATAGTGTTGTCAAAGCCCCTCGCCCCTCCAGCACTGATTATCATGTTGTTAACAACCTCCCTGGTCCCTCCAGCGCTATTGCTCCTGTTGTTAACAGCCTTTATGGTCGCTCCAGCACTGTTGCCCCTGTTGTTAACAGCCTCACTGGCCCCTCCAGGACTGTTTCTCTTGTCCTCCACAATTGTTTATCCTGTTGTTAACAGCCTCGTTGGCTCATCCAATTGTGTTGCTCCTGTTGTTAACAGCTTCTCTGGTTCCTCCAATACGGTTGCTCCTGTTGTTATCAGCCTCACTGCCCCTCAGCCCTGTTGCTCGTGTTGTTAAAAGCTTATCTGGCTCCTCCAATGAAGTGGCTCCTGTTGCTAACAGCCTCTCTTCCCTTCCCCCCCAGCCTGTTGCTCCCGTTGTTAGCAACCTCCCTGGCTCCTCCAATATTGTTGCTCCTGTTGGTAACAGCCTCTATGGCCTCTCCAGCACCTTTTATCCTGTTGTTAACAGTCTCCCTGAGCCCTCCAGCACCATTGCTCCTGTTCTAGCAGCCTTCATGGCCCCCTCTAATGCTGTTGCTCCTGCTGTTAACCGCCCTCTGGCCCCTCAAATGTTGTTGCCCCTGTTGTTAACAGCTTCCATGACCCTCCAATACTGTTGCTCCTGTTGTTAACAGCCTCTCGGGCCTCTCCAGCCCTGTTTCTACTGATGTTATCAGCCTTTATGGCCCCTCCAATACTGTTGCTCCTGTTGTTAGCAGTCTCTCTGGCCCCTCCAGCCCTGTTGTTAACAGCCTCCATGACCCTCCAACACTGTTGCTCCTGTTGTTAACAGCCTCTCTGGCCCCTCCAGCCCTGTTTCTACTGATGTTATCAGCCTTTATGGCCCCTCCAATACTGTTGCTCCTGCTGTTAACAGCCCTCTGGCCCCTCAAATGCTGCTGCCCCTGTTGTTAACAGCCTCCATGACCCTCCAATACTGTTGCTCCTGTTGTTAACAGCCTCTCTGGCCCCTACAGCCCTGTTTCTACTGATGTTATCAGCCTTTATGGCCACTCCAATACTGTTTCTCCAGTTGTTAACAGCCTCTTTGTGCCCTCCAGTCCTGTTTCTACTGTTGTTATCAGCCTCTATGGCCCCTCCAATTCTGTTGCTCCTGTTGTTAACAGCCTCCCTGGCCCCTCCAATACTGTTGCTCCTGTTGTTAACAGCCTCTCTGGCACTCCGGTCCTGTTTCTACTGTAGGTATCAGCCTTTATGGCCCCTCCAATACTGTTGCTCCTGTTGTTAACAGCCCCTCGGATCCCTCACATGCTGTTTCTCCTGTTGTCAACATCCTCTCTGGACCCTCTAGCCCTGTTTCTGCTGTTGTTAAGAGTCTCCCTGTCTTCAGCACTGTTGCTCTTGTTTTTAACAGCCTCTCTTGCCCCAACCGCACTGTTTCTCCTGTTGCAAACAGCCTCCCTGGCCCCTCCAAATACATTGCTCCTCTTGTTAACAGCTGTCTGGCCCCTCCAATGTACCCCTGTTGTTAACAGCCTCTCAGTCCCCTCTCGAACTGCTACTCGATGTTGTTAACAACCTCTCTGGTCTCCAACACTGTCAGGCATACCAAGCATGGGGTTTGTCGGAACAGTTAAAAATAATACATCAAAATGTTTTTAATGTCTCTACATTGTTTTTAATTTGAGAATAATATGTATGCTAGAAAAAGCATATGTGGTAGAATATTTCTGTGCAAAAATATCATTTCCCTAATTTGATGATATTATAACTTACAGAATTTATTTTTATTTGTCCGAACTAACCCCGATCCAGGGTTGCAAATTTATCTGTAAGTTTCACTAGCCCAGAACAAAACTAGCCCTTACCATTATTTATCATACATTTCTAAGCAGAATCCACTAGCCCTTACAATATTGACGGCGATCTCCCCCTTGGCTAAATGACGGTCCCATTGCCTTAGTTTCCGAATTACATGTGTTAAGAGTACGAAATTACAATTCTTGACTTTAGTCCTTAAAATCGATAATTACTATGTTCTCACATCTGGGTTTAATTCACCCCGCTTATAACGGCTTTCTGTCTGTCGTCACCTTGTGATAAGGTTCTAGGCGCGCTTGGGAGCGGTTTCCCGCGTCGACTGGGACAAGGGAAACCGCGCGAAGCGGGCAGTCAGTTTTTATATTTAGACCAGACGGATAACACCTATAAATGTATCCCTTAAATGTATCTCTTTAATGTATCAGGTATGGTGTGAGGCAAAAAATGGGCTTAGTCACACAAATTGTGTCTTCAATGACCACTAGTTGATTTGCGGTAAATGTCGAAAATACGACAAACGACACCTTTCTTTGTACATCAAAAAAATATACATCCCATTCCTCCATCGGAGTAAAGTTTTGATATGTCATTCTAGGGATACTAAGGAGACGTTTTGCAGTGAAAAACCTTCTGTTGCAATTATTTTGAGGTATATTGATAAAATGACTGGACTAATAGTGAGAGAGGTGAGGGAAGTGTAGGAGGGTAGTATTGTCAGCTACATGTGATGATTAGTAATAGTAAATTAACAGTTAACAAAGTAATATTGCGGACGGGTTTTTTCTCAGGGGTTTAAAAATAAATATCCTAATGTCCACATTTTTCAGAATGAATATTTCAGAAGTATATAGGCCTACTCATCTTATTCTTATTTATTCCCTTAATATCTTCGCCGTCAAATGTTTCCAGCAAACGAAGGAAAACGTGATAGAAAAAGCATATTGGTTTCCCTGTTCTAACTATATTCTATATTAATCAATTCCATGGTAATCAAAAAAACCGGTACTATACTTTTAGATCCGTAGTTAAAATAAATACTGTTATCACAAACTCTTTGCAAATTTAAGAAGAGTGATATTTAGGTATGCGACACCATGCAATCTGGCCTCCTCACATGAACTCTCTCGCGAACTCGCGAAATATAGTGAGAGAGGTCGGTTATTACCTGAATGCCGAACAGAACGATCTCCTAGAAGGAAACGACTAGGATATCACGTGTGACCGTGGTCTGACACACAGGCTTTAACTCATTGATATTCATTGTATACATGTGAAATTTTGCATGTGAAATTTTGCAACATGTACAAAATTTTAAATGAGCCAGTCGAAATTTCTAACAATGACACCGTTTAATCCCATCAGACAAAAGTACACGCGGTGGGCACAATCGGGCCTATAAAAACATCAGAGCTATAACACCACACTGGGACAAAAAATTGGCATCAGACTATCCATGATTGGAATTTCCTTCCGACAGCTGCCCTAGATTTAAAAAAATTGGCAGCGTTCAAGAGGCAGGTGGTCGACTAAGTCTGCCAGCCTCTTCCCACCCCCCACCCCCTCCAGCCTGATACTCCACATTGGATGGCTTCTAGAGTACATTCTGCAAAGTCTAAGCTGGGTCATGCACTAGCGAACTGCCTCAAAAACTAGCTGCGTGAAGTTGGTTCAACATTCAACATTCAGATTGAGAAAGTTAGAGAAAGTTAGTTCAATATTCCAAAAGTCCCCAGTCAAACTCTGGGAAAAAAATAGCAAAAAATCAGGAAAAGTAAGGCAAACAAAATGCATATGGTCCTAGGGTGGCCCAACGAGCCTTCTAGTCGCTACATCACCTAATCAACTATAAAAATGTGTTTTTCACACATTGCCCGAAACGTCCCCAGTAATCCACCGAGAAAAAGATATTTTAATTTTGGTAAAAATTAGCCAAACAAAATGCATTTGGTCCTAGGGTGGCCCAACGAACCTTCTAGTCGCTACATCATCTAATCCACCATAAAACTGTGTTTTTTACACATTTCTCGAAAGTCCCCAGTCAAACTCTGAGAAAAAAATATTACAATTTCCGGAAAAATAAGACGAACAAAATACATTGGTCCTAGGGTGGCCCAACGAAACGTCCAGTGTTGGTTCAACATTAAACATTCAACATTCAGATTGAGAAAGCTGGTTCAATATTCGAAAAGTCCCCAGTCAAACTCTGGGAAAAAATATTTAAAAATCAGGAAAAATAAGGCAAATGTATTTGCTACAGCACTTAATACACCATAAAAACACATTTTTTGCACATTTCTCGAAAAGTCCCCAGTCATCTACCAAGAAAAAAAGATTTAAATTTCTGGAAAAATAAGCCAAACAAAATGCTTTTGGTCCTAGGGTGGCCCAACGAACCCTCTATTCGCTACAGCACCTAATACACCATAAAAAATGTGTTTTTTACACATTTCTCAAAAAGTCCCCAGTCATCCACCGGGAAAAAAATATTTAAATTTCGGGAAAAATAAGCCAAACAAAATGCTTTTGGTCCTAGGGTGGCCCAACGAACCCTCTACTCGCTACAGCACCTAATACACCATAAAAACACCTCGACATAATTTTTTTCTTATATGGCTGCAATGTTATTCCATTAAAAATATGTATAACATTTATTAATATAAATAATGCACATTTTAAAACATACACCAGAAAGCAAAGGCTGTATTTGATCAAGTGTACCTTTAATAAGTAGCCCTACCCTTAAACATGATCACAAATTGAGTGGAGATGCAAATTTTGCAGGTTAATATGGGCACCATAGAAACCACTTTTCATAAAACCAATTATTTGCAATATATGTATGCCGTGATATTGACGTTGTTTTCTTTATTGACGTTTAGTATGTTTATAATTGCCATTTTCCGGAGGGTAAATAAAGAGATTATATATCTTTATATAAATATATCTATATGTAGGCCTATTGGCACATACTCTCTACTAACCATTTAAACGCTGAAACCCGGGCACCACCCCCACCCCTTTTCTGAATTCCCAGGAATGAGGGGGCGTCAACAATCTTGAATATTTTGTACTATCATAATTGTCTGAACACATCAGCAGTATATATATACTATCCCTGGCTAGGAGCAAATACAATATGGGCTGGGGCTTAAGTTATTGGGATATCACCTCGATTTCATGTCAAGGTCATTCCCAGCTCATCTCTAGGTCAAACTGGTAAAGCTATATATGCTTATATTATATGCTTTATGCAGTTTTTAACCCTAAGGGTCCGACAGATCGACACATATTATGGGCTTGACCCCTTTCTAGAGAATAATAATTTTTTGAGGCTGATTATTGATGATAACGTAAACTGTCTGATTACATAAATTGTCAACCTTGAACAATTTGCGCTAGAGGCAAAATTCAAGGTCAAAGGTTAATTTCAAGAACAAATATGTTTTTTTAGTGTAATTTCGACTTGCAATTGTATTTCGTATATTATTTGTATGATTCAAGGTATCTTCAAGGTCAAATGCCAATTTCAAGATCAAGTAAAATATGTTTTTTACCAAATGGAGCTAGGGTATAAAAAGGTTAATTCCAAGACAGTATGTTTTAAAAAAAAATACACATAATACTTCTTTTTGTTGTGATTTTGACTAAATAATACATATATTCCGCCGCTCTTTATACATTGTGCTGCCCTTTAGTGTACATTCGCTGCAATTTAACGTCCCTCTATCACCCTTTAATGCACCTTTGCCGCTCTTTAACGTTTCTCCGTTGCCCTTAACACCGCTCTGTCGCCTTTTAGTGCCTCTTTACTGCCATTACCATCTCCCACTGCCCTTAACACCTCTAATTGGCCGTTTAATGCCTCTCCATCGATATTTAACGCTTTCCTTCGTCCTTTAACGCCCCTCTGACGCCATTTAATGCCTTCTCATCAGCTTTTAACGCCTCCCCATCGCTGTTCAAAGATTTCCCATCATCATCTAACACATCTGCGTCATCCTTCAACGTTTATCATGTTGACATTGACGGCTTTCCCATCGCAATTTAATGCCCCTTTTTCACCCTTTACTGCCTTTTCATCGTTCTTCAAGGTCTCTCCGTTGCCGTTTAAAGTCTCTCTGTCGCTCAATTGTCCTTTGACGCCCTCCCATCTCATAAACGCTACCTCGTCGCCGTTTAGGCCTAATGCCTTTCTGCCACCTTGTCGCACATTAACGCTTTATCATTACCCTTTAATAGCTCCCAATTGCCCTTTAACGCCTCTCCGTCGGATTTTAACGCCTTCTCATCACCCTTAAACGCCATTCCCATAGCTTTTAAACACATTTCAATCGCCATTTAACGCCTCTGTGTCGCCCTCTATGTTTCTTTGTCGCCCTTTAACGTCTCTTCATTGCTCTTTAATGCCTCTATGTCCCATTTTAAAGCATCTCCATCGACATTTATCGTTTTTTCTGGCGTCCTTTAACGCTTTTCTGTCACCCTTTAACGCTTTCTCGTTGCCCTCAAATGGCTTTTCATTAAATGTTAACGTCCACCCATCGTTCTTTATTGCCTTTCCATCACCATCTAACGCCTCTCCATAGACCACAACGCCTCCCCATAGTCCTTCATTGCTTTCCTATCATCACTTAACACTTCCTCGTCGACCTTTAATGCCTCTCGGCCACATTTTAACGCCTACCCATCGTTCTTTATTGCCTTTCCATCACCATTTAACGCCTTGCTGCCACCTTTTAACGCATCACGTCGCACATTAACGCCTCATCATTACCTTTTAATAGCTCCCAGTTGCCCTTTAACCCCTCTACGTTGGATTTTAACGCCTTCTCGTCGCCTTCAAACGCCTCCCCATTGCCCTTTAACACATTACCATAGCTTTTTAACACATTTCCATCGCCATTTAATGCCTCTGTGTCGCCCTTTATGCTTCTTTGTCGCCCTTTAACATCTCTCCATCTGTCCTTTAACGCCTCTATGATGCCTTTTAAAGCATCTCCATCGACATTTATCATTTTTTCTGGCGTCCTTTAAATCTGTTCTGTCACCCTTTAACGCCTTCTTGTTGCCCTTAATTGCCTTTTCGTCAAATATTAACGTCTACCCATCGCTCTTTATTGCCTTAATGGCCCACAAAATTATACAATGGAATTGTCGAGGTTTAAGATCAAATTACAATGACCTGGCTATTCTTCTGCAGGAACACAGCCCATCGGCTGTGTGCCTGCAGGAGACTAACTTAAAACCTAGCACTAACATAAGTTTTAAGCACTATTCAATAATCAATTGTTTTAGCCCTGCCAATAATGAAAGGGCCTGCTGTGGGGTTTCCATCCTTGTAAAGGATGGAACACCACATCAACAGATCACGTTGAATACAACTTTACAGGCTGTGGCGGTTAACATAAACTGTCACAGGCCAATGACGATATGCTCTGTTTATTTACCCCCAAACCGCTCAGTAGATGTTGTGGAATTGAGGCAGCTGGTAAAACAATTGCCCAAACCCTTCATGCTACTGGGAGATTTTAACGGGCACCACACAATGTGGGGCTGTAGGGACATCAACCCACGGGGCAGAATAATAGAAGATTTCCTCGCAGAGGAAAACCTCTGCATTTTTAATGATGATACCACCACCTATTTGCACCCTGCTTCAGGATCTGCAACATTGACCTATCCTTGTGTGATCCCGATTTATATTTGGATTACACTTGGAGGGTCAACGAGGATCTCTGTAGCAGTGATCATTATCCTATATTTATAGAGAGCAACAACTCTATTGTTGAAGAAAGAGTGCAGCATTGGAGGCTGTACAGAGCAGATTGGGAGGCCTTCCAACAGTCTTGTGGGGAGAGCCTCACAATCTCTCAATTTGAGAATGAAGAGGGGGTTGATGACCCTATAGCCCTTTTTACAGCCAATATTACACAATATAGCAGATAAAAGAATACCCAAAACCTCGAAAGTTCCCAAAAAACTCGACAAACCCTGGTTTGATGAAGGTTGCCGAAAGGCAATAGACAAAAGGAAAAAATCCTTGCAAAAATTTAAAAAACATCCAACTAGACAAAACCTTGACGAATATAAGAAAGATTACGCTAAAGCTCGCCGCACAATCAGTGAAGCCAAGCGGCAATCTTGGAGAGCATATGTCTCCACACTAAATAATAATACATCGGCAAAACATACTTGGCAAATGCTGCGCAGAATCAGTGGCAAGAGGAAAGATAAAACCATCAAGTACCTTGTCACTGATTCTGACACAATAACCAATAAAACGGATATTGCAGAAACGCTGGCGACATCCTTCGCTGCTAAATCATCGCCAGATCATTATCAGGAAAAATTTCGAAAGATTAGGGACAAGGAGAAGGAGAACACATTGGACTTTGAGTCAGATAATGACGAAAAGTACAATGTTAATTTCTCTAAACGAGAACTAATTAAATCTATCGCTCAGGCAACTGATTCGGCAACTGGCCCTGATGAAATTCACTACCAGTTTCTGAAACATTTGCCTGATGTATCACTTGATCTGTTGCTTCTACTCTTGAATGATCTGTGGCAATCTCAGGATTTCCCAGATGGATGGAGAGAAGCAACAGTGATCCCGATCCCTAAACCCGGAAAAGATCGAACAGATCATAATAATTATAGGCCAATAGCATTGACAAGTTGTCTTTGCAAAATCATGGAGCGCATGATCAATCATCGTCTCACATGGTTTTTACAAGACAATAACATAATAACTAAATATCAATGTAGTTTCCAAAAAGGAAAAAGCACCACAGACCATTTGGTCAGACTGGAGACTTATATCCGTCAAGGTTTTGTTAAAAACCAACATACAGCTGGAATATTTTTTGATTTAGAAAAGGCCTATGATACCACATGGAAGGGTGGTATCATGAAAGATATCCATGAAATGGGCCTGAAGGGTAGAATACCCTTATTCATTGACAATTTTTTGAAGGGGAGAAAATTTAAAGTCCGCTTGGACAACACCCACTCTTCACTTTATCCACAGGAGGAGGGTGTCCCACAAGGTAGTATCCTTTCACCAACTCTATTTACCGGTAAAATAAACAGTATAATTGATGCTTTACCAGACGATATAGAAAAATCGTTATATGTTGATGATCTGGCTGTTTACTGCCAGTCAAGCAATATGGCAATAATTGAGCGGCGCCTGCAAGGTTGCCTTGATAAGTTGGTGACTTGTGCGGATGAGAACGGCTTTAAATTTTCTCCCACAAAAACTTTATGTGTACATTTTTGTAAAAAAAATGGCTTACAGCCTGAGCCCGATCTCAAACTATATGGACAACAGCTTCCTGTTGAAGAGCAGGTCAAATTTCTTGGTCTTTTTTTCGACAAGAAGCTCAGTTTTACTCCACACATCAAATATATGAAAGATAAGTGTAGGAAAGCATTACAATTGCTACGAGTTATATCCAGCAAGGATTGGGGTGATGACCGGACAACCTTACTGAGGATTTACCGGTCTCACATCAGATCCAAACTGGATTATGGTTGTATTGTTTATGGTTCAGCGAGACGATCGTACTTAGCAGTACTTGATCCAATAGCAAACCAAGGTTTGAGATTATGCTCAGGGGCATTTCGAACATCACCCATCGAAAGTCTTCAGGTGGAGACTGGTGAGCCCTCTTTAGAGACTCGCCGGTTGAAGCTGAGCCTGCAATACTATATGAAAATGAAAGCAAATCCTGAGAACCCGGCATACTCGTGTGTTGTCAACCCTGAATACAAGAGATTGTTTAATAACAAGCCAGGGACTATACCTCCTTTGGGTATAAGACTCCAACCCCATCTGGAGGACATGGAGGTGGAGCTCGACGTAATTAGCATTGTACGCTCACCAGAATGTCCACCTTGGCTTCTTCAACAGCCTAATATACTTTTTAACCTCTCAGATCTCAGGAAGGGAGACACCTGTCCCCTTGTCTTCCAGAGCATGTTGCTTGAGTTATTCTGTAGATTTCCGAGGCACCGGAAGGTGTATACTGACGGATCAAAGGAAGACAAGAAGACAGCTATGTCCTTTGTCTGTGATGATCATGATTTTAGCTGCCGCATCAACGATGAGGCTTCAATTTGCACAGCAGAGCTGTCAGCTATTGAAGCTGCCATCATATACATCTGGGATAGTAGTGACGAGGAGTTCATGATCATCACAGACTCACTATCTTCATTGCAGGCTCTTAAGAGTCAAAAACAACTCAATTGTTTCCAATATTTTGCATATGTGTCACTACTTGTCTGGGCACAAGGACATTATTTTTTGCTGGGTACCCAGCCATATTTTAATACAAGGCAATGAACGGGCTGATGTTTTGGCCAAGGCTGCCCTGGATAAGACGAAACAGTTTTATTATATACCATACACTGATTTCAAGTACAACATCTCTGTCTACCTTGATGACATTTTGCAAGGTGAATGGAACATCAATGTCACCAGCAAATTGTTCGAGGTACAACCAATCATTAAGCGATCTTTTACACCAATGGAACGCCGAAGAGATGACGTTGTCTTATGCAGGGCCAGAATTGGCCATGCCTATTTCACAAACGGCTATTTATTGAGAGGAGAATTGCGACCTATGTGCTGCAATACTCGTCTCACTGTAAGACATGTCCTTCTCAGTTGTGCGAAATATGCGCACATCAGAAGGAAGTATTTTGCATTTAATTCCTTATTTGAGCTATTCAGGGACACCCCTGCTGGTTTTATTATTCAGTTCCTTCGGGAATGTAACCTATATTCTATGTTTTAATTGTTCGACCTAGACTTGTAGTTTTTACACAATCACTCCAATTTCATGGAGATACAGTGACTTGATAAGTCGTTCATTTTATAATAACTTCATATTTTACATTATTTATACTGATGTTTTTATACTCATTAAACTGTGTTGTAGTGCAGGCGCTGCAACATGTCATCAGACTCGTTGCATGTGGGTGCGGGGGGCATCGTCGTCTTGTCTTGTCAAACACTTTAGACTGAATACTTTGGTACGATCATGCTTTTGTTGGCTTTGTCTTTCCTTTACTACTTTAACTATACAATATGGGATATTGTAATACCTAGAATTTTCACTTAAAGGGCCATACTGGCCGAAAAGTGAAGTAAAGCAAATATTTCACTTACTTACTTACTCTTTATTGCCTTTCCATCATCATCTAACGCCTCTCCATAGAACCTAACGCATCCCCATCGTCCTTTAACGCTTTCCCATCATCATTTAACGCTTCCTCATCGACCTTTATTGCCTCTCGGCCACATTTCAACTGACGCCGTTGCACTTTAACGCCTCTTCATCGTCCTTAAATAACTCTACTTTGCCCTAAACCCCTCCCCATCACCTTCTCCTCACCTTAAACGCCACATCATCGCCCTTTAACGTCTTTGTATCGCTTTCTAACACATTTCCATCTCCATTTAACGCCTCTGTGTCGCCCTTTATGCATCTTTGTCACCCTTCAATGCCTCCCCATTGCCCTTTATTAACTCTATGTTTGCGTCTTGAAGTCTCTCCATGGACATTTAACACAAAAGCCTCTCCATCGACATTTAATGCTTTACCATCGTCAATTATTGCTTCTCTGTCGCCCTTTGATGCCTTCTCGTTGTCCTTAAACGCCTTCTTGTCGCATTTTAACACCTAGCCATCTCTCTTTAATGCCTTCTGATCACCATCTAATGCCTCTCTATTGCCATTTAACGCATCACCATCGTCCTTTACCGCTTTCCATTCGTCACATATCACTTCCTCGTCGACCTTTGTTGCCACTTTGTCAACTAGTAACGCAACCCGTCGAACTTTAACGCCTCATCATCTTCCTCAAATGATTCCCCATTGCCCCTTAACCCTATCACTACTGGCAGTAATTTCCCCCATAGTACTGGGGTATGACGTCATATAATTAGGCCATTGTGGCAACGGCCCATATACTTTAGTGTACACCATTCAGGCCATCGTGGCGACGGCCCACGTACTGAAAGGGTTAACGCCTCTCCGTCGGCCTTTAAGGCCTTCTCGTCGACTTTAAATGCCTACACATCGCCTTTTTCTCGCCCTTAAACGCCACCCCTTTAACGCCTTTCTATCATTTTCTAACACATTACCATCTGATTCTCCATTTAATGCCTCCCTTATACTTCTTTGTCGCCCTTTACCGCCTCTCATTTCCCTTTAACATCTCTACGACGCCATTTTAAGCTTCCTCATCGACCGCTAACGATTCTCTGTCACAATTTACCACCTTCTCGTCGCTCTTAAATGCCCCTCATTTCCTCTTAGCGCCTCCGCATCGCTCTTTAACGCTATCCCAACATAATTTAACACTACCTCTGCACAATTTAATGCCTATTCGTCACCCTTCCACGCATCATCATTTAGCGCCTCTTGGTCACCTTTTAACGCATCTGCATTACATTTAACGCTTCCTCGCCTCTCATCACCCGTTAACGCCTCATACCCATTGCACATTAACGCCTTCCCATCGTCATTCAACGCTTTCTCGTCACCCTTTAACTCAAAGCAGTCTAAGTGCGAGCCCAGCTCGGACATGCCATTTATGTCGCTGCAGTCTAGGTCCGAGCCCAGCTCGGACCTGGCAATAATGCTTAGCCATTCCCCAAATGACATCACTTGCGCAACATTGAATACAGCACGGGGAACCTAGAACATAAAAGGGTGATTTATCTGCGTCACAACCGTTTCTGAACTAAAACTAGAACTCCAGGCTCATATTAATATACGACTTTCGGTATTTCACACCGTTTTAAACTTGGTTCATCTCAAAATATGAAATCTGGTATGCTCCTCAAGGAATTTAGAAAGCCCACTAAATCCCATGGTAAACTTATTTACCCTATTAATTTGTGTGCATAGACCTATTGAATGCTTCTGTGAGCCGTCTGTGATGTACTTTAATATATTTTATGTGAATTCATATGATGGTGTACTCCTGAATCGCCGTTTTTATCATTTTTGAACAAAATTTTTGAAAATGTGCCTACGTAATTACCATATTCAAAATGGCGGTCGGTTACTATGGCAACAAAACATTTTCCAATTAAATGAAGTGTATTCTGGTTATATATTGTATGTGAGTTCATGTGGTGTATGGGAAATAAATATGTCATCATTCTAAATTTCTATTGAAAGTATGATAATATCTCTCAAAATCACAAAAATGGCCAGACCACACAGACGTCCAAAACGGCCAGACTGCTATGAGTTAATGCTTCCCCGCCACCTTTCAATGCACCTGTTGCACTTTAACGCCTCTTCGTCGCCCTTTAACGCCTCTGCATCGCCCTTTAACGCCTCTTCATCGCCTTTATTGCATCTTTGCTCCCATTGTCTTTCCTTTTCCATTCAACGCCTCTGCCCTTTTACTTGTAATTTTTCGTTGTTCCTTGGCATTTTTATAGTCAAATTTATATTTATAATTAAATTACCCAGTCGATATAACCTCAAAACGGGGTTATATAGCCCTGCGTCACCAACATAATACCAGAATTTGATTTTCATGTCAAAATCACTCGAAAAAAAGTATTATACTTCCTCCTCGCTTTGTTTTGTAAAAAAACATATTTTTGCTTACTTGACTTTGAAATTGACCTTGAATAATGAAAATAATATCGGAAATAAATTTGCAAGTCAAAATTACACGAAAAAGTGTATCACACTTTTCCTACCTATATTTGTTGTAGAATCATATTTGATCTTGAAATTCACTTTGACCTTGAATTTTGCCCCTGACAGGATGTCATCTGAAAGTTTTTGAATATATATACCGTTATCATCAATAATCGACCCCCCCCCCCAAATAATAATAATAATAATAATAATAATTAGACTCTGAAAAGGGGTCAAGCCCATAATAGGTGTCTATATATATTTTCTGGACTAAATGAGCTTAAAAGTGAATATTTCTATTATTCTTCTCATTTTGACCTTAAGTGAACTTGGGGTGACCTTTATATGACCTTAGTATAATATCCCATTAGCGCATTGCCACACCCCACAGCTGACTGAGACGGTGATATACATCGAAACTGGGTGATTAAACGTTTAACAAAAAAAACTTTTGACAATATCATGGCACAAATATATTGCAAACAATCTGTTTTATGAAAAGTGGTTTCCATGACACCTTACATTTCCAAAATGTTATCCGGCAGTTTACCTGATCATCAATAATCAGCCTTAAACATAATTATTCTCTAAAAAGGGGTCAAACCATTCGTTCATTGGGACTAAAATTGTTAAAAAGTGCAAAAGGGGTATATTTTCCTAACCATTACCAGTTTGACCTTGATATGACCTTGGAGTGACCTTAACATGACCTCGGGGTGATCTCATTAAGGTATAGCACCAGCCCATATTTTATTTCCTCCTAGGCGGGGATACTGCTGATGTGCTCAGATACTTATGATTGTACAAATATTCTAGATTTTAGACGCCCCCTTCCTCATTGGGAATTCAGTGGAGTGGTGGGGATGGTATCCGGGTTTCAGAGTTTAAATGGTTATTAGTGAGTAGGAGCTACTACATATAGATATATTTATATCATGATATTATATCTACACATATATTCCAGAACAGTGCAATTATAAACACATTAAACGTTTAAAAAAACACAACTTGTGCCATTATTATGGCATACATATATTGCAAACAATTGGTTTTACAAAAAGTGGTTTCCATGGTAACAATATTAACCTTCAAACTTTGCATTTCCACTCTATTTGTGATCATGTTTGAGGGTAGGGGTACTTATTTACTGTTACCATTGGCTTTACATATCAATTGCATTTTTTTAAAGTAGTATTATGCTAGCTTATTACTTTTACTTGGAGATACAACACATTTTTTCGCCATATTTGACAAAAAGACGTTACCATGGAAACCTTCAATTTGTGACGTTGTGCACAATGATGTGCAAGTAAGAATGCGAGATTCGAAAACTAGACAAAATTTTATGCAAGAAAAAGTTGAAAAACTCTACTGACTAAGACCGTCAGATAAATCGACCTGCCTCTCGGACTAAGAATGTTATCAGACAGATTATTATTCAGCACACACAAATTATGTAAAAAAAACAAGTAGATAAAGAGTATACACTAAAATCCAAGCAAAATTTCAACCCAGGCTAAATCGACATATTTTCTTATATAGCTGCAATATTATTCCATTAAAAATATATATAACATTTATTTATATAAATAATGCACATTTTAAAGCATACACCAGAAAGCAAAGGCTGTATTTGATCAAGTGAATTTGACCCCATCCCTGTCTGTTATATATATATTGCATGTGCTGATTGGTTATTCAGAAAATCAATGACATACGCTTGAGTAACCCTAATTTCGTCGGTTGGACGAGTGTTGTCAGTTGGATGAGGTAGTGAGAGAATATACAATAACACGTTCTTCATTTTACTAACTCTATATATTCAACAGTGTTCACATAAATCCATTGCAAGTTCATATGTGCAGATCAGGCTAATTGTGAAGATAAAACATACTTATAAAAGTAGTTGACATGAGGTTAAGAAATGTCATTAAAACTGATAAGATGTTAAGATGATGCTCACATCAAACTGCCATTTTAACTGAGTTCAAACTGAGACTACGCTACGGAGATAAAACTGTAAACAAGTATCATGCTAACTTGAGACTCACTGACTAAGTAACTAACTAACTGTCGTGCGCGGTCTATGCCCGCGTCTTTAGTATACACGTGTCTCGTGTGATATTATAATGAGCAACACACGTGAGCCCTGATACTCATACCCGATCCGTATGGGACGAGTACCACCCCATCCCACATCCCCCTGCTATTGGTCCAGGCATGTCGCCCGATCTGGGATGGGACGATGTGAGATGGTGGCGTGAGATGCTGGTGAGATCAGCTACAGTTAGTTATCCATATACAAATAACATGCGTTAAAATTAGTTTCTATAGTTTACATTTAACTACAGATATTAGATAATAATTATGATAAAATCAGTTGTTGTAGTAGTGTAGTGGTTAAGCTCCCATAACGAAACAATTGTGCATTTTATGATTAAAGCATGAAAGTTCCACCATTATTAGTACATATCCTTGGGTTTATTTTAAGATGTGGAGGTAAGTTAGATTTGACCCCTGGTGACCTCTAGAGGTCATTGACCTCTAAAGGTCAAAATATCCAATAGCGAAGCCAAGAAGTGGTGAAAATTGTGTATTACAATATCTATAAAATGTTTTTGTATTCCAGAAGTGTGCCAAATACTCTAAGAGACTGCTGTTAATCATAAACATAACTCCAAGGTCACGTCAAGGTCACTTTAGGGTCATTTGAAGGTCAAAATGGCAACAAATAGTAAAAATATTCACTTTTAATCAATTTTACCAATACTAGTGGTGTAGTCATCTATTACAAAGGATTGGTTTTGACACAGTCTTGGTCAGATATCTTTTCCATGTGCATTTTAGGAGATTGAGGGCAGTATTTAACTTGGGAGGGAAAATACACCCTAAGTATTCCCCGTACTACACCCCTTCCTCATTGTTTAATTGAACGAGCAAAATTACAGTGTGCAGCAGGTTTTAAACATCAGTTTGTGATCCCATAGCAAACTATTGATGCATAATTGGGCTGTGAAGTCTGACATGGGCTGGGATTATGTTTTACTGAGGTACCGTCGAAAAACAACGTTAAGGTCATATCAAGGTCATTTCAAGGCCAAACCTTAAAAAATCATAAAAAATATATATTTTTACTTTCATACCGGATACCATAATTAATTTCTAGGCTGCATCAATTTTTCAGAAAGTTCGGCAAAATACTCGAGTCATAGTGTAGTGTTTATATTAAGCTCCTATAATGAAACAATTGTGCATTTTATGATTGAGGCATGAAACTTCTACCATTATTATCAAATATCCTAATCTTTATTTTAAATTGTGGAGGTAAGCAAGATTTGACCTCTGGTGACCTCTAGAGGTCATCGACATCAAAAGGTCGAAATACTCAGCAAAAAGTGGTGAACATTGTGTATTACCATATTTATAAACTATTTTTGTATTCCAGAAATATGTCAATTGCTCAAGGAGACTACTATTAATGATAATAAAAACACCAAAGTCATAGCAAAGTTACATCAAGGTCATTTCAAGGTCAAAACAACAAAAAATGTGAAAATATCCACTTTTTATCAAATTCAACACGGTTAGTGGTGCAATAAACTATTACAAAGACTGATTTTAAGACATTACTGGTCAGACATATTGTCCACACACATTTTCAAGAAATTGAGGGCAGTGTCAACCCTGGGAGGGGTATATCACAGCCTTATTCCCCTTATTACACTCATTTCTCAATGTTTATTTGAACAATCAAAATTGCAGCGTACAGCAGTGTGAAACATCAGCTTGGGCTCGCATGGCAAAATATCGATAGATAATTGGATATGGAGGTCAAACTTGGAGGTCAAACTGGCAAAAATCCTTAAAATATATACCTTTACTTACTTACAAACCCGTTGACCTCTTGAAATTCAGCATTTATTTTCAGAATATGTATCAGATATATAATAAAATTTTGGTGATAGTGACAACACACAGTCATTATAGTCCCAATATATTATATGAAAACACACACCATTGAAATGATCTTAACTTGACCTTGGAAGCCCAATTTCAGGAAGCTGAAGGGCGTCCTCTTTGTATGTCAACTGTAGCCATCTTGTACATCGATTAGTTTATACTAGAGTGAGAGGCAACGTTAATCAGTATTTTACAAATATACAGCGATATGATGTTATTCACAGTGTTATAATCCAATTGAATACTAGTATGTTTTCGTGGTATCGTGACTGAGGCTATACCACACATTTAAACCAATATGTATCTATTTCGCTTATGAAGGCACCATTCAAATACTAGGGGGGAG
This sequence comes from Flabesymbios commensalis, assembly GCA_964017125.1. Taxonomy (NCBI): domain Eukaryota; kingdom Metazoa; phylum Annelida; class Polychaeta; order Terebellida; family Flabelligeridae; genus Flabesymbios; species Flabesymbios commensalis. Next base: position 63,483,598 of record OZ024916.1, on the reverse strand, counting down.
GGGGGGTGAATTGGAAAAAAAAAAAATTCACTTTCTATCTGCAGAAGTTAATTTTTTTCACACTCGAACAATATATTTATTTCAGTACTCAACCTCGATAACGGTCTAGTATTTCGTTATAACGATTCACTTATTTCGTTGTGACGGTTTATAACAAAATAGTACACCGTTATAACGAAATACTAGACCGTCATAAAAAGGATAGTAGATAGTTATAACGGATTAGTAGACCGTTATAACGGATTAGCAAGCCGCTATAACGGATAAGCAGACCTCTATAACGGATTAGTAGATCACTATAACGGATTAGTAGGCAGTTATAACGGATTAGCATGCCGTTATAATCTATTAGTAGGACGTTATAACTGATTAGTGGGCCGTTATAGCGGATAATTAGACTGTTATACCGGATTAGTATGCCGCTATAACGGATTAGTAGGCTGTTATAACGGATTAGCATGCCGTTATAATCGATTAGTAGGACGTTATAACTGATTAGTGGGCCGTTATAGCGGATAATTATACTGTTATAACGGATTAGTAGGCCGCTATAACGGATTAGTAGACCGTTATAACGGATTAGCAGGCCGTTTTAACGGATTAGTAGGCCGTTATAACAAATTAGTAGGCCGTTATTACGGATTGGTGGGCCGTTATAAAATATTAGTGGGCCGCTATAACTGATTAGCAGACTATTATAACGGATTAGTAGACCGTTATGACGGATTAGTAGACCGTCATAACGGATTAGTAGGCCGTTATAACGGATTGGTAGGCCGTTACAACGGATTAGTAGGCCACTATAACGGATTAGTAGGCCGCTATAACGGATTAGTAGGCCGCTATAACGGAATTATAGACCGTTATAACGGATTAGTAGACCATCATAACGGATTAGTAGACCATCATAACGGATTAGTAAGCCGTTATAACGGATTAGTAGGCCGTTATAACGGATTAGTAGGCCGTTATAACGGATTAGTAGGCCGTTATAACGGGCTGATAGACCGTTATAACGAATTGGTTGGCCGTTATAACGGATTGGTAGACCGTTATTACGGACTGGTAGACCATCATAACGGATTAGTTAGCCGTTATAACGGATTAGTATGCCGTTATAACGGATTAGTAGGCCGTTATAACGGATTAGTAGGCCGTTATAACGGATTAGTAGGCCGTTATAACGGGCTGGTAGACCGTTATTACGGGCTGGAAGACCATCATAACAGATTAGTAGGCCGTTATAACGGATTAATAGGCCGTTATAACGAATTGGTAAGCCGTTATAACGGATTGGTAGACCATCATAACGGATTAGTAGGCCGTTATAACGGATTGGTAGGCCGTTATAACGGATTGGTAGGCCGTTATAACGGATTGGTAGGCCGTTATAACGGATTGGTAGACCGTTATTACGGACTGGTAGACCATCATAACGGATTAGTGGGCCGTTATAGCGGATTAGTAGGCCGTTATAACGGATTGGTAGGCCGTTATAACAGGTTGGTAGACCATTATAACGGATTAGTAGGCCGCTATAACGGATTGGTAGGCCGTTATAACGGATTAGTAGGCCGTTATAACGGATTGGTAGGCCGTTATAACAGGTTGGTAGACCATTATAACGGATTAGTAGGCCGCTATAACGGATTGGTGGGCCGTTATAACGGATTGGTAGGCCGTTATAACGGATTAATAGGCCGTTATAACTGATTAGTAGACCGCTATGACGGATTGGTAGACCGTTATACCGGATTAGTAGGCCGTTATAACGGATTAGTAGGCCGTCATAACAGATTAGTAGGCTGTTATAACGGATAAGTAGGCCGTTATAACGGATTGGTAGACCGTTATATCGGATTGGTAGGCCGTTATAACGGATTAGTAGACCGTTATAACGGATTGGTTTACCGTTATAACGGATTAGTAGGCCGTCATAACGGTTTAGTAGGCCGTTATAACTGATTAGTAGGCCGTTATAACGGATTAGTAGGCCGTTATGACGGATTAGTAGGCCGTTATAACGGATTGGTAGGCCGTTATAACGGATTAGTATGCCGTTATAACGGATTGGTCGACCGTTATAACGGATTAGTAGGCCGTCATAACGGATTAGTAGGCCGTTATAACGGATTGGTAGGCCGTTATAACGGATTAGGAGGCGGCTATAACGGGTTGGTAGACCGTTATAACGGATTAGTAGGCCGCTATGACGGATTAGTAGACCGCTATAACGAAACTAGACCGCTATAGCGAAATACTAGACCGCTATATAAATACTAGACCATTGTTGCGAAATAGTATACCGTTGTAACGAAATACTAGCCAGTTTTAACGCATTAATAGACCGTTGTATTGTAATAATGCACCGTTATAGCGGGATAATAGACCGTTTTAACGGATAAGTAGACCGTTATAACGAAATAATGTTTTATTATCACGAAATAATAGACCGTTATGACGGAATAGTAGGCTGTTATAATGGATTAGTATGTCGTTATAACGAAATACGAGACCGTTATAATGAAATAGAAAACCTACGTTATAACGGAACAGTAGCTCGTTATAACGGATTAGTAAACCGTTATAACGAAATACCATACCGCTAAAACGAAATACTAGACCGTTATAACGGAGTAGTATATGCAAAGTAGTTAATATTATATATCCTATTTCATGCCTGTGATAGGGTTAGTCTAGTAAAAATGCAACTGTTGCCGACAAGTCATGGAAAAGCGCCTTGTCCTAATAGAAAATAATGCAGTCTATCCAGTATGAATTGGATTGAATACCGAACGATGGAATAATCGGTTCGATATATAACATGGTGACAGGGTCTTAATTTAACGAGAAAACGAGAAGTCATAACATCGATATTTTGCCATGCTTTTTGAAAAATTAATGTAGCCTAGTAATTAATTCTAGTATCTGGTATGTTTAAAAAATCACCTGCACATCTCCATAACGTGGATAATTGGATTCTGAAATTTGACTAATTTCTTACAAAGTTTGAGATTTTCGCGGCGCAATAAATTATGAAGTTGATTTGTGGCGGCCATTTTAAATTTCAGTGAAATCTTGAACAAATTGCCTATACATCTCCATATCATTGGGAATGTGAGTGTAAGATTTCGATAATTTCTGATGAAGGTTTTTCGTTTTTGCCCCCACAAAAAATTATGAAGATATATTTTGCATTTTGGTAGCATGTTTAATAACTCACTTGCACATCCCCACGTTGTTGAGAATGTGATTTAAAATTTAAAAAAAATGACCACTAGTTTTTTAGTTATTGCACCCACAAAAATTAAGTACCGCCTGATGCCTCACGCTTGATATATCCCACCGCGACTAAAATCCCCCTTCCCCCACAGTCGTGGGATATAAACATGCTCGCCACTTCTATTAGGAGATTAGGCCATATGGTCACGCTAAGAATATATATACAATTCAACGTTCGAATCGAGCAGTTATAATCAGTATGAACAGCCGTCATTTTTTCTGAATGTATGTGGTCTTCTAACAGCTTCCAGCTACCTGGAACATTAGACTGGAGAGACTAGATAAAGGTGATGGCATCAACGCTATGCCAATGGCTCACATGGCTTACAATATGCATCTGTCTACAGTCGGCCTATAGATAATAATGTGGTCCCAAATTAGAAGACACTGCTTTGTTGACCAAACTTATTGAGGGAGACATGATTGCTACATGGAGGCTATCAAATGTATAACCAATGGGCCTTAAACCAATCTTTAAATTATCATATATGGCTCACCTGCATAAAGATAAGTTGATGTAGATAGATGTGATTCAAGACAAATTGTATGCATGCCACCAGAAATTGGAACAGCTCTGAAGAAGACATGTGATCTTGGTAACAGTTTTTGCCAGTTTGACCTTGAAATGACCTTGACATGACCTTCAAATTGATTTCGGATGGTACTCCAGTAAAACACAACCCCACTCGATGTCAAAATTCATATCCCAATTTGTTATCAATATTTTGCTATGGGAGCCCAAGCTAATGTTTTACAGTGAGGCATAATTGTAATTTGGCCCGTTCAACTTAATATTGAGGAAGGAGCGTAATAAGTGGAATACCTAGGAGAGCCTCCCCCCCCTCCCAAGGTTGATACTGCCCTTAATATCCTCAAATCTGTGTGGAAAATACATAGGACGAAGATTATGTCAAAACCAGTCCTTTGCAATAAATGACTGCATAACAACAGGGTAGAAATTGATAAAAAGTGAAAATTTTAACTATTTTCCGCCACTTTGACCTTTAAATGACCTTGGTGTGACCTTGACATGACCTTGGTGTTATTTTTATGATTCAAAACAGTATCTTCGAGTATTTGACACACTTTTGGGCCATAGAAACAAATCATAGATATTGTAATATACAAGTTTCACTACTTATTTGCTTTTCCAGTGAATATTTTGACCTTTCGAGGTCAATGACCTCTAGAGGTCATCAGAGGTCAAATCCAGTTTACCTCCACATCTGAAAATGACCCTTAGGATATGTTCTACAGGTGGTAGAAATTTCATGCTTTAATCATAAAATGCACAATAGGTTACCTTATCTACTATACTATAGTCTTATGTCTTATCTTTATGATACTACCCCCTACACCTATGTCGATTGGTGGCTATTTTGGATTATGGACCGCCAAAGGTCATAAATGGCCAAAAAAATGCCAAGATTATTTTTTGGCAATTTCAGCTAATAATCTTTGCAAAAAATCACATTGGCAAGAATTACACACAAACATCTCATGACGGCTTTTTTGTGATATAAAGGAGTGCACTACAGCGTCGTAGAGAAAATGGAGCAATGAAACAATGTTGGGTTCTTTGCTTTGGGCAATACAAACAGTATAAACACCACATTTCACAATTGAAGCAGTGGCGCTAAAATTCCACGAGCAAATCTATCTCTATTCAAAAGAGCAGCATTTCATGATCATTCTGTATGGCACAGTCTAAGTTGATACCAATCTTCCAAATGGCCGCCAAAACAATTTCCAAGAGAATCTGTCATAATCTAAACTGACAACAAAATTGCTTACAATCTCAATTGGCTGACAAAATTAAAAATGCCCTTCAAAAAAGTTCATACCATTTACGCCCCAACTTACTGTTACTTGAAAAGTCACAATAAAATTTAGTTATCATTATTATTATTATATTGCCGTTTTTTCAGAAAGCTATTTCTTATGAAGTTTACTTTATACTAGTAAGTGACTTAAAACCTCGGCACCATGACCCTTTGGAATCAATGTGTTTGTATGTCGCTTTCTAAGATTTCTGGATTTAATAAGGATTAAATGGGTCCATCTAGACATGTTCATCTGTGTGCTGGACATTGGGGAGTTTGATATATATATAACTTGTATTAGTTAATATATATTTCAACCTAAACACCCTATAAAAATCAGCTTACATATAATAATAAACACATGCAGACTTCGTGACGTGAACAATGACCTTTGATAGTCATGAAAATGTCAGCACATATTAGGAGCAGGGCGCTTAGCATTATATATTTATGCCACTTTGCACGCATAACTACATCTGCACGTAATATATGTGGTCTTAAGTTGTACAATATGGTCTCACCACCCTGAATAAGCAAAATCTAGGGAGGTGTCTAAGGTAATTCATATGAAATCTAACTGGTGGAATAAAAATACAAATGGCCTTATTTACATTACTACCGTATTTACTACAGTCCCCACTTTCACAGAAAAAAATTAGCTTGGCTTATTTTCCCCGAAATTTTAATATTTTTTTCTCAGAGTTTGACTGGGGACTTTTCGATAAATGTGCAAAGGACCTGTTTTTTATGGTGTATTAGGTGCTGTAGCGAGTAGAGGGTTCTTTGGGCCACCCTAGGACCCAATAGATTTTGTTTACCTTATTTTCCCGTTTTTTTTATAGTTTTTTCCAGAGTTTGATTTTGGATTTTCGTGTATTGAAGTAACTTTCTCAATCTGAATGTTGAATGTTGAGCCAACATTAGAAGGTTCGTTGGGCCACCCTAGGATCAAATGCTTATTTTTCCCGAAATTTAAATATTTTTTTCTCGGTGGATCACTGGGGACTTTTCGGGAAATGTGTAAAAAACACATTATTGTGGTGGATTAGGTGATGTAGCGACTAGAAGATTCGTTGGGCCACCCTAGAACCAAATACATTTTGCCTTTTTTTTCCGATTTTTTGATATTTTTTTCCCAGAGTTTGACTGGGGACTTTTCGAATATTGAACCAACTTTCTCAATCAGAATGTTGAATGTTTAATGTTAAACACTGGACGTTTTGTTGGGCCACCCTAGGACCCGATGCATTTTGTTTGGCTATTTTTTCCCGAAATGTTAATATTTTTTTCTCAGAGTTTGACTGGGGACTTTTCGATAAATGTGTAAAAAACACATTTTTATGGTGAATCAGGTGATGTAGCGACTAAAAGGTTCGTTGGGCCAGCCTAGGACCAAATGCATTTTGTTTGGCTAATTTTCCCCGAAATTTTAATTTTTTTCTCAGAGTTTGACTGGGGACTTTTCGATCAATGTGTAAAAAAAAAAAAATGTATGGTGGATCAGGTGATGTAGCGACTAAAAGGTTCGTTGGGCCACCCTAGGACCAAATGCATTTTGTTTGGCTATTTTTTCCCGATTTTTTTTTTTCAGAGTTTGACTAGGGACTTTTCGATAAATGTATAAAAAAAACACATTTTTATGGTGGATCAGGTGATGTAGAGACTAAAAGTTTCGTTGGGCCACCCTAGGACCAAATGAATTTTGTTTAACTAATGTTGCTCGAAATGTTAATATTTTTTTCTCACAGTTTGAATGGGGACTTTATGATAAATGTGTTTTTTACACATTTTTATGGTGGATCAGGTGATGTAGCGACTAAAAGGTTCGTTGGGCCACCCTAGGACCAAATGCATTTTGTTTAACTAATGTTGCTCGAAATGTTAATATTTTTTTTCTCAGAGTTTGACTAGGGACTTTTCGAGAAATGTGTAAAAAACACATTTTTATGGTGGATTAGGTGCTGTAGCGACTAGAGGGTTCGTTGGGCCACCCTAGGACCCAATGCGTTTTGTTTGCCTTATTTTTCCCGATTTTAAAATATTTTTTCCCCAGAATTTGACTGGGGACTTTTCGAATATTGAACTAACTTTCTGAATCTGAATGTTGAATGTTTAATGTTGAATCAACACTGAACGGTTTGTTGGGCCACCCTAGGACCTAATGTATTTTGCTCGTCTTATTTTTCCGGAAATTTTAATATTTTTTTCTCAGAGTTTGACTGGGGACTTTTCGAGAAAGGTGTAAAAAACACATTTTTATGGTGGGTCAGGTGCTTTGTAGCGACTAAAAGATTCGTTGGGCCACCCTAGGAACAAATGCATTTTGTTTGGCTAATTTTTCCCGGAATGTTAAAAAAAAATTCTCAGAGCTTGACTGGGGACTTTTCGATAAATGTGTAAAAAATACATTTTTATGGTGGATCACATGATGTAGCGACTAAAAGGCTCGTTGGGCCACCCTAGGACCAAATGCATCTTGTTTGGCTCATTTTCCTCGAAAGGTCATATCTTTTTCTCAGAGTTTGACAGGGGACTTTATGATAAATGTGTAAAAAACACATTTTTATGGTGGATCAGGTGATGTAGTGATTAAAAGGTTCGTTGGGCCACCCTAGGACCAAATGCATTTTGTTTAGCTAATTTTGCTCGAAATTTTTATATTTTTTTCTCAGAGTTTGACTGGGGACTTTCGATAAATGTGTAAAAAACACATTTTTATGGTGGATCAGGTGATGTAGTGATTAAAAGGTTCGTTGGGCCACCCTAGGACCAAATGCATTTTGTTTGGCTATTTTTTTCCCGATTTTTTTTTTCTCAGAGTTTGACTGGGGACTTTTCGATAAATGTGTAAAAAACACATTTTTATGGTGGATCAGGTGATGTAGCGACCAAAAAGTTCGTTGGGCCACCCTAGGACCAAATGCATTTTGTTTGGCTAATTTTTCCCGAAATTTTAATATCTTTTTCTCAGAGTTTGACTGGGACTTTTCGAGAAATGTGTAAAAAACACATTTTTAGGGTGGATTAGGTGCTGTAGCGACTAGAGGGTTCGTTGGGCCACCCTAGGACCCAATGCGTTTTGTTTGCCTTATTTTTCCCGATTTTTTTTACATTTTTTTCCCAGAGTTTGAATGGGGACTTTTCGAATATTGAACTGACTTTCTCAATCTGAATGTTGAACCAACTTCACGCAGCTTCGAAAACTGTGTGTCTGTGGTTGAAATGGAGTGACATTTCTACATTCAGAGTTACCCACATACAGTACAGGCTCGACGTCGGGACCTTTGCAAGACGGTACAGTAAAATCCGACATTGTTGTTAAATCGAAACATTGACATAATGTCAACAAACGGTTCGTCTGACTGGAGGGAAATTTCAAATTTGGATGAAATATTGGTCATATGACTGTCCACATCGCACCGGCGACACCCGACGTGACGTCTAGTCGTCGTGATTTTGGTATTACTGTTTTTAGGTGGCAGTGAAATGACCTAAAAGCTTTCAATTCCAGGGTGACAAATTGTGATATAATCAACGTGAAATGATGACACTATTTAAAGTTATATGGAGGGGGGGGGGGTGTCAAGAGGTAAAATTTTGAAAAATATGGAGGTCCCGGGAACTCTTCCAGAAAACTCAGTTTTTTTTGAAAATTTGCAGCTCAAAGGGGGTGTGGGGTCAGGACCCCACTGACCTTCCCCTGTGCACGCCCCTGTGTTTCAGCTCTAGGGTGGCAGATGCCCTTTCATCTGCTGTCTGACAATATCCACTAATATTATTTACCTGCCGGCATTTGACAGAATTTTCCGGTGAGGAAAGGTGAACAGTCACACGTCCTGTTTGGCAGTAATGTTCCTCCGTTAGCACACACGTGTGTCGCCGTCTGAAACATGCAAATATTACATATATTATACCATGTAGCATCATACCATACCATACTATCATGAACAGGCGTTGAATAAATTAAACTAGGCACAAAATGGGATTAATGTCTGTATTAACATTGCTGTTGGCATTTTTGAGGAAAAGTTGGAAGGGATGTATTTTTCATTTCGGATGTGCTGAATTCAAAAAAGTCCTTTCCAAACATTCATTCTAAACAACGAACACAAACTACTGTCAATTTCATAGCTTCTGAGAGCAGACTGGAGGAACAACTTGAGCGCTTCTGGGCACTAGAAAATGATAGTTCACTCGCAGATGATGCCAGAGGTTTGTCCGTTAACGATAAAAGAGCTATGTCGATTTGGGATAATAACATTGCCTTTGATAAAGGTCATTATGTTTTACCAATACCATTGAAAGATGAACCGACTTTACCTGATAACAAGGAACTGGCCTTAAAACGACTGTATTCACTGAAAAAGAGACTAATCAGAGATGAAAACCTCAGAACGATGTACAAATCTTCGATGAATGATCTTGTGAATAAAGGTTATGCTGGACTATTAGACAGTGAAGATGGTGAACCTGGCAGGATATGGTATATTCCACATCATCCAGTATTTAACGAGAAGAAACCAGGTAAACTGCGTGTCGTATTTGATTGTGCCAGTAGGTATCAAGGTACAAGCTTGAATGATCAGGTGTTACAGGGGCCGGATCTTACAAGTATTCTGATAGGTGTACTCATGCGATTTAGAAAAAGAACGAGTGGCTCTAATTGCCGATATAGAGGGGATGTTTCACCAGGTGAAAGTGGTTGAGAGTGACAGAGACTTTCTGCGTTATATTTGGTGGCAGGATGATAATTATAGCCACGACCCGTCTGTGTACAGAATGACTTCACATCTCTTTGGTGGTACATGGAACCCAAGCTGTTGTAGCTTCGCATTACATAGAACGGCAACAAATAATCAGTTACATCATGATGCCGAAACAGTTAAGACTGTGTTGAGAAACTTTTATGTTGATGACTGCTTAAAGTCCGTGAGAACTGAAGAAGATGGCATTAATCTAGTTAAAGATCTTTGTGATCTTCTGGATAAAGGTGGTTTTAAACTAACTAAATGGATTAGCAATAATAGACACGTCTTGCACGTCTTGCAAACTATACCAGAAGAGAGGAAGGCAAAGGGAATTGTTAACGGCGATCTTGACTATGATGCTCTTCCTACACAGAGAGCACTCGGGGTGTATTGAAATATAGAAACAGATTGTTTTAGTTTTACACAGGTGCCGAAAAAACAACCTTTGACCAGAAGAGGTTTGTTGAGTGTCGTTAGTTCAGTTTATGATCCTCTAGGTATGATTAGCCCTTTCATTCTGACTGCTAAGAAAATTATGCAAGACCTCGCTCGAGAAAAAATAGCTTGGGATGACATACTTCCTAGTAAAGAAATGAAAATGTGGATCACTTGGCAGAGCAGTTTGCCGCGGTTAAAGGAAATTACAGTGACCAGATATCTTGGAATAACAGACACGGCAATTAATTACGAGTTACATCACTTCTCGGATGCATCTGAAATAGGATATGGCTCCGTATCATATCTTTGAGTCACTGACAATCAAAATAATGTACTCTGTGCCTTGATGATGTCACGTTCACGTTTAGCTCCATTAAAGATAACTACTATTCCCAGACTTGAATTATCAGCTGCCGCTCTATCTGTAAAATTAGATGTGATAATTCGCCGTGAGCTCGACTGTCAAATTGACAAATCAGTGTTTTGGACAGATAGCACCATTGTCCTTGGGTACATTAGTGCAAGAGCATTAGTGAAAAAAAAACACAGCAACCTGGAATAAAATTGCAGGAATGATACCTGGACATCTCCTCAGACGAATTCCGAAGAGGCCCCAAAAATCCCCCTTGTGCATTTTTTTTAATTCAAGATTGCCGCCACCATGTAACGCCATTTTCGAAAAACAGGGGTATACCCTAATTCCTCACCTTTGTAGTTAGAAAAAAAATATTTCGGTGTCTCTATTTATGTTTTAAGGCACAAAGAGTTGATCCAGATGATCAGAAATGATATCAGCACTTTTCTTAATACGAAAAATCCAAGATGGCCGTCATATTGTTCAGATTATGTTAAGCGATCTCTTAAAAAACACGAAAATATGAGATATCTATCTCGTTGTTGAACCTAAAATGTATTTTTTGGCCAAACCCATGGAATCTAGCACTTATTTAGATCACCATTATTTTATTATATTGAATTTATCAACATAAATCCCACTTAATAGTTAATTTAAAATAACACCAGGTAACGCCATTTAAAAAAGGGGTATACCCCAATTCCTCACTTTTGCAGTTAAAACAATGATTTTGGTGTCTCTACCTATGTTTTAAAGCACAAGGAGGTTATCCAGATGATCAGAAATAATATCAGTACTTTTCTTAATACCACAAATTCAAGATGGCCGCCATAATATTTTGTTAAGCGATCTCTTAAAAAACCCGAATATATGCGATAACTATCTCGTTGTTGAAACTAAAATGTATTTTTTTAGCCGAACCCATGGAGTCTAGAACTTATTTAGATGACCATATTTTATTATATTGTTAAGTTTATTGACATGAATCCCACAAGGTAGTTAGTACTACCATGGTGGGTGACGCTTTGGAGTGTTTTCGAACTGCTTTCCCACTAGAAATGTAGATTGAGATTTGTCAAGTTAACAAATTAATCTCCGGTAAATAATGAAATTATTGCGTTCTAATCATCCGAGCTGTCAGTTTCTACATGTTTGGCCAATACAAAAAGAGCACATCGTTGTGAGCAAGCCACTCTGCACCCGCAACTCACTCTTTTTATAACTCTTTCTGGAGCGACTGCTCTTCAGTTTGCGTTGGTGACAAACGACCATGAGATAAAATCCGTTCCCAGACTGTAGATTCCACACAGCAAAATATGCTCTGTATCATAATGGAGTTTGAACACGAGGCATTTATCCATTCATGTTTTAATATTGGTTGACCGTCTTCGACGCTGGCCCAAAAAATTAAACAGAATTGGATTAATGCCTCGTGTTGGCTGGGGCAGTAGGTGACGTTGAAGGGAGGCTTTCTAGCAAAAATCAATTACAAGATAAGGACTTGCGCCTCACACGTTACATGTACATGACATCTTTGATAATCGTCCTGTAACAATGCTCTTTTAAATAATTACTTTTGTCTATGATCTGCGAATGTCAATATGTTTAATATCATGAAATATATCATTTAAATATCAAAATATTACATTTTGAATATAAGGATATATATATTTCGTAATGAAGTTATGGCATTGTATGGTGTTGTAATGAGATGATTTTACATCAGAATATCGGAATATGACATTAAATTAATTGATGTCACAGTTTATTGTCAGGATATGATCTTTTTATGTCACGATAATATGAGGATAAGACACATTACGTCATGATATGGTCTTGAAATGTTCAAATATTGCTCTTTATTATAGTAAAATGACGTTATGATGTCTGGATACAGCTTATTAAATGCAGAATATGGTGGTTAAGCATCACGGTATGGTATTAAAGTGATAGGATATTTTGGTGTATTGTCACGATATTATTATAATATCATGGTATAGCATATTAACATCACAATATGACATTTTAGTGTAAGAGGAAATGAAAGTAAGAGAGGGCAAGGCCACATGCGTCTTAACCCAATCTTACTTTCCATTTTATTGAATTTTCCGAAGTGCTTTTGTTGTTGGCAGTTTTAGAGTACCGGTATTTGAGCAATGTAGAGGCTTTTACTTACTGAATTATATTGCGATATATATGTTGAACTGACATGTGCCATCCTGATATTGGAATGTTCTATGTCGATTCTGTATTACCATATGGTAACGTGCGTCTCTCAATATAATGTTATTGAAATGTTATACATTGACATGACAATATATTATCCTGACATTAAAATGCCATATCCAGACTTTAAAGTGACATATCCTGACATTCTATGGTCACATTAAAATATTGTTTAGTCATATTCAGTCATTATAATGTCACATTAGAATGCCGCCAAGCCCGCCATATCTTGATTTGATAATATCATATCCTATCATAAAAAATGGAATATCTTGACATGCAAATCTTATTGTGTGATATAAAAGGACAAAATTTGTACATTCTAATACCATCTCATGACGTTAAAGTGTCATATTCTGATAAATTACAATCCAATGCCGGATCCTGACTTCGTACTTTTTTTATGTTTTTCCTATTTTGATGTCATAATCCGACATGTCTGTTATACAATATACGATATTAAATAGCATGTTTGTCATTATAAAGACACATCATCACATTACAATGCTATATTGTGACCTCAATGTGTCATTTCATCAATGTATAAAGTCATATCATAATATTCAGGTACCATATCCTAATATTCAAATGTCATATCCTGACATTAAAATGTCATAGTAATGTTAAAATGATATATCACGAAATTGTAATGCATTTCGTGATAATATGATGCCATATCTTTTCATTTTAATACAGCAACGTGATGTTTAGCCACTATATACTGCCTATTATAAAGCTGTATTGAGCCATCATAGCGTGATTCTGCTATATTAAACACCAATGTTTGGACATTATATTACATGTCATGATATTAAAATGTCATATCCTGATATCATATTCATATATCCTGACGTAAAACTATCATATCCTGTCACATCCTCCAATTTGATGTCATATTCTGACATTTCAATGTAATATCACATTGCAATATTATACAATGTAATATATTTATTACGTAATACACATATATTCGAATAAAATATCTGAATATTCTAATCTATAATCCAAGGTATTTATTACTATTTTCAGGAAATTGACCAAATTACGTAGGCCTATAGATGGTCAAACTCTGCCAGTAAAATGATGTGATTTAAAACATTTTCTTATTTAGTAGTACATGTAAATAACCAACAGGGTCTCGTAGGACACGTGTTCAAGCTGGTGTAATACTGTACTTAGCTATGTTATTATGTACATTCACACAAAATTAGCTAATATTCATATCCTAGAATAATCACAACTAATACTTAACCAAAATCAAAAAAAAAATTTTTTACATAGGCTTACTATATAAAATACCTACATTGGAATTAGTCGCTGGGTTTGAAACTGGAATTTCAAGCTTCAAATGAATGAAAAATACCATTATAATTAAAAATGAGACATGTTAGAAGTTTTATTCAATGATTTCTGACATATGATATTTTGTAAATTTGATAAATCTATTTTCCCATATGAAAAAGCAGCTGGACATCGCTTAATCGTGGCACCTGCGCTAAAAGAGCTTACCAATATGGCAGCCATGTTTGATTTTGTGTTGATAAGCACATTCTATTAAAAAAATTGGTGATGGAAATATATTCTAAATGCCATGGCTCTGAAAAAAAGTTTCAACAACATGAGGATTATGGCATGTAAGTGATTTGATGAGGGGGGGGGGACGCTTGACATAATGGTCGCCATCTTGGATTTGTGGAGATAAAAAAAGGAATGATATCATTTCTGATCCTGTTGATGAGCTTTTTGTGCCTTAAGACATGTGTAGAGGCACTAAAATATTTTTTTTAACTGCAAAAGTGAGGAATTAGGGTATACTCCTGTTTTTTTGGAAAAATGACGTTATATGGTGTTACATAACATTAAACTATGTGGGATTTATGTTGATAAATTCAATATAATGAAATATTGGTGATCTAAATTAGTGCTAGACTCCATGGGTTTGGACAAAAAATACATTTTAGGCTCAACAACGAGATAGTCACCTCATATTTTCGTTTTTTTAAGAGATCGCTCAACATACTCAGTATATCAATATGGCGGCCATCTTGGATTTTTGGTATTGAGAAAAGTACTGATATCATTTCTGATCATCTGGATGAACTCTTTGTGTCCTCGAACATAATTAGAGACACCTAAATATTTTTTTCCAACTGCAAAAGTGAGGAATTATGGTATACCCCTGTTTTTTCGAAAATGGCGTAACATGGTGGCGGCCATCTTGAATTAAAAAAAATGCACAAGGGGGATTTTTGGGGCCTCTTCGGAATTCGTCTGGGGAGATGTCCATGTATCATTCCTGAAAAAATCAGCTTTCTGCAATTTTATTCCAGGTTCAACCCTAATGCTCTTGCACTACATAAAGAATGTCGAAAAGAGATTTCGGACATTTGTTGCTAATAGAATCACATTAATTCACAGCGAGTCAACACCATGCCAATGGCGACATATTGACACAGGTCTAAATCCAGCAGATGATGTTTCAAGAGGATTGACAGCACAAGAAATGATTTTGAGACCAAGATGGTATAACGGACCTGAGTTTCTGATGAAGGGTATTGAGCACTGGCCAAATAACGAAGACATTTCTAAAGTTGATGAAAACGACTTTGAGCTTAAACCTGAGAAACAAAATACAGTTTTGGCAACACAAAAACATTCCGATGATTTTATTAAAAGAGTTATTGAGAGACGACCAAGCTGGTATGCTCTGAAGAAAGATATTGCTTGGATATTACGATGCAAAGCATTTCTTTTGAATAGAACGAAGAAACAAAATGTACCATCAATAAATTTTGTATCTCCACTAAGTTCAGATGATCTGGAAATGTCTGAAAACGCTATAATTAAATATGTTCAAGAAAGTCATTTTAGTGAGGAAATAAAATGCTTGAAGGATTCTGACATGCACATCAAGAAAACCAGTCCTATAATTTCATTGGACCCAATGTTAGGAGAGGACAATATATTGAGAGTTGGTGGTAGATTAAAACATGGTCCATTTGCCTACGATGCTAAACATCCAATTATTCTCCCTCAAAACCATCATTTAGTGACGCTGTTGGTGACATATTAAAATAACATGCTGAAACATACCGGGAAGGAATATGTTTTATCTGCGATTCGTGATAAATATTGGATAATCAGAGCGAGAGTCGTAGTGAGAAGATTTAGAAGAGCGTGCTGCATCTGTAGACGACATAAAGGTTCTACAGGAGAACAAAAAATGGCTGACTTACCCATTGACAGAGTGGAGCCATGCAAACCTCCATTTAATAGTATAGGCGTGGATTATGTCGGGCCCTTTGAAGTGAAGAGGGGCCGGAGCCTTGTGAAAAGGTACGGCTGTCTCTTCACTTGTTTGACTGTGAGAGCTATACACATAGAAGTTGTGCATTCTCTTGATGTGAGTTCTTTCCTCAATGCCTTGGAACGTTTCATATGTAGACGAGGGAAACCGGAGATAATTCGATCTGATAACGCTACTAATTTCGTGGCAGGCCAAAAGGAGCTAAAGGCAGCCATAGCTGATTGGAACTCAAGCAAGATAGAAGAATTTCTTCGTCAGAAATGCATATTGTGGAAATTTAACCCCCCTGCAGCTTCCCATATGGGGGGAGTGTGGGAACGATCTGTTCGCAATGTACTAAGATTTGTGCTGAAAGAACAAACTCTTGATGATGAAAGTCTAGCTACTGTAATGTGTGAAATAGAAGCAATAATAAATGATCGTCCGATTACACTCGTATCTGATGATGCTAAGGACTTGAATCCACTCACGCCTAACCATTTACTCCTGCTGCGATCAGGGGCATATTTGCCACCAAGAGTTTTTTATAAAGACGATAGTTACTCGAGAAAACGCTGGAGACAAGCTCAGTATTTATCAGATTTATTTTGGAAACGATGGACCAAGGAGTACCTGCCCTCACTTCAAAAAAGGACAAAGTGGCTTCGTCCCAGCAGGAACTTCCAGGTCGATGATATTGTCATAATGGTTGAGAACTCTCTTACGAATATGTGACCGATTGGCAGAGTTAGAGAGACTTATGCTGATAAGGATGGATTTGTTAGATCAGCCAAGATTAAAGTCAGATCTTCATACCTGGTCAGGCCTATCCACAAACTGTGTTTACTTGAATTAGTGAACTAAGAGTTTCATATAGTTTTGTTGTTTATCAAGTTATATATAGATAAATATTTCAGTTCCCATCAATATTTAAGGGACCGGGATGTTGTGGACATATGTAGATTCTGATCGATGTCGTGTTTTTGTATTTGATAGACCAGTTGTTTTGAAGTGTTTACAAAAGGAATTCACGTCAACAAAAAAATGATGTTAAATAGCTTATTTTCCATGGTAAAATGATGACGAACCAGTGTTGTTGAACCATTCTGGTGTGGTTTAGCATATGATTATTAAAGAAGGCTTGAATGCGTCTCACAACCTGAGTTTGGTCTTTTTATCCGTCACATTAATAGTGATTATGACGTCAGAGTGACCTGATAGACTGCTGACCTACCTTGATGATGATTATGACGTCAGAGTGACCTGGTAGACAGCTGACCTACATTGATGGTGATTATGACGTCAGAGTGACCTGATAGACTGCTGACCTACCTTGATGATAATTATGACGTCAGAGTGACCTGGTAGACAGCTGACCTACATTGATGGTGATTATGACGTCAGAGTGACCTGGTAGACAGCTGACCTACCTTGATGATGATTATGACACCAGAGTGACCTGGTAGACAGCTGACCTACATTGATGGTGATTATGACGTCAGAGTGACCTGGTAGACAGCTGACCTACCTTGATGGTGATTATACGTCAGAGCGACGTAGTAGACAGCTGACCTACATTGATGGTGATTATGACGTCAGAGTGACCTAGTAGACAGCTGACCTACCTGTTGATGACTATGACCTCATTGTGAGCTGGTAGACAGCTGATTTACTTTGATCATGATTATGACGTCATTGTCACCTGGTAGACAGCTGATCACCTTGATGGTGATTATGACGTCATTGTCACCTGGAAGGCAGCTAACCACCTACCTGATGATTTTAACGTTAATGTGACCTGGTAGACAGCTGATCTACTTTGATGGTGATCATGACGTCAGATTGACCTAGTAGACAGCTGACCTACCTGATGGTGATAATAACGTCAGAGTGAGCTGATAGACAGCTGACCTACCTGATGATGATTATGACGTCATTTTGACCTGAGAGACAGCTGACCTACCTTGATGATGATCTCCATGTTAGAGTGGCCTGGTATACAGTTGGTGGATTCGTCACTGTATAACATACAATTGGTGTCGTTCATGATCTGATGGTTGACAGTTAGAGAGGCACATCTAGCGTTGTCTAAACACTTCAAAATGCAATCAATCCAGCTGGAGACTTGAATGTCATCCAACCAGAAGGTCAGCAATGTCGGGTCAAATGTCATTCCTTGGCAAATCTTGGCAAAGTAGCCGCTCCTGCTCCTGATCTCACTGGTGGAGGAGCGATCGACCAACAGAAGTAAGATAATAAAGAAGCGCAGACCATTCCTACCCATGGTGATGATACTTTTCCCAGGAACAGCTACTGCTCGGCTACATTTGTATCTGACTGTTCAGTATTCCACATAAGCAGGGTTATCTACCACTGAGGGGGGTGGGTAAAATCAAGTTCATCTGATATCATAATGATATTTATATTTGCTTACAATGAAAGCGGGTTTTTTAAACTAAAAGACACAAGAGAAATACGTTTCGTATTGCGACCATTGTGATAGTTTCATTGTCTGATAGTGGAAGCAGGTGAGGATATCTAGTCATGTTACATTATCTGGTGATAGTGGAGGCACGTGAGGATATCTAGACATCCGATCAGATGATTTGGCGTGAATATTAACCCTTCACACACCAAGTTCAAGTATTAAGTTGTCTGTCACTGCCGCTACCCACAACTTCAAGTAAGTAAAAAGAACCTATATTTGTTTCATTGCAGATGCAATATGTGCATATCAACTTCGATGTTTAATCACATATTTCATTCCCGTTGACTGAGATTTTCACAAGTGTTAAGTTGTCTGTCACTACCGCTATCCAAAACTTCAAGTTAGTACAAACTAAAAGGTGTTCCCAAACTCCGAGGCCCGGCTATTGTCTGTTTGAGAGCTTTTGAAAAAAAATGGCCTAATATTTTGTAAACATAGCTGTATTGGTTTTTCTCATGGGCCAGAATCCTAAATGTCGAGGATAATTATAAATATTGAAAGAACCAAGGAGACAAGTATATCTTCAACGTGTAGGCCTATTCCTTCCACCACCATCGCTGATAAATCAGTGTAAGCGTCTATACGATGTACCTGGTACACACAATTAAGGTCTACCAACCCAATACCGGTTCAATGCTGGGGTCGCAGCCCATTGCTGGTTCAACGCCGGTCAATCGTATTCGACGCTGGCCCAACATTGACACAGAATTGGGTGATTGTCCTGTGTTTGCTCTGACTGCCATACGAGTACGTGACGCTTTTTCCCCCGAAAGCCATTACCCTGATAACACGATACATTGGCTCAATTGTTGGGCCACCGTCTGCGACGCTTGGCCAACATTATTCCAATCAAAACCCTTTAAGCTTTAAACCAGGAATCCAATCGTGGATATATTTTTGTGAAGACTTTTTAAACACGAAAGTACTTAACCTAGGGACCTCAAACGTTATATTGCACATTTTCATAAGGACTGGTGTACAGAAATGTCGACCGTTTCCCACATACAGCACCCCTCTTTCCCCTAAATAGCACACAAACTTGTTACTTGCTACTTGTTACTTGTTTATGCACATATTTCATTCCCCGTGACTGTGTTGAGTTATCTTTTACTACCGCTACCCAAAACTTCAAGTTAGTAAAATCACCTATCTTTTCTCAATTCCAGAGGTAATATTTACATATCTATCTCCACCTTTTAACCTTTTCAGGCCTAAATATACCAATGTTATCATTCATTCACTACAAGCCACGAAATGCTGTCGCAAATCTCTTTGACTTGAAGTGGGTGCAAATGAAAAAAAGATATTGTTATTATTCAGTTCCATGGGATGTTTGTTCCAAAGCGAAGAAAATTAAGTCATTCTTCAGAGATGCAAAATGATGCCTTGGTGCATCGTGAGGGCTTAAAGGGTTAATCACACATTTCATTCCCAGTGACTGTGCTTTGACCTGGACAAAATCTAGTTATCCAATATCATACGACATCACTCAGGGCCCACAATGAGACACGAGAGACAATAAGTAACCTATTGACGACCATTGTGACAGTTTCTTTGCCTGGTTATAGTGGAAGATAAAATCTAGACATCTTATATGATGATTGCTTTGACCTGGGCGAAATCTAGTTATCCAATATCATCCGATATCACTCAGGGCCTACAATGAGAAGGGGCTTTTAACGAAAAGACACACGAGACAATAAGTAACGTATTGATGACCATTGTGATAGTTTCTTTGTCTGGTGATAGTGGAAAGAATATCTGGACATATTATATGATGATGGCTAGATATATTACCTCAGTAGAGAGCCTAGAATCGT
The DNA here is from genome assembly GCA_964017125.1 of Flabesymbios commensalis. Classification (NCBI taxonomy): domain Eukaryota; kingdom Metazoa; phylum Annelida; class Polychaeta; order Terebellida; family Flabelligeridae; genus Flabesymbios; species Flabesymbios commensalis. The sequence goes on along the minus strand of OZ024916.1, from coordinate 63,463,132 downwards.
AATGCACAGTCTATTTTATCATTTTAAATAATAATAACAGCACCGTGTCAGATTTTACCATTAGGTTGTTCTTTTATTTCATTCTTCAAATGCAGAATTATAATATATGGTAAGTTAACCCTTTGACTTCCAGGCCGTAGTGCATGCCAGGATCCAGATATACTGGTGTAGGAGTTCTATTTTTCGTCATTTGAAGCTGGAATTGCTAACGCAATTTCCAGCTTCAAATGACGAAAAATACATAAATGTAGTATATATTTGACGAAAATTTGTGTCATTTTATGGTTACGTTCATTGACGAATGACGACGGAAATTTCCGTCATGTATGGTAGTGAAAAGATTAAACTACGTTGATAATGTAACATATACGAGATGATGATTATTATTATTATTTCGGCATTGTTCAAATTACGATGGACTGTGAGTAATCGAGTGTAATCGTATCCATCTAGGATGATGTAATACTTTACCTGACATCAATATATCAGTGCTGCCTCCATTAGTTGCATCACATTTAATTGTGTAACTACTAAGTCTCTCGTTGTGCGTTCATTTTTGATAAGTGATGTTTTGTGTAGCTATGGGGTCTGCAAATAATTGCTAAAATTCCCAAAAATGTGGATGTGATTTACCTCACCAACCACCCCTCTATCCAAAAAATAAGTTGGAATTCCCCAAAAATGACACGAACACACAACATCAAATGCTTTAAATGAAGGCCAAAACAGGACGATGTTTCTCTTCGTCGTGCGCATTATTTAACCCTTTAAGCCCCCACGATGCATTGAAGTATCATTTTACATCTCTGAAAACAGACTTAAATTTCCCACAGCTAGGGGGTTTAGAATGAAAATTTCCAAGAAACTGGTTTACTAATACACGGCAATTTTCTGCAATTTTTCACCCACTTCAAATCATCTTCATTCACTACAAGTCGAGAATTGCGACAGCAATTCGCGGTTGTAGTGGATGAAGATGACAATGGTAAATTCAGGATTGAAAGGGTTAAAAGCTGCACACAACTCGTTTTTCAGCAATTTTCACTTTTTTCGACGATAATTTAGTTGTCGTTGCTTTTTACACATATATTTGTTTAGTTCTGGGACCGATTCCGGGGGCCAAAAATCAGGTGGCGATAAAAAAAGAAAAGCAAAACTAAAATCCAACACACCCACTTTCGAATTTGTTCGGACTTTTGGATTTTTCTCATATATTTAAAACCCCTAATATAAAATTATGATCTTTTAGAAATAAATGTACTTTTAAAAAATTGTGAATATTTATGGCATTTAAAATTAAGTGAGTAACCATGGTAGCACTTTTAACGCCCGGTTATTTTCATTCGTCTGCAATTGCTGCCGCAAATCCCACCTCAATATAAATGCAAAACCCCTGTTTCTCTATTGGATGTCTTCAATGTTTCTCTAATCTTTTTCACGAAAAAATAAATAACCTTAAAGGCCCATACCCAGACTAAAATCATCAAAGAATTTGTGATTTTATTTCGGCTTCTTAATATGACCATATGATGTAAACATGTCCATAGACTAGAACTGCTGAAGTTCTTTAATTTTTGTGCTGCGCATTTACCAGTTAGGCTAGTTATGGAGACGAAATTTTTAGAGATAATAGAAACGAGATTTCTTATTTTGGACAACCATGTCAAAAATAATAAATACGGATCGGATCTACGAATCTATATCGTAATTTAGTTCTTTCTTCGACTTAATATACACAAAATGAGCACATATGTTACAATATTTTACATAGAAAAATGATAGTGTCCTGGCAGTTTTGAAAATAACAGTAGATATGTAGATCCGAATTTTCTGTTAAGAAGATGATACGTTTATTTGTAGCAGAAAACAACATAGACAAGTACAAAAGTTTAGAATACAAAATGTGCTGATAGTATTATTGTTTCCTGGTGCAGGAGGCCTCCAAAAGACTCCAGAAGAGTCGCTTTCATAAAGGTCACCTATGAAAAAAAAATGCTGAATATATACTTCATAATTGTGGCAATATTGAAAAAATGATGTGATGAAAGCGGCGACTATGGGAGAGGTCCGATCACGCAATCAATGCTGCAATTAGCTTAATTAGTAAGAGAATAATTATATACATATACACATACACACACATATATATACATATATACCCATATATATATGTATATATATATATATATATATAAATATATATATATATATATATATATATATATATATATATATATATATATATATATATATATATATATACACATGCACATACATGTATATTAAGCGCAGCGTCGATGATATGCCAGTTGGTCGAAATATATATATATATAGAGAAAGACACACGAAAATGCATAAATATCAACATATATATGCGTGCGCACGCATACTTATAGATACACCCATTTGGGTATAAAAATTACATATATTCGACGATTTTGTTGACAACATAGCATAAAGGTATAGAGCATTGATTTGTATAATTGTCTAGAAATTGATATTTTGCATACTGTACAAATGATGCAAAACTATGGGTGTTCATTGTGTTAATTATGTTTTTATTAGTAGAATTCATTGAGGACGGGATGGAGAAACGAATACATTTTTCAGCAAAAACATGATAAACTCTATTTCTGTGTACGTCTTCTTTGTTGCGAGTGTTATATGAATGAGTTTCCTGGTGCCTGGAAACTTTTTAAATCATTTAATAGTCTAAAGCAAAACTTTAATTGATTTATTAAAAATATATCTTCAATTTTTAAAATACCCGGGCGTTTGCAAATTGGCTCGGTGTGTGATATATAATTGCTAAGCGTTATTGCCCGGATGGCTTTTTTTGTAAAATACATATTTTATTTAGGTTATAACCCCATAATAAAATACCGTAATGTATGTGTGGTAAAATTAATGTGTTGTAAAGAGGTAAAAGGATTTTTTGGGGGAATTTATTCTTTAATTTGTAAATGATGCCAGGTGCTGAGGAAATTTTCAAAGCAATTTTATTTATATGGGAGTCCCATTCTAGGTGTTGATGAATGATGATACCCAAAAAATTAAATTCTGTAGCCCGTTCTACGTCTGTGTCGTTAATATTTAAAGACGGTATGTTAAAACGTGTCTGCAGCATATGGAATACAATAAATTTGGATTTCGATACATTTATGGATAACATATTCAAATTGAGCCAATTGCTTATTTTGGACAACTCATAATTTATATTAACATTGAAGCTGGAGATATCGGACATATCTAGTGTAGTAATTAAAGTACTATCATCTGCATAAAGAATAGCTTTAAAAAAGTGCTAGCATTCGATATATCATTTATAAATATGATAAATAAAAGGGGGCCTAGAATTGATCCTTGAGGAACACCTGTAGTTATTTGTTTGATGTCAGAGGTTACTCCGTCGTAGTCGACATACTGGGTTCTGTTATTTAAATAAGATTTGAAAAAGTGAAATTCCTTTGATGTGATTCCATAAAAACGACGTTTATCGAGGAGAATATCGTGATTAAGGGTATCAATGGCCTTCGACAGGTCTAAAAAAATAGCTAGAGGTAGTTTGCCTGCATCTAATTTTTGAATGATTAAATCTATTAACTCTGTTGCAGCCAATTCTGTAGAGTGACCACGCCTAAAACAGTATTGGCTTGGATAATCAGAGAAATATGTGAATAATTGATTAAAAACATTTTTTTCTAAAACTTTAGATAATGTGGGTGATAAATAGATGGGGCGGTAATCATCGGTGATTGTTGGATCTCCTTTTTTGTAGAGAGGAATTACTTTGGCCAATTTTGGCGAAATTTAATTGATTTAATGATTCCCGATGTATTTTTTTGTGTTTGTGCTTATTGAATTCCACTTTCTTTGTACTTAGATGTCGGGTTCTGGCTTTTTGCATAGTATTGTGTATGATGTTTTAGTTGTTGTTCGGGTCTGAATTAATATCTTTGTCAAGCAAATTGTACATTTCCCCGTTGCTAATTTCATGTCGAAAGTTATTCAAAGACTCCCCAGTAGGTTTTATTTCAATATTTCTTGTTAATTCTTTTCCGGAATTTTTTGTGCTGAGACACGAAATATGGAAATGTTCTGAAATAGCACTGAATAAAATGCCGGAGGAAGTATTGTTATATTTCTCTGAAAATGTTAGTAAAAAATTGTCAATCAATGTAGCACTTCGTTTAGAAAATCTTGTAGGGAGGGTAATGCAAGGGGAAAAACCATGACTCAACGTGCTATCAAAATATTCTGTAAATATATTTCTCTCATTTATTTTAAGCTGATCAATATTCATGTCCCCCGCAATTACAGCTTCAAGATTTATACTATGTAAATGTTCGAAAACGGGTATTAATTGTTCTTTAAAATTACGGTAATTATTTATTAAATCCTTGGGTGGCCTATAAATATTACCTATAACAATATTTTTTTGTAACGTGACACCAGAAATTTCAATAAACTGACGTTCTCATATATCGGAATGGTCGTGTATAGTAAGAGTTTTGTGATCATACTTTTTTAATAAATAAACCTCAATCAGAGAGGCATATTTACCTTGAGAAATAAAAATATAATTGTCCAAAGATAACAAAGAAATATCGGAAGCCTCGGACAACCAAGTCTCCTGTAAACAGATCGCACTAAACTCACAGTTTTGCCTCTCTAAACCTTCTAAAATAATACATAGTTGATCACATTTTGCTTTAATGGATTGAATGTATAAACTAAGAATTGTAAATTATTCAGACTTATTTCTTAGTAATTTTACTAGTTAATCTATATCATAATGAATGAAGGCTGAATTACGTTTATTTCTTGATCAACGCTCGTATCAGTGTTATCAACATTTAAAATATGGGTCAACGAATTACGAGGCATACCACTGAAACTCCGCAGAATATTCTCATCGAACATTATAACATTTTAAAGAAGCATCGCAGCACGCAACCACGCGACCACACCTATCCAAACATATTTGCCGTGAGATGATAAAATAGATGATAAAAATAAATATAAACATAATAGTGAACTGTAGCAGCCCTCCAGATTAGATGGCATGAAAGCGGTAGTTTGGAGTGGCTTTTTGGTTGGATGGTGATCAGTGAAGAAAATAACAAAGACAATATGGTAGGCTGAATTCAGAAACAGTTGTGACCCAGCACACACGCAGCGCCGAGCCGCCGCTAGATCAGGCCTGGGCCACCATCAACGACGCCGGCCCAGGACTAAAACAGCAACGGCCCAACGGCTCGTGTCTGCTGATAAAAACAATCATGACATTAGACAGCTAATTATGTTCAACAATAATTAAAGTTTG
>OZ024916.1:63317802-63457606 GCA_964017125.1 Flabesymbios commensalis | reverse complement strand
CTTCAGCTTTACTCATAATTAACAAAATATTAACATTATAACTTGTACTCAATGTTAATTTTATACCTTCGGTTGAATCGCTCATCTTTTTTATACTAGGTAAAATCCAAGAGCGAATAACGGTTTCATAAATGCAAGATACAACAAGTATAGATTTCGAAATTAACCCTTTCACTGCTAATCACGACATTAATAGTTCTAAATCAGTTTTTTCAAACCACTATTATCATGCTTGATCTCAAACTAAACAAATATGACTAATTTTACCCCACTTGAAATGGGCGAAAATATAAATCAGATCAGGTTACTTGGCGGTCATGATGTGTCAATATTTTGTATATTACTCTTGTTATTTCATACGCGATGCCCTAATCACCATGCAAAACATCCAATAAAAGTTTAGTATCGAGATTTCATTTCTGAACATAAATATTTATTATTCTTGTTAATAGAACATTAGTATTTTAATACTCATTTAATGCTTACCGGACAAGACACATTCATATGTTTTTTAACTTCGCGATGTTGTATTAATCACGGATATTAATCTCCTTAAAATGTTGTTATTCATTATATAATAGAATATTTCTTGAAACTATTGTATTTTCTCTTTTTAACCTTCTCAGAACGGGGACCGTCTTTATACGTCATAATCTGACGTAAGTAGATGTCAAATTATGATGTATAAAGACAAAGAATTAAAATATCTATACTGGTCGTAATCCCATAACATGGGTATTTAAATTAAACGGAAAGAGTTAACTGAGACATTTATCATGATATCTGTATACTGATAGAACGTAATGCCAAATGTGTGTGTGATTTAAAACCCACCGCTAGATTTACACAACTATAACATTACAAGTATACAATATCCTCTCACTCACTCACTCACTCACTCACTCACTCACTCACTCACTCACTCACTCACTCACTCACTCACTCACTCACTCACTCACTCACTCACTCACTCACTCACTCACTCACTCACTCACTCACTCACTCACTCACTCACTCACTCACTCACTCACTCACTCACTCACTCACTCACTCACTCACTCACTCACTCACTCACTCACTCACTCACTCACTCACTCACTCACTCACTCACTCACTCACTCACTCACTCACTCACTCACTCACTCACTCACTCACTCACTCACTCACTCACTCACTCACTCACTCACTCACTCACTCACTCACTCACTCACTCACTCACTCACTCACTCACTCACTCACTCACTCACTCACTCACTCACTCACTCACTCACTCACTCACTCCCTCACTCACTCACTCACTCACTCACTCACTCACTCACTCACTCACTCACTCAGGCCACCGTCTACGATGCCGGTCCAGCATTGGAACGACAAAGGCTCGTCGTCGTGCTCCATCTGATTAAAAATGTTGCTCGTGGGAATTGACCAACCAGGTGACCATGCTGGGCGCTGGAGCAAGGTCACCTTCATTAATAGATGGGTTTCAGATTCAGTACCAGATTGCACCTACGGTGATCGAGTTTAATCAGGGCTCCACATGGATCTATCCCAGCAAACAGAACACGCTGATCCAGTGCTAATTTAACCCTTCACCCGTTAAGGCCTCACGATGCATTCAAGCATAATTTTACATCCCTGAATATAGACTTAATTTTCCTACTACCAAGGGTTTTAAAACGAAAATTTCCATGAAACTGGTTCACCAATAATGGCAATTTTCTTAAATTTTTCACTCACATCAAATCATTTTCATCCACTACAAGTCGGGAATTGCGACAGCAATTCGTGACTTGTAGTGGATGAAAATGACTATAGTAAACTCAGGCTTGAAAGGGTTAAAGCGCTAAAATATTTTCTAACAACGATGGAGACCGAAGGGTTTCCAATTTGAAATCATTATAAATATCTTAGTTGGCTCATTTTGCTTCATTTGAATACCTACGTTATGGACACAATTATTTTGATTTATTAAATGCTTGGTCAACAACCCACCACGTTGGCCCAATGTTAAATCATTGTATCATGTATACAAGCGCGACCTTGCCCGAATTCATAGCTGGCCGTTTTTTGTCCCTATGCAAATCGGTCACTGGGGGTGTAAATGAAACTATTTTGTCACTAGATGTCTGGTCACCATATCATGTATCGATTTAGCAGGAGCCATTGGCACAACCGTATTTTTATATTGGGCCAGGATCTAAAACGCTGCCCCAGAATCTCGTTAGCGCTTGACCAGTGGCGGATCCAGCATAGGGCTAACAATCCTTTTTCAACAAAAATGTGGCTTACGCCCCTTCCTCTTGCACATTCTGGATCCGCCACTGCTTGACTGCGTCGCGTTTCCCCCAGGAAACAAGAAGCTCTGACCGATGTTGGTTTGATGCTGGCCCGCCGTCGCAGACGGTTGACCAGCATCAAACCAACATTAGGTTAACGCCTCTTGTCATATGTACTGGGTAAACTAGGTATTGATTTGGTCGCTAGGCCTGACTAAGGACGGCTCCACAGAGAAATCACATACCCCTGAGAACTTAACATTCAAATTGGTACTGCCTCAGGTCTCAGGTCAGGGCCTGGTGAAGCCGTGTGGCGGCAGGGTCCCTGTACACTGGGATATATCGATCCCAGGAAAGCAGTGTAGGGACCTGAAGCGGTAAATACGATAGCGATTTGACTACGAGATTATGTAGTCTTTAAACCGGGTTTATTTTTCAGTTTCGTTCAGAGTCTTCTTGACTGTTGGGGGGGGGGGGGGAGCCCTCGGTCTCGGCGGTTTAAAATAAATAAATAAATCTTTCTTCCCCCATCCACGTGTGAAAGTCAGTATTGTAGGGAGCCTCCGTGACCGAGAAGTAGCGTGCTCGGCCTCAGACCGCCAGGGCTCGATTTTCAAATCCTGTGTCTGGAGGACAATGTCATCTCAATCATCTCACCATCCTCAGGAGGTTCTCCTGGCCCAGTTTAGCCTATATGTGCACAAAGGTGGCCTAAAGCCCGATTTATTTCATTTCATTTATTGACTGTTGACGGCGTTCTGCAGGCCTACATCTCTTCTTTATTTTATGAGTTTATTTGTTTACTATTTTTCACCCATTGCAAAGCTCATATGACGAGAAATGCATCTATTTACGAAAATTGAAGATATTTAATCGATTTCAGCGTCATTCTATTTATTATGAATAATGTTTGAAAACCTACCTATCCGGTCCTATCAAATATTGGTTAACCCTTGAAGCGCTGACATCTATTTATATTAACCTTTTCACTACCACACATGACGGAAATTTCCGTCGTCATTCGTCAATGAACGTAACCATAAAATGACACAAATTTTCGTCAAATATATACTACATTTATGTATTTTTCGTCATTTGAAGCTGGAAATTGCGTTAGCAATTCCAGCTTCAAATGACGAAAAATAGAGCTCCTACACTAGTATATCCGGATCCTGGCATGCACCTCGGCCTGGAAGTCAAAGGGTTAACGAAGAGAGAAAATGGTTTTCTTCAATAGGAAATAATCATGCATACGATGATACAATCAAGTTAGTTAGGTCTTTTCGCTTCATTCTAATGCATATGGTATGGGTTGCAGGTCATTATAAATGCTTTACCCTTTCAGTGAGGGGATCGACATTAGAGATGGAAAATAAGGTGGACTAGGCCTCTAGAAGTCAGAATCTGACGAAATAATACTAAAAATATAATGGCAGTATTGATGGCCGAAAACCCATATATATGTCATCAGGTGATCTTATTGATTTTCTCTCGGCATAGAGTTATAAGCTATTTAACACTTTGACTGTGGGGATCAGACTCTGCCGTCTAAAGTCGATCCCCGCACTAAGAGAGTAAAATAATTATAATGGCTATTGATCATAGGTATACAAATGAAGCGTATGAGCTAACGAAGGCATTGATGATGATTTCAAACTAAAATAATATTTTGTCACCATGACTCATACAAAAATATTTCAGCGCTAAAAACCCTTATAAGCCGGAATTTACCATTGTCTCCTTCATCCACTACAAGCCGCGAATTGCTGTCGCAATTCTCGACTTGTAGTGGATGAAGTGGTTTAAAAATTACCGAAAATTGCTATGTATTGGTGAACCAGTTACATGGAAATTTTCGTTCTAAAACCCCTAGTTGTAGAGAAATTAAGTGTGTTTTCAGGGATGTGAAATGATGCTCTAATGCATCGTGGGGGCTCAAAAGGTTAAGGTTTAACTGCCTTTAGGAAAACCGTGGCAACCCCCTTCCCCCCGATCCGCTCCTGTATCTGTCGCTCTCCCGCCATTTACAGCCTTAATGTGTCCCAATTAAGAGGTCAAATAGTTTCCCAATGAATTATTGATTCAAAATACACCGAGAAAGGCCAATGACTTTGAAAAGATCCTAATGGCCTAATTAGCTCATTCCGTTTCGTTTGAATACATAATGTATGACTGTACAATAATATTGTAATACCAATAACTATTTTATAACCCTGTAAGCGATATAGTTAAACACAAATATAGTCGCTTTTATTCCATTTTATTAGCTGATCAAATCACAGTTCTTGGGAATGATATGTATGTTTAAATAGAAAGATTTTCAAATATTTGGCCTCAATTAAATCAAATATGACGTAGTGTGCCGGTGATGCGAGACATATCCTTTAGGTCAATAAGAAAAAAATTAAGTAACTTGACGCTTTAATGGTAACATTTTGTATGCATCAGATTCCGACGTCAAAGGTTGGTCCCCGCATTGAAAGGGTTAAGCAATGTGATCACCAAAGCTTTTTCTATGAATAATACATGTATTGTCCTTGACACCATTTGATTCCCACTGAGAATATTCAGTCCCACGTAGGGAGCTGTATCTTCCAATGAAATCAATGACATAGCTCTCTGGGATGTGTTTAATAGTGGAAACCTTGTTAACCCTGTTAGCGCTACGTAATGCAATATATTACTTAAAGGGACTAGCCCAGGTCTAAAATCATCAAAAAATCGTTGATTTTATTTTGGCTTCTTAATATGACCATATGATGTAAACATGTCCATAGACTAGAGCTGCAAAAGTTTTTAATTTTTGTACTGCGCATTCACCAGTTAGGCTAGATATAGAGACGAACTTTCTGATTTCTAATTATTGACAACCATGTCAATAATAAGAAATACGGGGATTTCTCCTCTATATCTAGCCTAACTGGTAAATGTGCAGCACAAAAATTTAAAAACTTTTGCAGTTCTAGTCTATGGACATGTTTACATCATATGGTCATATTAAGAAGCCAAAATAAAATCAACGATTTTTTGATGATTTTAGACCTGGGCTAGTCCCTTTAACACAAACATAAAGTTGTGTCTCGCTATCACAACATCAAGTGGGTGCTGCGATACCTAAATACATCAGTCGGTAGCCCACATGATTGTTTTCAATTTCGAAGTGACCGACTGATTTACAATGGCATCCCAACCTATATTGTATACAGCCCTCACACTAACAATCCTTCTGTAGAAACTCTTCTTAACCCTTTAAGCCCTCATGATGCATTAAAGCATCATTTTACATCCCTGACAACAGACCTAATTTTAGTACAACAAAGTGATTTATAACGAAACTTTCCATGAAACTGGTTTACCAATACATGACAATTTTCTTTAATTTTCAAACCACATCAAGTCATCCTCATTCGCTACAATTCGCGGCTTGTAGTGGATGAAGAGGACAATGGTAAATGCAGGCTTAAAAGGGTTAAGCATACATGTATATGATGATACCAGAGTTTTTATAGTGTTAATATCTCTGATGATACCTCGGAAAATTATTCATATCATCAACTATCAGCGCATGCCCCTCCCTTCCACAGTGGACGACATGTTTCAGACCACACGGTCGCTGGCATATAATCACTAATCACTTGTGGTCTGATCTAATATAGATGACTCCTAATGCCGTCTCGCATCCACACGGTTCAATTGTAATAATAGTTCTCTGTATATATATATTACACATTAAAAACATTACGTCTTGGTCCCAGGATTTTTAAAATTGATTGGGTATTTACAAAGATATTGCCCTTTATGTACACATACACGAACTTCATTTTTTCTTGTGATAGCATACATTACACCCCATATACTAAAATGTCCCCTTGATATCACAATTTGATTGTACACACTACCTCAGGTTGTTTGAGAAGGTCGATATACTACCATTTTAACTACTCACACTTTGGGTAGCCTACTTTTGTTGTTGAGATAAATCCGTTTTTAAGAGTCTTTTAGAAATTCGCTCCTGGACTAGCACGGTCGCTGGCATATAATCATTAATCACCCATGGTCTGATCTATTATAGATGACTCCTAATGCGGTCTCGGATCCACAAGGTTTATTGAGCATGAGGCTTCAACGATTCACTTTTTCTCCTGCAAAAACGACATGTTGACCAATGCTGTTTAACCCTTTAACCGCCGGTGCCGCATATATCCGGGTTTTCATTTTTTATCAGCACAGTTAATACGACATTTTAAATATGTTAAAGATAAAATGTGACATCAACCAGCAGGATTTGAAAAGAGTTGATCTCCATTTTGTCAAGTCCGAATAATTTTCACTCACTTGAAGTTGTGGATCGCGTCAGCGAGACTCAACTCCAAGTGGGTGAAAATTCAAATTGAATAATTTGGCGGCTAAAGGGTTGATACTGGGTTAGCATCACAGACGGTGGCCATTGTGTCGGCGTGTCCTGTTTGTTGTGGTGCATGCTCTCCGCTAGCGTTAACCCTTGTCTTGCTAAGTTAATTTATTTAAATTTGCAACCACTTGAGGTTGTGTCTCGCTACCGCCATCCACAACCTCAAGTAGTTGGAAATTACTCATATTTGTTTATTTACAAATCTTGATGATTAAACACACATTTCGTTCCCAAACAGGGATTTAATCGGCTAATAAAACCGACTAAAAACGACAATTGTTGTGATCAGCAGACAAAGGGTTAACGTTAGTATTGAAAAATGACACAAAAGTTTGGCGATCACCCTGGATAAAGCAGCCTCCTTTTCAGGGACACACTAGCACAGCAAGGTGGCCCTGTTACAGTGCTTTGAGATTCTCTATTGTAATTGCTGCGTTCTGATAGGGCATCAAAATCCGGTGTACCGTGACCACGCTTGCCCCTGAAACTATGTTAAGTTCGGGGATTCCTTGCACATATGAGAGACGAGTTTATATAATTATGTCTCCCCTATACTGGGCTAAGGTTGTCATTATATGCCTAGTATTATTATGACCAATACATGCGATCAACCTGTGTTGTATTATAGTTGGACCATTCCATACAAAGACGGCCCAGCATAAAAGCAACATTGGATGTGCCTCTTTCACTTGTGTTGTTGTACACTTGCTTTTGTGTAAGACCAAGATACCAACAGAATGTCCAAAGTAATGTTAACAAACACTCTTTGTTTAATGTTGGGACACTTCTCAGATTGTGGATTAACATGAACCCAGCACTGGGTCATGATCTTACCGGTGTGCAGTCTCAGTCAGTCATCACACTGACCCAATATTGTTAACGCTGTAGGATTGACAAGGCTGGATTGATGTATGCCAATTGTCTACGCCGCTGGCCAACCATAAAATCGACATTGAGAAAGGGACAAAGCTGCAGGGTGATTTTCATTCTTCACATCATGGGACAGTGACATCGACTCAATATTATATGTTTTGTTTACATTTTGTATTTTCACGTTAGTTTTGCTTTATTTAAGTTAGCTTATTATTATATATATGTATTATATCATAGCACAACATAATCAGATAATGGAGCGGATAAGAAATAAACGGGATAATGGACGAGCAATCGATTATGAGTGAAAACAATAAAAAAGAACGAGAGATCAAACGATAAATGAATAACAAAGAAAACATAATGTTATATACTGCGTTATTAGCTGACTTAATTGCGCGCCTTGGTCTTACTATAAACCCAGTGACTGAGCTACATGTTTATTAGCTTTAGTCCGTGGACAGAGACAGGAAATGGTTGAAATTATATTAGTTTTCTATTCTCCATACATCATTACCAGGGCCGTGTAGCAGACGAAGGGACTGTCTCACGCTGGCTGCAGGATTGCTCCCTGCCCAATCCATAAAACAAGTCCACGGGGATTTTTCAATAACAAATTATCGTAATGTGTTTGTTCGCTGTGGGCATGACCCACGTATGTAAACGTCGTAAAAACGTAACACCATTCTACCTCTAAAACAAACAGGGATTGCATTTGTAACGTGTTTGCAAAGAACAAACGAATAGGATGATTAATAAAAATAATTGCAGAATCATCATGAATGTACTTTGAATTGTAATTGAAATAGTTTATTTTTAATAAATTCACTGTTTAGAATATTCCATCACAAGAAGAAAGTTTTAGTATTTTATTTGTGATACTACACTTGGGTAAAATAGATACTACCCAGGTATAATGGGACTATACTCAACATAACCACAAGAGAATACGCGAATATCACGTTTACAGGAGGCTGATAAGACAGATGTTGATTTGGGCTGTTGTAATAATTCACCCCCTCCTCCAGGTTTCTAGAATGTTGAATACGCCAAATGCTCAGATGCCTAATGCTTATTTCAAACTCTTCGCCGCCCTCTCCCCTAGATTTCTAGGATGTTGGATATGCCCCATCTTTGGATTAATGTTGATTTTATGTTGAGCCCTGTGTCATAGAAGGTGATCCAGCAATAAATTGACATCAGATGCAGATCTTTTATTATTCACCCCCCTTTTCAGGATGGTGTTGGATGCGCCCGCGTGTGGGACGCTGAGTTACCTCCATACATTACTTATTCAGCATGTAATTATTGCTGCACTGTGCTAACGTCCCACAGCGCTTCAGTCATGCCAGTTTGTGTGCTGGCACATGACCACCACCTAGTGGTGTGTCGGTGGCATATGAGCACCACCTAGTGTTGTGCCCTTACACTAGTTGGTCAGGGAGTTGTTTGGCTCAGGGCGCCGATACAGGAGCAGACTAATCATAGAGAGATAAGTCTGGCCATATCTGGGATCAACTCCACACTAACAGAATAGTTGTCAGGGAACCTGCTGCTCTAAGTGCAGCTGTCAAGTAAGGCTGATATTAAAGTGCAGCAGTCTATAGTAAGACTGATATTCAGGGATCTTGCTGCTCATAGTGCAGGAATCTAGTAAGACCTATATTAGAGTGCAGCAGTCTGGTAAGAGCGATATTCAGTGAGACAGCTGCTAGAGTGCAGCATTTGTCCTTCAAGCAATGGAATTTTAAGGAGAAATAATTTTGCTATCATTAGGATACGTTTTCGTTCAAATTTCCCACATCAAAGCAATGTTTAACCACTATAAGTTGTGGTCGCGACAGCAAAACACAAGTTAAAGTGGTTGAAAATTAGAGCTTTAAGAATGCTTTAGCATGTGATCAGTTGAGATGGCAATCTCGACCAATCAAATGTATAAGATCTGATTCGCTTAGAGAATACCGTATTATTTGATATACAGATATAAATGATTACTTGAATGGAAGGTGCAGAAAGTGAGACATCACCATTACGTGGCTAATCGTGGAAACAATACATCTGATGATGGCTGCATCCCAGACTCTGATGATTGCATGCAGGCTGTGGATGGAAGGACACTGAGAAAAGTGCTCTTTTGATATTTTTGTGAGCTGAGCATCTCTATTGTGGACAAACAAGTATCTGATTACGTGGGAATAAACGAGAATATCAATAAAATTTATATTATTGGTACGTACATATTAAATTTAAAGGAATAGTCCACTGTGCACCAACAGTGGGCTAACGCTGTACCCAGAGCATACTGCGTTCCCTACATAGAAGAGTCACTTGTGTGAGTATAATAAAAAAATATAGTAAACGCCACATTAAATCTCTGACTTTTTTGCGTTGCATGTTGTTCGCTAAATATCATCCGATTGTCCTGAAATTTAACAAGCATTATTCTTACAGCAACAGTTTTGTAGTTCAAAAGTTAGATCATTTGTAACTTCATAAGTTTTTAATTATGACGCTTATCTATAACCCATTGATTTCATCCAACTTTAATTTCGTCTAACTTTTGAAATACTCATTCATATTACATGAAATAGTCCGGGTAGTCGCTGTAATGCTTGCAAAGAGAGCTTGCATGCAATTTAATGAAAATTGATTGAGAATTGGCTGAGAATTCTGCGGAAAACACCCAAAGCTGCTGGAAGCTGACAGCAATAATATTATATTACATAAACACGACTGACGGTGGTCTAATGGTTTAAACACATAATGTAATTGTGGTTATTGTGAATTATTAATTTAAACGATTGAATATATTCTTTTTACTTGAAACTATTTTTGTCCATGTGTTGGACTTTGTAGGCTTAACAGGACCAGCACTCTGTGGATATTTGTCTGGATTTAAATAGACTCGGATCAGGGCCATGACCTGCTTTTCTCTGATAATATGTCTGGTGCTGACAACGCTGACCAGGATGGTATCTGGAGGATATACGTGAGTATGGATACAATGTTGTTTCCAAGATTGGGCCAGCGTCGTAGACAATGGCCCAACCTTGAAACAACATAGGACCAACGTATTAATAATAATAATAATGGTGAGCTCTTATATAACGCACATATAATGCTCTGTGCGCTTCCCACACATTACCCCTGGTCACTAGACCTGTTCATTAATGTACCATTTCAACTCTCTTTTTGGAGCATACAACACTTAAAGCCATTTCGGCGCTAGGGACTAATCGCACACATTGTCATATCTGTCCCTTCAGGTACTCATTTACACTTGAGTCAAGTGAAATATGTGGGGGGAAAGTACCTTGCCCAAGGACACACTATCTTCAATCTTTTTAAATCCTGCAACAAGCGGGATTCGAAACCGCACGGCAGGCAGTCACATTGGCAAAACTCCGCTCTCTAGCCATTGCGCCACGTCCCTCTCGTTGCGTTTTCTCGGTATGTGATAGTAAATAATATACTGTCCCAGCAGCACGAGTAACTCACCCAATGTTGTATGAATGTTGGGCCAGCGTCGGAGATGATGGTCAAACCTTAATACAACATATGGCGAACGCATTGCGTTTTCTTGGTATATAATAATATAATGCTGACTAAAAACTGTCCGAGAAACACGAATAATTCACCCATTGTTGTTTCCGTGCTGGGCCAGCGTCAGAGATGGTGGACAAGCATTGATTAAGATACAGATTCGTTTATTATTATTCGTTTATATACGTTTTCTTGATATATAATAATATAATATGTGATTAAAAACTGTCCCAGCAAGGCGAGTAATTCACCCAATGCAGTTTAAATGTTGGGCCAGCGTCACAGATGATGGGCCAACATTGGCACAGCAATGGGTCTACATATTGCGTTTGTTCGGTACATAATGATATAATTGATGGGTATAAACCCGTCCAGTATTGAAACAACATTTATTTTGCTGGCTGTGTATTTACCACAAACTAACATCCAACTGGAAGCACACAGGGTGCAAAAGAGGATCTGAGGTATTGATGTTGACTCACGTTAAAGCTATACATTCACTTAAAATGTTTGGATTCAAAATTACAGCTTAAAGCTATAGTGGAGCCTATCGGAATGTTAAGAGCTAGATGGGTTGTGAAGAACATTAAATTTACAAAGTTTTGCACCTATGAAATAGCCAAACATGAATAATAATTTTAATAAATTCCTCCCAGGAAATAGTTTTTTGTATATTCTAGATCAGTACCCTTTACAATAAATAAATCTGTCCTGTGCATATGCCTCTAAATCCATCAAAACATTACTCGCTGATAGACGATAATTGCGTTATCCTAACACTAATATACCGCGACTTGGGAAATGATATATGTTAATCGTTTCAATTAGCCCGTTCACAATAGCGTGTTTACCTATGATAATAATTTACATTGTTTGTATTTTTTTATTTCAGCCACAGATCACAGTCATACGATGAGGACGCCATGTACGAAGTGACGGAGATAGAACGTCACCATGAAGCTACACTAAGACAAATCAGTGACAGGATGAACAACAGATTAAGACCTAATCTAGGCAGTAAGTGAACTAACCGATTGATTAAGATAATTATATACAGTACATTTCGGTGGTGTATCCAAGATCTGAAAAATGCGGGCGGGGTTTAAAATGTTTTGAGGCAAATTTAAATGCTAATGGAACTTTTAAGAGCATTTCGCGAAAAATATGGGAGCTATTATTAACAGCAAATATAGACGACTCGACTAAGACCAAATAGCAATAGTATATTAATAAAATCCGGACCAAGCCTTACATCTAATGTTAGTCTTATTAGCAAAGACCAAACAGGCCATTTTTTTTAAACAAGCTTGAGCTGTAAGATGGCTTATAACGACACCATCCCTGGGCCTGCAAAATACATTTTTGACCTCGGATAATTGAATTTGATATAAATTGTCAAGCGTTCTCTTTTTCAGAAGGGGCTGTTGTGGTTGGACTTGGCATGTTTATTACATCGCTGGGATCTATTGATGAGATAAGCATGGTAAGCAATATATAACATATGATGCTAACAACATCCATGACGATCAGGTTTTGTCGTAAAGTACTCGTGGATGAATGCAGAATTTAAGCGCTTTATACTGATAAATTATGGACTGTGGCGTTTTATGTTTTAATGTATTGTTTGTGCAGCCAAGCATACCTAGGTACACGCCCGAGAAAGGGGTGTTACATAAGAAGATGCCAGTTTATCTCAAAGTTTAAAATAACATAGATAACAAATAACCGCTATCCTGGACTTGACCCATACATGACCTTGAGACATAAAAATGGCAATTTGTTTTATTTTGCCGTCATTGATTTAATCCAAAAAAATCTGATTTTTATATTAAAAATTGGAAAACAATTAGATTCAAAATTGACCGCCGGCGACCATTTTGTATTTTGCTTCCTGGCCCGTTTTCGGCAGCTAGTTCGCGAGGTAGTCCTCCTAGGTTGGGTTCCTAAACAGCTGTAGACATGAATTAAATTGACCGCCCTTTTAAATCATAACATGCCGTGTCTATTTGCCGTGTCTTATGCAATGATATAATACATAACGGGTTATTCTTTTAGTCACAGGGATACCAAACCAATGGTGTACAATAGGCCTAAAATATCAAAAACTAAAAATGACTCCCTTTGATAATATTTTTTTCAGTTATAATTTCCTGATATTTGATGGCAAACTATTTTGAATAATACATCAGCTCACACAGTGACGTAGGCTACAACCCTTGTAGACACGAGACGCTAAACTAGTGTTGATTCAATGATGGCCCACTCTCTGCGACCCTGGCCCAATATTAAACCAGCATTGGATTAAGGTATCGTGTTTGAGGGTTCACTCAGTTTCAGCTCACGGCAATGCTGGCGTCACCATTTTGACATGTATGTTGGACTGCATACATGTATCATAGTTCTAAAATAGCCTGTGAGCGACACCTGGTCATATGGGGGTGTAGCACATTGCTGAATCGATTCACTGTCACTATGGAGTATCGTTTAGATAAATATCCTTGTCTATCCCCCCTTCAACGTGGATAGGCGATGACAATAATGGCGGCCTGGTCAAGTACAGATTGAGATCAGTTGATCAACAATAACTTCAAACATTTTCAAGCTCTGCTGGCTCCAGTAGGCCTCTATATACACCTGGTGAATGTATCAAAACATATTTTTTAAAGTGGAGATCATGATCTATCTGATAGTCCCAGTTATATTCCCAGTCAAGATGTTACATACAAACTAAAACGGTTTCCTGAACGTTGTGTTCCAGGTTTTTACATGTCTTCATGTTGACCTTTACTTGGTTGCTTATAACAGACTCCTTGCTATGTTTCGCTTTTGTTACATTTTTTTAATTGATCTTTTAATCGGTTATTGATACGGATTTCTCCTTATGTTTCGGTTTTGTTACATGTTTTAAAGTTGAGCTTTTACTTGTTTATTGATACAGATCATGTTCCGTTTTGTTTTAATGTTGACTTGATTATAGGCTTAGATAATCTACGCGTATCCTACACTGTACTCTTCGTTATATTTTGGTTTTGTTACAGGTTTTAAAGTTGACTTTTGACTTGGTTATACAGACTGTTCGTAATATATCTCTGCTTTGTTACAGGCCTTCAAGTTAACATTTTACTTGGTTGTTAATAAACATTTTGCGTTATATTTCGTGTTTGCCACTGGATCTTACGTTGATCTTTCCTGCACTTTATTGGTTGTTAAAATAGATTTTTCTATATGTTCTGCTTTTGTTACAGAACATCAAGTTAAAATTTAAATCGGCTGTTAACACAGATAAATATTTTACTTCTTTTACAGGATTTTAAGTTGACCTTTCACATGGAGGTGACGTGGAGTGATCCCAGGTTAAGTTATAATGGCAGCCATTTCCAGTCTCTACGTGTTCCAGCTGATATGGCCACCAAATCCTGGAGACCTGATCTCTATTTTGTTAATGATATTATAACAGAAGCCTACAATGTACCTTCTCCAAATGTTATATTTAACTTACGACATAACGGTTATGTCAGCTATATTTCAAGGTGAGTGTCAGTTTTAAGTAGATAATATAAACTTGAATCCAATTTCATTTCACAAAAGGTCGTATTCTCATACGGTTAATATTGTAATTTCATCAAAGTTTGCCTTGTTGTGGCTTTTATGATAAACCAGTAGCCCAATGTAATTTTGATTTTTCACGCAATTCGGTGTCCCACCCGGCCATGACATATAATGCAGCTTATAGTAAAAAAGTGATGTCAATATATCCTGGGGTCATGTCTTGAAGCGTAAACAAGTGATATGTAATTACAGTTTGTACTATCATCAAGCCCGGCACGACCATGTCTAATGTAAAATTAGTAATGTCATTACAACACGATACCGTCATGTCTTTTATAGTTAAGCCAACATAATGACTCATTTTATTAGCAGAGCCAGTAATGTAGTTAAAGCCCGTTTTATTCGTGTATTATACATTTGAGCCACAAAGTGCATGATAAAGATTTTAATAGTTTAATAGTAAAACCAGTGAAATAATGCCAGACCAAAACAAATTGATCATGTCTTATACAGCAACAATAGGCGTTGCGTCAATGTTGGGTTAGTTCTGGGCCAGCGTCGTAGACGATGGTCCAGCAATAAACCAGCATTGGGTCTCATTTTTTTGGGTCGAAATTATTAGTTTATATTTTGTTTCATCTGACGTTATTATTCCATGTTTTATATTAAACAGGATGACGTCACGGTTATCCTGTCCAATGGAGCTCCAGATGTACCCATTAGACATACAGACCTGCTCACTTCTCATCGAATCATGTAAGCAATGTTCTTTTTCAGAAAATATTTGTTCAAATAAATTAAATCCTGCGTCAGCAACTATAATCACATACCGGTGCAATGCGAAATTACACTCAACCATAATAAGACGTTAATTTAAAATCCTGTGAAATAAAATCTAAAATTGTGGTTCAGAGCAATAATAAAAATCGCTATTAAGTCATTTAATTGGCATATATATGAGGTAAAAATATACACGCCTTTTTAATAGACACTACATTGCAAGCTGAATCTATGTAAAATATTGATGTGAAAGACTATAACGCGGTAGTTGTGTGGTCACAATGTTTCTTTTTCATAAGACCATTTTAGCGGCTGTTTCCCCCTTAGCGTCATGAGATTGTGACAAAAAAGAATACATACTGCTTTGATGTACACTTTTGCGGTATCGGAGGGTATGACGTCATTAATAACGTGATTCCCAATGTGTCGGGACCACGGCGGTGCCATCAGACCTGTGTTGGACAACAGGGCCGGCCCTGATGGCTCATTTGTATCGACTGGGGCTTGTAACCTGGTGGTACCAGTTTCGAATCCCGGTCGGGCCAGATATTTGTCATCGTGGTTGTGCATATACAGTGCACCAAATTGTTCAAAGGCATGGAGTTTACAGTACTGCTAATATGTATACTGTACATCCCTTGAAGTCATTACAAATAAAAGTAGGGTATTAGTCCAGGTTTTGGGCTTTCTAGTGTCGCAATATTGCCATGATTGTGCCGATAGCGACGTAAAGAAATATTCAATCACTCGCGGACAACACAGGGGTTTCGCTCCGCACAGGTACCGCGATATCTATGGCTCGGGTACAGCACTTACGTTTAAGCTCAGAAATGTTGAGAAACATGGGTGTCAGGTCTCTGGTTCCACCGCATTGGTACTGCGGTGTCAGTGGGGTCCTGGGACAGGGGCCCAACGCTCAATGTTCAATATAAAACAATTAGTTGCCCTTTGTATCGTGTAAAAACTGATATGTGTTTTAGATAATCAGACATTAAATATCTTCAAAGTCATCTTTAATGTTATCTGTGATTTTTTTCTGTTCCATTTTCTGTGTTTTCAGATTCTTACTCCACCAAGGAGATGACGTTTGAGCTCCTCCCCCGAGGAATTACACTGGACCCCTCTATAAGACTCCCCCGGTATAACCTGGGAGAGGTGACGGCCCAGAATA
Organism: Flabesymbios commensalis; assembly: GCA_964017125.1. NCBI lineage: Eukaryota > Metazoa > Annelida > Polychaeta > Terebellida > Flabelligeridae > Flabesymbios > Flabesymbios commensalis. The sequence goes on along the minus strand of OZ024916.1, from coordinate 63,441,003 downwards.
CCACAGTGGAATACCATACAGGTAAAGCTAACAGAGACACTATAGATTATTATACAGATTATTATAAATAAAAATGTGTTGATTCCAGAAGTATCCATAAAGGTTCAGTTTGAAACCCTTTTCAGTGACTAAATTAGCAGAGGTGATTGCATGCAAATATCCAGGACAAGTTAATTTGACTAACTTTCTTAGAGGAGTAGATTAACAGTAGAGAAAATATAGGTTTGAATTATCAATATTGTTATCTATATATATAGGGCACTGTAGCGTTATGTTCAAACAGCAAGGAGTGCGAGTAAGTATTCATTTGAGGTTCGGATGTGCCAGTGACATGTACACGGCAGGCATATTCTATATATGGATATACAAAGAAAATATACATTCCCAAGATACTACCAGTATCATATATGTTACCTTTTTCATTAATTTTTTTTTAATGCCTGTAATTAATTTATTGTTTTTTTTAAGACTCCATGACGATGACTTATTACTGAGGTCACCTGGTGAATGTAGTCGATATTACTGCAACACGTCTCAGGTTCCTGTTATCATTCTTGTATTTAGCTTGTATTCCCAACAAAAAAGATTGATGCACATTAGTGAATAAATTGTGTTGTTTACATCTTATGAATAATATGCTTTATTCCCCAACACTGCGTGACGATGTTTGTGGTGGAATGAAAAATATTTCGTTTTCCCTGTGTTAGAGTGAAGTGAACACTTTTTTTGTTTGGCTAAAGTATGCCATTATCGGTTACAGCCTAGGTGGTATTGATCAGAATGATTTTAAATACCATACCGTCGCTCAGACACAGACTGGCAAACTATTATCTCTACCCACCATACTGGTTCGTTTTCTCTCATACAGTGATTTCAGAATTGATTGTAAATATGACTGAATAATGTATTTACTTTTTGACAATACGTTTTAAAGCATATGGTGAAGTAGCTTTACTAAGTTTAAAAATATCATTACACGATTATTATGCCATGTATACAGTTTGTTGTTTCTCATACACTAAATTTATAAGGGACTCTGTGAATAAAACTTATCTCCATCATGGGGTGGGCGTGTGGTCCAAGCTAGGCTACTTAGACTTTACCAAGCCATCTTGACCAATCTCACATGGGATGAATGGAGTCACCCTCAGCTATTGTTACTCTGGGGACTATCCGATCCGAGGATAGCAGAGCTGCTTTTGAATAAAAAGAGGAGTCTCCAGACGTCTCAAGGCATGCCTGAGGGTGATTCCCCTAGACATGCCCAGAACCCCTTATTGGGCAAGTGAAGGAAAACACTCTCAAAAAACCCACCATATCCTATCACCCCACCCTCACGTCATCATATGTACATCATTCATCTCATCAAAGGACTGCACTGTTTTAACGTATTACATTGTCACTTTAATGACCATTAGTGACGAGAAGTGACGTAACGCAACAATTTACTACTACTACTCTACCTATCACCTATGATCGGTGTCAGTCTCTTTGAGAAAACAGGCCCAGTACAAAATATGTTATTTGGCAAAAATAAGCTTGAAGTTGAAAGAATTCAAAATTTTCAGCAATGATCTATTTATTTTCAGGTATCTACCCGGCCATGGTTATAGCCATCAAATTGAGACGTCAGATAGGTTTCTACCTTCTACAGATCTACTTGCCGTCAGCTCTGATGGTGGCCATGTCCTGGCTGTCTTTCTGGATTAGCGCCTCGGCTTCTGTAGAGCGTATGGCTCTGGGAGTCACTCTGCTTCTTACGCTAACCACCATGTTTTATGGAGCCAGATCAGCTCTACCTCAGGTGTCCTACCTCACAGCTCTAGACCTCTGGATGTCAACGTGTCTGATCTTTGTGGTGGCGGCCACACTGGAGTTTGCCGTGGTACACGTTAGGTGTCGGTGGAGGGAGAACGGAATGGCAAATGTCATCTGTCATTCAAAGACTGAGGACACTGACAGTGACACTTCAGAAAATGTAAGTAGCGTAACAATCACTGGGTTGCCCGATGAACAGAAAACTAATCTTGAGACTTAATTTTAACCTTTTCAAATAAAAAATTGCGACAGTTTAATATCACGTTAAATCAGAATTCTCGGCACTATTACCTAGGCCTGATGATGGATTATACATAGTAGTCATCACTGGTGATGTTATTTACATACTTTTTTACATACATTTACTGATTATGGTCCTAATTTTAATTGGGAGTGGGAGGGGGGTTGCTGGAAATGCCTTATCAGCTTCTCTGTGTTTATGATCAACGAACCCCAACTTTCTGAATCTGAAGCGCTAAAAAAATCCGTGGAAATGACAACAAAAACTGTCCGTATACATGTATTTCAAAACCATGACACATTAGTTCCTGTTAGTTTAACGTTGCACCAACGTCTGCGACGGCGGCCCAACAATAAATCAACGTTGTCAATGTCTTTTATATGGGGCACAGCACACTCAGCTTCCTTAATATGAGTCATATTATACATGTGAATACGGAGAACAGTAGATATTTCTTTAACCGCCGGGGCCACATATATTCTGGTTTTCATTTGTTATCAGCACATTAAGTACCACATTTTAAATATGTTAAAGATAAAATGTAACATCAACCAGCAAGATTTGAAAAGAGTTGACCTCCAATTTGTCAAATCTGAATAATTTTCACTCACTTGAAGTTGTGGATCGCGTCAGCGAGACACAACTTCAAGTGGGTGAAAACTCAGATTGAATAATTTGGCGGTTAAAGGGTTAATATTCAGCTCGTCATCCCTAGTGAGGAAACCATTAGCACTTCATCTTTACATACCGTGACTGGTTTTTAGTTTACTTAGATTAGTGATGCTCATTCTACCATGATGGACTGGTAAGGCATTATCACACATGATATCGTTACAGGATATTAAGGCAACGAGAAGACACTTTGTGAAAGATCACAAGAAGCATCCTTCACAAAAAGGAGAGACAGTGGATTACTGGTCACGTGCTGTGTTTCCACTGATGTTTGCCGTCTTCAACGCCATCTACTGGCCATGCTACACAAGAAGCTATGCAAACTAGTTTAGGATAGCAACCTGTACATATGTTAAGTACATATGTTAGTAAATTAGTTCTATGATGTACTGAGGAATAGTTCACTTCTTCAAATACTACCAGATAATTTTTTTTTTATTATTAACAGGATAAAATTATATCATAAGTTGCTACGTGGAATAATTATTTATTAATCATCACAAGATTTACGCTTTGCTGAATTGTCAGCTATCAGTATTCTTCATTCATTTATAGACAGAGCTGTTACTGTTACGCGACAGCCCCCATCAGCTATATTTAAGATAATTCAAGATAATTGCTGTCATGAGACGGCGTAAAAAGTATAGTACACTTTTTACACATAGATGTCACTGAAGTCAACCTCCCTGCAAAGTCAGACCAGATGCAGGTAAAAGCAAGCTAATATGAGTATCCACAAAGTAACATGATTTATGACAGCTATTTTCAATAATCTAAGTCTAAAACCCTGCCCAGCGGAACACTCCTCGCGATGTCATCAGGGTACCAAAACCCCACAAAAAGGTATATAATATGATAGCTAAATGGACAAAGAATAAGTAGTGAAACTACAGTCTAGTATTATTTTGTGATATTTTGTTACAATTTAGGCCTACAAATATACAAGAGCTTACAAACAAATTCGGTAACAGTTGTTTTAAGATATTGCGTGTTTATATACAAAATGTTATTCTCCAACCAAATCGTCTGTCGATCATTATAATATTATGTGATATTTTCATTATACTATGGCCATCATCACTTAATAAATAATATGATAACGTGGGTTAACATAGTAACAATTAGAAAAATAAATATATTACAATTAGTAAATAGAGCTAACATTTATGTACTGGTTTCACCGGCATATAGTCCTACAAACACTTTTTTGTCAGAGAATTGTTTCGTTAGCGTTCCATACAAACATTATGTTTAGATTACAAAAATGTAATATTGTGTCAAGTTCTGTCTCATTAAACTTGCTAAAGAATGACACTGTTTAAATTAAAAAATGTTTTTCTTTCTCTTTCCTCACAATATATTTCTACACTAACCATAATACAGTCATGAAGAAACAGTTTCCTTATTAAACTGTTATCGTTCATAATGTCAGTCACATCTTCTGTAGATAGCCTGCGGACTCTGGGGTATTGTTTCTGTTTATTGTTTAGTTTTTTTGTCAGAGTAAATCTTGACTTCCTTCATGCCCACTCCATCTGCAACGTTGATTACCTCCTGAAATATTAACAAACACGTTGTAAGTCGATAGTAAGTTGACTAGAAATGGACATATTTTATTTTCTTTCTTGAGAATACAACGCCCCGTGGATTTATCTCCACAAAGTGGGGTACATCATTTCAATATCCGCCTTTTAATTTTAACCATGTTCCATAGACAGCTATTGGTCGGATCGCTTAGAGAAGAGATAGCAGGATACTTCACTATCCAAAGATCTTGGCAGTCAGTTTAGAACTCAACGAGACATGGATGAGTCAAAACGGCAGTTGAATAATAATAGCAAATTAAAGATCCGCTTGTAAACAATAGTTTGGACGTAGTGGGACTTTGAAAATAATTTGAACTAAAGCTGAAAAATAATCTAAATTGTATGCATCAATTTATCGAACACAAAGTTAAAGTTTATTTCAAGTGACACGTAAGGGCACGTAACTGCAATCGAATTTATATTTGCCAATGTTGATGTGTGTCTGTAAATACTTTGATGTTGTACGTTCTCCCTCGCATTCGCTGTAATCTGGGGTAGAGTTTGATAATATCTAATTTAGCAAACTCCAGCAAGGCGGCAAACACCCTAGATGATCTCATGGCAGGGTCAGTTCTTCCACTTCCAATGTTAGCACATTGTTCTCCGTCATTGACAAAGATCTCCACATACGACACCTAAAATGATCAAGTCAAAAATATACATTTCTATTTTAATGAATATGCTGATAATACCAACCCATATAAAGTTGTGGATGGTGACAGAGGGACAAAAATTTTAAGGTCTAGTCAACTGGTAAAACTTGTAGGAGAAGGGTCCCCTAGAATGCAATAGTGCCCGTGGGTAGGCCTAGGCCCTATATCATAATAATAATAAAATATGCGTTTCATACCCACCACCGCATTAACAGCAAGTTCCCAAATCATAGCAAGTCCATAATATTCTTGAGCGACATCTATGACGTAATAATTGCACCAAAGTTCAAAGTTCTTAGTTCAAAGTTCTTTATTACTGCGGGGATTACGAAACAGCTGACCCCGCGAATGTGTATTGACAGGACAGCTTTTTCTCAAACATTGTACACTCCGCCAATGTAGGTTCAATGTTGTTGGTCTAACATTAAAATAGCATTGGGTCCATGTCTCGTTTGAGTAGTATAATGTAATCAGTTTAGTTGCTGATATTATTGCTGTCTACCTGTACTCTATAGGCTACTGTCGGTCTAAATGTGACCGCCCCACGCATGCCCGTTTCTCAGTTGAATGGTTCTTTAAGTGACTTAGCAACTTATTGAGGCAGTAGTGTCACCTGAATATGCCATACAGCATGTACTAAGCCTCACCGATGGTGGAAGGGTCGTAGCGCTGTACAAAACATTGCCACAGGCAAAATATGAGCACAGAACAACACAAGTTCACTTCTATGAATTACATGGTTCTGAACTAGGCCCCAAGGAAAGTAGAATCTGATTCTATTTTCCTCGCTAGGTCACCAAGCCTGGAGACACTTGTCTGCTGTCTCGACAAATTCCAGGAGTCTTTTGGTTATTTGCTGTCAGCTCGAGCGTAAATCCCCAATGACGATTTAAACCTGCATTTTCCTCCTCTTGAAGACTCTGCAGACCTAGTCAATGAATTTCTGACTCTTCCATCATCTACCATCCTAAAGTAACCGATGCACATCAAGTGATCTGATTGGATGGTGAGAAATGATCACTTTGCCGGCAAGTTCACAGTACCTATCACCACACCACGTGTGACGACCTCCTCGAGTCCACGGGTGACAGCCAGTCCCATAGCCAGTAGAGGACCTCAGTTCGTTTGATTTACAACGGTCATATAATATATAATGCAGATTTTACAGATTTTACTTAACTGTAGGACTAATCGTAGTGCCATGTTACTATGACAACTATTGTAAGCACCGGATTTACCAGTAGGCCATATAGGCCATTGTCCTAGGGTCCACCACATTTGGGGGGGCCACTGAAACCTTTTTTCGCGTGCGCGTTCTATGCGACATGCTCATTCTCACCCATATAGGACAATATATCAATTATTGTAGTTTAGGGGGGGGGGGGGGGGGGGGGCTATTCTGAATCATAGTGATACAGCAACTGGTTGGGGGCCCCTGTGATATAATGTTCATAAAATTCATGTTTTCCTGATATTTTTGACATAAACAGCATCTGGCAGGGGGCCCTAATTCCTATTCTGTACCGATCGGTAGATAACAGGTTGGACCGTTGGGGCCCCTTGTGCTTTACTTTTTAATGCTGGTTCTTGATATTCAAACTAGGTTTATAACTACGTTGAACTACAGTTAACTATGTCTAAATATGTTTGATAACTTTATCTACGGTGAACTTTTGCCATCCCCACTACAGTGTAACCGTAAGATATGACCGCAGACTATGTAACACTATTACCTGAATAATTACACTGGCTGCCAATTTCGCGTAGGATTGACTATGGTCACATTCAAATACTTGCCTCATCAATATCTGTCTGATTTTTTAATTGTATATCTTGTCAAGCAGAAGCAGCATCAGCTGCAGCAGCAGCAACATCAGCATTAGCAGCAGCAGCAGCAACAGCAGCAGCAGGAGCAGCAACTAGAACAACGACTACTACTAATAACAATAACAATAACAATAACAATAACAATAACAATATCAATAACAATAACAATAATAATAATAATAATAATAATAATAATAATAATAATAATAATAATAATAATAATAATAATAATAATAATAATAATAATAATAATAATAATAATAATAATAATAATAATAATAATAATAATAATAATAATAATAATAATAATAATAATAATAATAATAATAATAATAATAATAATAATAATAATAATAATAATAATAATAATAATAATAATAATAATAATAATAATAATAATAATAATAATAATAATAATAATAATAATAATAATAATAATAATAATAATAACAATAACAATAACAATATAAATAACAATAACAATAACAATAATAATAACAATAATAATAATAATAATAATAATAATAATAATAATAATAATAATAATAATAATAATAATAATAATAATAATAATAATAATAATAATAATAATGATAATAATAATAATAATAATAATAATAATAATAATAACAATAATAATAATAATATTAATAATAATAATAATAATAATAATAATAATAATAATAATAATAATAATAATAATAATAATAATAATAATAATAATAATAATAATAATAATAATAATAATAATAATAATAATAATAATAATAATAATAATAATAATAATAATAATAATAATAATAAAAATAAAAATAATAATAATAATATTAATATTAATATTAATAATAATAATAATAATAATAATAATAATAATAATAATAATAATAATAATAATAATAATAATAATAATAATAATAATAACAATAACAATAACAATAATAATAATAATAATAATAATAATAATAATAATAATAATAATAATAATAATAATAATAATAATAATAATAATAATAATAATAATAATAACAATAACAACAATAACAATAACAATAACAATAATAATAATAATAATAATAATAATAATAATAATAATAATAATAATAATAATAATAATAATAATAATAATAATAATAATAATAATAATAATAATAATAATAATAATATTAATAATAATAATAATAATAATAATAATAATAATAATAATAAAAATAATAATAAGAGTAGACCTCTTCAGAAATGTTACAGATTTCCATATTTAGAACCCTTTCAATCATGAATTTACAGTTGTCATTTTCGTCCACTACAAGACGCGAATTATAATTAATGAAGTTGACTTGAAGTGGGTGGCAAATGAAAGAAATATATCGTTATTATTAAAAGGTCCATGAAAATGTTAGTTCTAAAACCCATATATTTTAAGGAAATTGAATCATTCTTCAGAGAAGCAAAATTATGTTTTAGTGTATCGCGAGGATTCAAAGATTTAATAAAGGTTTTCATTTCTGAATGTACCCTATGGATGACCATTAATTTTTCGTAATGATGACCAATTGTATAAGCCGCTAGCGTTATCTACTTTACAATGCTGATTAGACTTGCTGGGGTTATCTACTTTACAATGCTGATTAGACTTGCTGGGGTTATCTACTTTACAATGCTGATTAGACTTGCTGGGGTTATCTACTTTACAATGCTGATTAGACTTGCTGGGGTTATCTACTTTACAATGCTGATTAGACTTGCTGGGGTTATCTACTTTACAATGCTGATTAGACTTGCTGGGGTTATCTACTTTACAATGCTGATTAGACTTGCTGGGGTTATCTACTTTACAATGCTGATTAGACTTGCTGGGGTTATCTACTTTACAATGCTAATTAGACTTGTTGGGGTGTGGTTCGTTGTCCTGTCACCGGGTAATAAGCCGGCAAATAGCTCATGTGTGGACTTATATTATAAATACTGCATCATCATAATGATCTATGTGTGATATATATTTTGACTAATGTGCTAATGACTGTAAGACATTTGTTTGTAAGATAGAGTAGCATTTTTAAATATCTCCCACCCGAGTTATTGTTCATCAAGTACAGACCAGTTATCATGGTAGGCCTGCTATAATCAGTTAGGTGTGACCGAGCTGTTGATTATGAGGGATCCTCATTATGGTCAGATGTGTTTTATGTCAGTCAAAAGCCTCAGAGCTCTACATTCTTAGCTGTGGAAAAGGCCATTTTCAGATATTCCCGACCTAATGGTGTGGTCAGAAATTACATTGAATTGTAATTGTGACTTTTGCCGAATGGGAAATATTAAATTTATATAATTTTCAACATAATAGAGGTATGTTAACGCTTTCGGTGTCTATCATGAGGTTTTCAGGTATGCCTAACATCGTGGTGTTGTCAGAATTTCGCATTCCAGATGAAAAATCAAAGATGGCCGCCATTTGCTCAAGGTCAACCAATTAATTAGGCCAAAATTGATCAGTTGAGAAAATCATGAAAATTGCCTTTTTCAAAATGTTTTTTAGCTCAATGTCTTTTTTTAAACGTATTGATGTCTAGTTCATTTCTCAGGAATTGTCCTATGATTATATTCTTCTCCCACTAAAGCACCCTAAACATAATATTGTGGGTGAAATCCAAGATGGCCACCATTTTTCCAAGCCCAAACAATAAAATAATGTAATTTTTGACAGAATTGAAGCAGATTCTGCATTTTGGCCCATCTTGGGGTTTTTAGGTGGGCGCGACATAGTGATGTGGCCTGAAAACACCCTAGATCCAAGATATTCGCCATTATTAAAAACAAATTAGATTTACGATTTACGATTTGTGGTGTCTCAAATGGGTTATCATGTGCGCCCGATATAGTAGTAGTATTAGTAGTAGTAGTAGCAGCAGCAGCAGCAGCAGCAGTAGTAGTAGTAGTAGTAGTAGTAGTAGTAGTAGTAGTAGTAGCAGCAGCAGCAGTAGTAGTAGTAGTAGTAGCATAGTAGTAGTAGTAGTAGTAGCAGCAGCAGCAGTAGTAGTAGTAGTAGTAGTAGTAGTAGTAGTAGTAGCAGCAGCAGCAGTAGTAGTAGTAGTAGTAGTAGTATAGTAGTAGTAGTAGTAGTAGTAGTACTTAGTAGGCCTATTAGTAGTAGTAGTAGCGGTAGTAGTAGTAGTAGTAGTAGTAGTAGTAGTAGTAGTAATAGTAGTAGTGGTAGTAGTAGTAGTGGTATATCTGTGTTAAAAACAGAAGAATATGGACAATAGCAGTAGTTTTATTTAATAGGCGAATGGCCCATTCAAAACATTCAACAACAATAGTACAATACAAGTGTGTGGTATGCAAGCTTGGTGGCTTGTCAAATGGTTTCAAGTACTTTACTCTTAGATCATGATATACAGGATGTTGCAGCAAAAAGTGAACCCCATCTTTTTTATATCCAGTGCAGATTGTACATACAATGAAAATTGTGTGGTGTTATTAGAATCATGTATATATACGAAGATATCCCTAACTAAGCCATTTTGGCTCGATTAAGCTTTGAATTGTATGTCGCACATTTCCTTAGTTTTCATCAGAATTTTAGGCTTTTTATCTGGTAAATATATCAATATACATATTGATTTATTAAATAAACCTCATTAAATTTACAACAATTAGACACTCGTTTTATTTTATTGTACATATTTTATTGTACATCCATGTCTGGAAATTGATAAATTACAGTGCAAAATAAAAAAATATTGAACAATCAGATAAAACTCGTGAGTTATTGTCATTCGCATGTTTTCTCTAGGCCTATACATAATGACACATGGTTACCATGGTAACAGATATTGTCGCCAACCATCCCACTAAATGCTGGTTGCCAAGAGAGGTCTTGTTCGTATTCGGTGTCATCTGGGAAATTGGCTGATTGAGTAATGGCGATGTGGTTGTCAACATGTCACTGTCAACCTCTACTGTGGTAAGTTCGTTTCGTGTGGTGGTGTAGCAATGTAAATCTTCAGGCCAAGGCTTCTGGTCCACATGTGTAATTGTATTGTTAGCCACAAACGTCTCCATGTATTTCTGATCCCCGTTGTGTGTGATAAACTGCTTGATCATGGTGACTGTTTTGTCAAAGGTGAATATTGATATCATGAGATCTGTTTGCTTTTTTCTCTTGACATAGTATATGCCATTTCCATGAGAGAGTAGATCGGATAAGGAGCCATACATAATACCACTTGGCTTGGCTTTGGTGAAGATCACCTGCTGACACTGATTAGCAAGATATCTCCATATTTGATGAATATCGTTGCACCAAGCACAATCATCTGTGTATAGAAGTAGACCAAAACCCCGACCATGCTCTATTAGATTCAGAGAGGTCTTCTCATTGTATATATTCACCACACCTGGTTGGTATTCTTCTGCTGATGGCTGACTTTCATTCTTCTCAGCGTATGTTGTAATGTTTATCAGCCATCGGATGAGGATTGCTGGTGGAAAGTGAGGTAACACTTTCTTGTCCCCATCAGAATCTATGCTCATGTAGAATGGCAGGCCTACAGAGTACTGACTTACATCTAGCTGTCTTGTCAACGAGTTACGGGGAACTGATAAATCCAACAACCAAAAGTGAATCACTTCACTTTTCAGATGCTTTGCTACTTCAAACAGAATATTATAGGCTTCAACGCTGATTCTAGTATGTCCCCGAACAAACAAAATCACAGTGGTTCCATTCACTCTTAATTGAGCCAGGTTACTTAACTTATTTATCAGACGAATGCCCTTTCTCCAATGTGATTTTACATAAATACTTTGCTGATAATTGTTATCGATCCATTTGGTGATGATGTATGTGTTAACGGTAAGTCTGTCTATAGGTCCGGTGGCTCTGCCTTCAGAACTAATATACAATACTTGCGGTGGGATACGGTTTTGCCCTGCCATATGCTTAGCCATATGCATACCTTTAGAAGAACCAATATCCACAAAATAACACCTTAGCTTCCCCTTGAACACATCTGCTGTCTGTCTATAATGTACAAATAATTTAGCTTTAGCAATAGTAGTATGTGTGAAAAAAATAACAGTCAACGTCATGCTACCTGCAAGGTCATCGTCTTGTAGCTCACGGAGGATCTCATCAGAGAACCACACTTTAGTGGGGATCTCGTGGATAACAGGGAATATAGATTCCAACCACTCCACCACGTTGATCAAAGTGATATCGTCTGCATATGCCATCAGGAAGCCGTTCTTTGAAGCCAGAACCGAAGGTGGTTCTAATCCAAAATAATATGTCAGATTTGAATTGGCTTTTTTTGTCACATGAACCACCTCTAGAGACCGACCAGCTCTGTACATATACCTAGCCAGCCAGTGCAGATGAATACCTTGACATACATTGCAGTTATCAATTGCAAGAAAAAGTACGCAATCATTATTTTCCAACGTGGCATTCAACTCTTTGTAATCAGTTATGTGCTGAACCATGTTATCAGTCATTTCATTGGTTGTCAGCGCTGTGGCCATACTAGCCATAATAAGTACCTTCTGCCACATCATAGTTGAGGATAAAGACTCGGAATGCTAAACTATAATGGTTTATAGTATACTCCCCAGCACAGTGTCGGTCACATGCGCACGTCTAGTTCAGCTGTCAATCAATCTACATAGAGTTTCAAATATCTAACCATCTGCTAGTCTGCGATTTGTCAATTCCCATTATCCCCGCCTGGTGAGTATTATTTGCAAACTCAAGCAGTGTTTAAGTGTGTAAGCCTGCCCCTCCCTCTGCAGCCGTACCCTACACTGATGCATCAGTGAAAACTTATAGATAAAACGAAATAGAGTATGACATTTCTGTCAACCACGATGATCCCAATTAATTATTAGTCTTATACAATCATCCATTAATCAGGAGAAACGTCTCCCCTTTCCTTAATAATTTACCATTCTATCATATTACGGTGACATAAAATAGCAAATTGTGAATTATATAATAATAATTTGACCCACCCACCCAAATCAATTATTTTTCAATCTCTTATAATTGGTAACATAATATAGTCGTGCAGACAATTCCGACTGGAGTAGGCCCCATAATTACAGTTATAGTTCAGGAAATAAGTCGAATTTATTTGCGTAGAAGTCCCAATATGTTTTATAGTTGTTCCTAATGTAAAAACATGTGCTGAATCAAAAAATCGTTTTCCTAAAAATTCTACTCGCATGTGTTTCAGAAAATCAGTTTAAAGTGAGGTACCCTCCGATTAACACAAAAAATGCGTAAGTTTGAATCTGACCGATGTTACATTTTCTGTGATAACTAAAATAATTTGGTCTATATTTTCTTCAAATAAGCACACAAATAATTAGATTTGATAGCTAGGTCCAGGTTGAAGAGAAGGGTTGAAACATTAAATTTATATATTGTTTTACAGAATAGGATCATATTCGTGATTTTGGTGACTACTAAACGGTTTTCAGGTATGCCCGACCTAGTGATGTGGCCACAAAATAGTTTGGACATTGCATTGTGGGATAAAAAAGTGGCTGCCATTTGGCCAAGGTCGAACATTAAAGTGATATAATTTTCCACAGAATAGGAGCAGGTGCATGATTTTAGTGTCTACTATAGGGTTGTCAGATATGCCATATCTAATGGTGTGGTCAGAAACGACATTGCATTTCTGAATAAAAGCAATGATGACTGACTTTTGCCGAAGGTTAAATAGTACTTTATATAATTTTATGGCCATGGTAATGCGTTCAAACACCTAACGTAAATTATGCGCATACTCAGCATATTCAGCTCATCGTGTGTTGCCATCTGGTGAGGTGTAACCTCATAATTTATTATATGTCCGTCATTCTCGGACCATCACATGACTATTTCGCTAGGCAAGTTTGAATCCTTTCCATTCTGACCACCGTTTGAGGCACAGCCAGGAGCCGTCGTCCAGTTTACTTTGACTCACTTATAGGGTGAGTTTTCAAGTAGAGACCTAGTAGTTTTGTATTTGAAGTATCGATAGTTAATGATTAGCCGTGTAGCTATATTGATTAGCCGTGTAGTTATATTAATTAGTAAATAATATAACGATTAATTAAATAAAGAATTTATTTAATTATTAGAAGTTGGCGTTGTTTGCCGTCGTGTGAAGAATATCGCTTTTCAATTGAGATACGTTTGGTGATGTTAGTTTTATTCATTCACTTTAATAAGAAATGTGTTGACGATGTCGATTATTATTTAGGTGAATTACATGTAGGTGTCTACCACGACGTTGATGAAGATCAAGTGGTCGTACTACTTGTATGAATGTCTGTGCAACGTTGATGCTGGTCATGTGTCAACATGGTGTACTTAGGGTAGGCCTACATGAAGCTCATGTAATTGTTGCTCAGCAGTGTTTATGTAGTTCATAAGAATAAAGTATATTTGGTAACGATGTGATAAATATGTGACATTAATAACATTGTGAATTATGCTTTAGAAAGTGAATGAGATTATTGTATTCTTATATTGATCTGTAGGTTTTCATTTGGGATGGGTTGACTCATCCTACGACGACAGAGGAAAAACCCTCCTACGACACATATAAAAGCATAAATCACCACATTTGTTTGGAAAAAATGAAATGAATCGGGCTTTAGGCCACCTTTGTGCACATATAGGCTAAACTGGGCCAGGAGAACCTCCTGAGGATGGTGAGATGATTGAGATGACACTGTCCTCCAGACACAGGATTCGAAATTCAAGCCCTGGCGGTCTGAGGCCGAGCACGCTACCTCTCGGTCACAGAGGCTCCCCACAATACTGACTTTCAAACGTGGATGGGGAAGAAACATTTTTTGTTTCTTTCAAACCGCCGGGACCGGGAACCTAACCCCGAACTCTGGCGTGAAAGGCAGCGGTGCTAACCACTACCCTAAGGCCCCCGCCCACATTTGTTTGGGACGAGATGAATGCGTGTTTTCTTGTGTACAGTATTGCGTAATTAGTCAAGCAGACATGTCAACATGGTCACTAATGCAAGATACTATATGACCAACAGTCAGAAATGCTTGTAGTGCTTAGTTAGTCCACTGTCTCAATCCTATTAGCGCGGAGATATTCTTTATAGGTTAGAATCATACGTCTGTAGAGAGTAGATTCTGACGTCCAAAGACGATTGAAGCACAGGAAAAATTTATATTGGCCGTAAACCCATAACATAGGCATTCAGCGGAAAGAGCTAACAAAGACATTGTTCTCCAAACATATTTCAGCATTTTAACCCTTTACCGCCAAATTATTCAATTTAAATTTCCACCCACTTGAAGTTGTGTCTCGCTGACGCGATCCACAACTTCAAGTGAGTGAAAAATATTCAGATTTGACAAAATGGAGGTCAACTCTTTTCAAATCTTGCTGGTTGATGTCACATTTTATCTTTAACATATTTTAAATGTGGTACTTAATATGCTAATATAAAATGAAAACCCGAATATATGCGACACCGGCGGTAAAGGGTTAATTATGTTAGCTGGGTGATTCCTCTCCTGATGACAGCCCTATGCTCTGACACAGTGACCTCCATTTTTCAATTCAATAATCCTTATATGACTTATATGTCACCAACTGGAAATGGAATAGTTTTAATAGGCACACGAAATATAGGCCTACGTCTCAGTTTCGTGACACCTCAAGTGTTTCGGTAGAAGTGTCGTTTTTACAATGCTTGCTGTGTTCGTCAAACGGCTGTCAATGCATGTGGATAGGTTTGTCAAGTGCGTTAAGCAGCCTGATCATGCCGGTAGGTAATAACAGGGCACGAGGAAGATGTTGATGCCGACCCACTTATATTGATGTTACCAGTATATTGTATTGATGACCTACCGGGATATATATAAAACCTGATAACGATCGGACATAGATCATAACATGGTACAGTGCTATATATATCGTCAAGACAGATACTGTTTCCGGAATCGACAGACAACAGCTAAAACAGCATTTAACGAGACGGTAAGCCTGTTTTATACAGAAACACACCATTATTGAGCAGCTACAAATATATTATATATATAAATATAAATCTACAGATTAAATGTATGGAATATATATGTGAACTGACTGACGTAGTCATTTGAATGCTGAACTAGTAACTAGGAGCCAGTAATCAAAATTACCGACATAGCAAATTAATTCAGAATTCTACAGGAATCTGTTTTTTTGTTATATTGGAACTAAGGGTAACAATAGTCCACATGAAGGCCTTCATGTATCATCTGAGTCTAGGCCTCTGCTCAAGTCACTGCATTGACCACTCATTACATCACGTCTCAAATTTAAAGTGATTATTCTGAAATATAAAGTCCTATCTCCCGACAACCCCTCAAATCTTTATTTATTGCATTTCAAGAATCGCTTGAAAATACTGAGAAACTATTAAGCTGCTAGACGTCAGACCATGGCTCTTTCCGATTTATTTGAATACATATGCTATGGGTCTATGACTGTTATAAATATTTTACTTCTTTCAGTGCGAGGACCGTCTTCATGTGTCAGAATCTGACGTCTACTGGTTGAGATTCTGACGCATAAAGACGGTCCCGGCGCCGACAAACGTTGTTTCAATATTGGCCCACCGCCAACGGCGCTGGACCAACATTGAAAAAAACATCGGGTCAAGTCCTCATCCTTGCAGGGAGAACTGTCGGCTTTTTGAGACGCGCGTGCCGTCTGTGTCTGGTTGGAACAGGCTACACAGAGCTCTGTGTAACTGAATCTGGCACAAAACGTCATCGGGTCTTCTCCATTGTCTGCTCAAAATGTAGGCCTATAGGCCGTACACATTGCGCTCATGATCTCGCCGTTAAGCTACAACATACACAATTTTTTAATAGCCAGCAGATAAGGTCAGTGGATCCTTCCAGATAACTCCCCCAGTGGTCTCAGGAGTGAGATTTTACCTGGGAAATACCTGGGAGTTTTACATGTCATGAAATTGCTAGTTTCATAAAAAATGGGGTCTTAGGCCACCTTGGTGCACATATAGGCTGAGCTGCGCCAGGAGAGCCTCCTGAGGATGGTGAGATGAATGAGATGACACTGCCCTCCAGACACAGGATTCGAAATTCGAACACTGGCGGTCTGAGGCCGAGCTCGCTACTACTCGGTCACAGAGGCCCACACTATTGAATCTTTACAGGTGAGCAGGGAGGAAACATTTTGTTTCTTTGAGACATGCAGGCAGCCTTAACCACTTAACCAGGGCCCCCGCCCCATAGCTTCTTAACCATTTAACCGCCGGTGTCGCATATATTCGGGTTTTCATCTTTTATTAGCACATTAACTACCACCTTTTTAACATGTTAAAGAAAAAAAATCAATCAGCAATATTGGAAAAAAGTTGACCTCCATTTTGTCAAATCTGAAAAATTTTCACTCACTTGAAGTTGTGGATCGCGTCAGCGAGACACAACTTCAAGTGGGTGAAAATTACGATTTTTTAATTTGGCGGTTAAAGGGTTAAAGTCACAAATCATCTCTTCCGATTATCTCACCAAATATTTCTCTCGGTTTCCCGACCCAATATAGCTTTCAGAATATCTTCTGAACCTCTTTTTTACAAAACTCGAACACTAAATTTATATTTTCTTCACCACATACAGTATACTAATATAAATTCCCTCATTCAATACATAAACCATACTATACTCGCCGTCAAATTAACCAGGATCGCATAATTTTCGGTGATTTCTCCGTTAATTCTAAACCGATTTTCTTCAAATTTTGCAAAGGCCATTTTCTATTCAAATCCTAACAGCTCTGAAAATTTCGTAATATTATATAGCGTATTGCAAAAGTTAGACCATTTGACATGTAATGAATTGAAATTACGACGTTCCTCTTTAACCCCATTAATTTGACGGCGAGTATGTATTATGTATCATTCTTTATCATGTATCATCAGATCATTCTTTAGCTCACATGCTGACGATATAGACGTCATAATCTGAAGTCGAAAGTCGATCTGCCGGGCTTATAGAGTGAAATAGTTATAGGCTACTGATCGTTTGCCCTTAACACAGGTATTCAAATGAAGCGGAAACTAAGACATTTATGACGATTTCAAAGAGAAAAAACCCTTTGGTTTCCATGGTTTCATCGTTGTAAAGGTTGATTATCAAGGTGTATAGGTCAATAATGCTGTTATAAACATTACTATTGGGAAATTACCACAATAATAGGCGTATTTGTGTAATTTGTAATCAATGCTATATACAATAACGATAGTCACCAATTCGGGAGATTATTCTGCCGAGGCCATTAATATACACTCTATCTGCTACAGCGATAATCTCATTTCCACTTTTACCTGTGTCAATCACTTGTCGAGAGTATCACTCTATTTCGCCACCTATATGTAGGCCTAGAGCCTACAACCTTGACATTAATCAGCCGGAATTTCTGCAGCCAAATTTCTAAAATTTGTGTACTGCTTATGAGTTGTGTGATATTTCAATGAGATATTGTCTATACTCGTACTTCGTCTAAACATCCCATATTATCAGTCTGATTGTATGTATTCAAGTGGTTGTTATCTCCTTCAAGATCTTCTACTAGACTCGCGATTCAGAAATATAGAACCGCTAACCAATATCAAAATGTATGAGTACTTGTATATTCTAGATAAAGAAGACAACATGATGTATTCTGCTGAAGACAAGGCTTTGTACAGACGCATCTATCAAGATGAACTGGCTGATATTCCAGAAGGATTAACACTAAGAAGAGCTACAGCTGATGATTATGACGATATCATTAAGTTCAGTAAAGCTGTTCCAAATGGCACAGACATCCTCTCCGTTGGTAGAGATTATCTTCCTTTTTTATATCATGAACGCTTGGCTCATCCATCAAAATATTTATTTGTTGCTGAGAAAAACAAACAAGCTGTAAGTTCAAACATTATCATTATTATCATTTTTATATTAAAGGGACATGCCTAGGTCTAAAATAATTTAAAAAATCGGTGATTTTATTTTGGCTTCTTAATATTACCATATGATGTAAACATGTCCATAGACTAGAACTGCAAACGTTTTTTATTTTTTGTGCTGCGCACTTACCAGTTGGGCTAAATATAGAGACGAAATTCCCGTATTTCTTATTTTTGACATGGTTGTCAACTACAGACTATCCAGAGTAATCATCTAGTGATATCAGTATATGGGCAAAACCCGCCACTTCAAGAATCATGTGACCCCTGCAGTGTTCTCGTTTGTAGTGACCTCCACTTTTGTTTAAATAGTTTTATCATTTAATTCATGCATAGACCTTTCAGAAAATGTATAGTTATCCATAGCTTAGAAAAGAAAAAATGTGGTTTTGACCACTGGAATGCCATAAAAATGACATGTATGCATGTCGCCAGCTTAAATTTTCGTCTTGGACAGGTCACTGTTCATGAGTGGGTGCAGTTTGTGGAAGATTAATTGTTTGAATTTGACGAACATATAGTAGTGATTTTATTAAAAAAGAGAATTCCCAAAAGTAGTATATTGTTTCTTGGAAAATTGAATTTATGTTCATGTCGCCACAAAATAACAGATATTTAAAAAAAAGTTGCAAAAAGAGGTCTAGTGAGAAGTTGATTTTTTGATATGTAGCTTGTGGAAAAGTCTTGAAGTCGCGGGCTTTGCCCATATATCAACCTGATACCTCAGGTGGCTTGGTCATCAGGGACTTCTTGTTAGTTAGTTTAGCAGATAAGGTAACCTATTGTGCTTTTTATGATTAAAGCATGAAATTTCTACCACTTGTGGAACATATCCCAAGGGTCATTTTAAGATGTGGAGGTAAACTGGATTTGACCTCTGATGACCTCTAGAGGTCATTGACCTCGAAAGGTCAAAATATTCACTGGCAAAGTCAAACAGTAGTGAAAACTGTATATTAAAATATCTATGATTTGTTTCTGTGTCCCAAAAGTGTGTCAAATATTCGAAGAGACTGTTTTCAATTAATAAACATAACACAGAGGCCATGTTAAGGTCACTTAAATGTCAATGCCATGTCAAGGTCATTGAAAGGTCAAACTTGCAGAAAATAGTTAAAATGTCCACTTTGTATCCATTTCCATGCTGTTGTTGTGCAGAGATTTTTTTACAGAGGACTAGTTTTGACATAATCTTTGTCCTATGTATTTTCCACACACATTTTAGGATATAAAGGGCAATATTAACCTATCAACCTAGGTATTCCACTTGTTACGCTCCTTCCTAAATATGTGGTTGAGCGGGCTAAATTATGCAGCATTGTAAAACATTTCCTTGTGCTCCCATAGCACGAAGTTATGAAGTTTGACATGGGGTGGGGTTGTGTTTTACTGGAGTACCATCCGAAAGCAATTTGAAGGTAATGTCAAGGTCATTTCAAGGTCAAACTGGCAAAAACTGTTACCATGATCATATATATTCTTCAGAGCTGTTCCAATTTCTTTTTCAAACGTGTCTTCACTTAAATGAGCCTGAGCTTCATTCTGGTGGCATCTATTCAATTTTTCGAGAATCACATCTATCTACACCAACCTAACTTTATGCAGGTGGGCCATATCTGATAATTTAAAGACAGATCAGAATTTTATTATCGTGATTCCCATTAATTTAATTGGATTTAGGCCTATTGGTTATACAATTACTAGTTTCATGTAGCAACCATGTCTCCTTCAATAAGTTTGGTCAATAAAACAGTGTCTTCTAATTCGGGACCACATCTGATTATTATTTATAGGCCTAAACCTTTCACAACCATCAAATAGGATATATAATATTAACTACTTAGCACATCTATTCTGTTATAAAGCCCTCGTATTCCATTAGAACGGTTTAGTATTTTGTTATAACGGTTTACTAATCTGTTATAACGACATACTGTTCCGCTATAACGGTCTAGTATAAATTTTTCGTTATAACGGTCTAGTATTTTGTTATGGTCTCACCACCCTAAATGAGCCGAAATCAAAGGAGGGTGGCCACTGACTAGAGAGGCCGTCATAAAGTACTGCTTTACATGATTGTTTCCGCTTCTGGTGAATTAAAAAAAATACAGGAATGTTGTAATTGTTCGGATAATTTGGAAGCCCACATTGTTTTCTTCAGCCGTGACATGAGGTATACTGTGTTGTGAGATTTTCGGATTGATATAGGGGATAAGAAGGATTTGTGTCTTTTCTGGGAATGGGCGTATGAATATTTCGGGAGATCTGGGCAAAACTGACCTTTTTACCAACATGGGAGCGTAGCTCAAAACGCAGGAAGTTAGCATACCATTTTCGGACCTGTTTCTGAAAAAGGTCAGTTTATGCTTTATTATGATGTGTCACATAGGGGGGGGGGGGGTAAATAGAGACGAAAGTGGTGATTTCGGCCC
The DNA here is from genome assembly GCA_964017125.1 of Flabesymbios commensalis. NCBI lineage: Eukaryota > Metazoa > Annelida > Polychaeta > Terebellida > Flabelligeridae > Flabesymbios > Flabesymbios commensalis. The sequence goes on along the minus strand of OZ024916.1, from coordinate 63,419,793 downwards.
TTAGAATGTCGGCATTATACATGCGTTTCAATAAGATTGGCATTAGGGTTGGTGAGACCATGTGTGTACAGGGCATTGAAGCAGGGTTAGGATTATATATTCTGATGTTTCTGCTGTTGAATAGAAAGAAAAATATTTAATCTGTGTTTAATTGTATTCTGATAGTCGATGCAACAAATTAAGTAAAATTTTGAATAAAATACATATATTTGATGGATGGATGTGACAACTGGAAGATATGCTCAGGAGGGCGTGTTTGGGTTAGTAATTCGCAGATAGCATGCTTTCTTTGCTACTTTGACTTGCTGTATGGGTACAAATAAATAGACGAAAAATACGGAACTTTTAATCTTTTGTAATGTCATTACCATTTATCCCGATTGATATATTATTTTTCTTCATAATTCTAAATAATAAATGGTCACCATGACTACCTATTGTGATTAAATAAGAGTAAGAACTGTAACTTCATTCAACCACGTTTCCTGCAAAATTACGGGAAACGAGCTGATTTTCACAATATCAGTGCTTAATAAAAGAGCTCCCAAAGCAAAAGCATTCGATGTATTCGAAAAATTTAAGTAATATATTGCTCAGAACAACTTGCTGTCCCATCCTTGTTTGAAAAAAATAATACAAAAAAAAGGTCTCACCACCCTAAATGAGCCGAAATCAAAGGAGGGTGGCCACTGACTAGAGAGGCCGTTATAAAGTACTGCTTTACATGATTGTTTCCGCTTCTGGTGAATTAAAAAAATACAGGAATGTTGTAATTGTGTGGATAATTTGGAAGCCCACATTGTTTTCTTCATGCATGGCATGAGCTATACTGTGTTGTGAGATTTTCGGATGGATATAGGGGGTAAGAAGGATTTGTGTCTTTTCTGGGAATGGGTGTATGCATATTTCGGGAGATCTGGGCAAAACGGACCTTTTTACCAACATGGGAGCGTAGCTCAAAACTCAGGAAGTTAGCATACCATTTTCATACCTGTTTTTGAAAAAGTCAGTTTACGCTTTATTATGGTGTGTCACATAGGGGGGTAGCTAGGGACGAAAGTGGTGATTTCGACCCTTAGAATGTCGGCATTATACATGCGATTCAATGGGACTGGCATTTGGGGTGGTGAGACCTTATAACGCCACACTAGTCCGTTATAACAATCTATTATTCCGCTATAATGGTCTAGTATTTCGTAATAACGGTACATTATTTCGCTATAACGGTCTACTCATCCATTAAAACGGTTTACTAATTCGTTTCTAATTCGTTTACTAATTCGTTTACTAATTCGTTTTTGTATCTGTATATGTATATTACGCACTATTGTGCTATCGCGCCACGGGAGTAACTTAGCAAGGCATGCTACCATAACTATCCTACTATCCCGTTATAACGGTCTAGCATTTCGTTATAACGGTATAGTATTTTGTCATAACGGTCTACTAATCCGTTTTAACGGTCTACTATTCTGCTATAGCGGTTCAATTTTGCGCTATAGCGGTCTATTATTCCGTTATAACAGGCTAGTATTTCGTTACAACGGTATACTATTTCGTTATATCGGTCTAGTATTTGGCTATAACGGTCTAGAGTTCCCACATAACGGTGTACTAAACTGGTATTACGGTCTACTAATCCGTTACAACGTTCTACCAATCCGTTATAGCTGCCTACCAATCCGTTATAACGGTATACTAATCCGTTATAACGGTCTACTATCCTTTTATAACGGTCTAGTATTTTGTTATAGCGATCTACTATTTTGTTATAAACCGTTATAACAAAATAGTAGACCGTTATAAAATCACCGATTTTTTATGATTTTAGCCTGGACCAGTCCCTATAATATAAGAAGCAAAAAAATATCATTTGAATTTAAGTTGCCAAGTCATTTAAATTTGAGTTTCTCTGTCAGTATCCACAACTTAAAACGGGTTGGCATTATCAACATACTCATCACAATCAGAAAGGTATAATTTTGACTTTAATATTTCAGGTGTCGTATGTGGAGGTCTTTGTCAATGACGGAGGACGATGCGCTAATATTGGAAGTGGAAGAACTGACCCTGCCATGAGATCAACCAGAGTGCTTGCCGCTTTGTTGGAGTTTGCTAACTTAGAAATTATCAAACTTTACCCCAAATTACAGAGAACACGAGGGCGCACTTACAACGTCAACGTTTTTGCAGACTCACATCGAAGAGGAAAAAGATTGGCAAATATAAATTCGATTGCAGTTACGTGGCATATCTTTATAAAACTAAATTCCAATTTGATCAATTGATGCATACAATTTAGATTATTATGCAGTTTTAGTTTTAATTATTTTGAATGTTCCACTACATCCATTACGAAATTTTAATCGATGAACCTGACATCTGACTCCAATACTCTTTGGGTGATGAGGTATCCTGTAGTCTCCTTTCTAACCGATCAGACCAATAAAGATGAGGTATGCGGTCAAAGGTCACAAAAGTCTCAATGACAATCCATTTGAGTACTTGAAATTGTCATATCACGAAAACGGTGCGAATGAGGCTAAAAAAGGAGAGACATTTAGTACATTGGCAGTGTAGTAACATTTTATAACAGCATAACATTGTACGATCGTAAAGAATAACATAAATCGAATTCGCATAAATCCAAAATGGCCAACAACGAACAAAATGGCTGATATCTGAGACTAAAAAGGAGTGACATTCATAGTTGGGGATATATTAGTAGTAATAGAAGGATGCAGTACAATTGCAGAATCGTGAACAATTTGCATCAATCAAAATGGCTGACAAAAATTCAAAACGGCCACCAAAAAATGAAATGTTCAGAAAATTGTCTAGAAATAAAATAACTCAAAAAATTGTTCTATTTCAAAATAGCCGTCAGAAAATAAAATGTTCAGAAAATTTAATAGGAACCAAATAGCCAACATTTTATTTGAAAAAATGTTCAGAAAAACCTATATATATAAACCAAATAGCCAACGTTTTTTTTTGCTGCAAACCCACGCAGATGCACAGCATTCGAGATATCAGCCAGATTGAATAGTAAGATACAGGGCCGATTGTTATTCATTCTTTTTAAACGTGCACAGCAGAAGCAAAATGACTTTTGTCTCAACCAGGTACCGCCATTTTTGGTACAGTGAAGTGTTTGGTACAGATTTTTTGTGCATTTTGGAAAACAATGTTCAGAAAAGCACATAGAATAAAAAAACCGACAAGTTTCCACATTGATAATGTATCAGATCTTTTTGAAGCAATCCTAGATGAGCTCCTGAAACAATAGCTCCATAGCATATATATGGCAGTACAAAATAACTGGCTGATGCTGAGCAAGGTAATCTAGTTTTCATTTAGTGTAGTGGATGACATACTTAGTTCATTATCATAAGTGTAACAAACACGGACTTTTTTTCTAGATTAACTACTTGCATGAAATAGATTTGTTTAATCTTAAGAAGTACACTAGTAATTACATTGATGCACCCTCTCATAAACACACTCAAAACATAACACAGCACAATTTGTACAAGTATTTAAAACATAAAATTACCGAAAATGTGATAGAATAGTGTAAAACAGTGTTTGCAATAGAACTTAGAGACACAATTGACACTTGAATTGTATTGATGTACACATGTAAACACATGTAAGCTCAAACCAAACAAGGTATATGTCTGGGCATGTACATGGTATATTTCTGATGCCACTGCACACAGTCAAACCAGAGTAACTATTGGAGAACAATATTCCAATGAGACACGTAAAATTAATACGAGGAGTATAATATATTACAAAACAGAATAAATATGCTATTATAACTTTATGTTGAAGATCAAACGTGCCAATGTTACAGATACAAAAATAAATTTCACCTCCAGAGAAGGGTGAAAATACTGCACAGTAGGTTACCCCTACAGCTCTGAGCTACTCCATTTAAATTTGCACCCACTTGAAGTTGTGTCTCGCTATTCACAAGTTCAAATGACTGACATTATTCGGATTTGAAAAATTATATCATTATATCAACCAAAAGCCAACGACAACAGGGGTCCTGTAGTCAAACATGGATGTTTCTATTGGCTGAACTAACACTGGCTAAACTGTGTGTGGACCATGGTTAACCTTACAAAGGGATTCGTCACCTCGGTGTTCAAATTGTGTAACCACACCTTGTGGAGTAATATTAATATTTATAATAATAATAATTTTCTATAGCACCTAAATCCTCGGTAGGAGATAAACACCTTAAATTCCACGTGGCTTTTGACCAAACTCGACTGAGAGATGTTATATCTTTCGCCCAAAGAGTGAGCGAATAAAAATATGTCAATTTCCAGTAAAAATGCTATAGATCTACAGCGTGTTTTATTTAATTTTCAGGAGATAATCAACATGGCAGATGGCGTGAGCATTAAGGAAGTAGAGATTTACTGTAACCAAAAACTAAATTGCGCGCGACAAAAATACCCCAGAGTCCGCAGGCTATCTACAGAAGACGTGACTGACATCATGAAAGATAACCGTTTAATAAGGAACCTGTTTCTTCATGATTGTATCATGGTTGGTGTAGAGCTACTGATTCCTTCACCAGACAATTGTAACAAGCATGTCTTTTTTGGGGATGATAATGTATTCGCTGTTCCGTTGGAAGGTACCACAGCTTTAGCTACTTGTGCCTTTATGCCGAGTTCTAAAGCTCTCATAATGTACATTGGTTTACATGGAGATCTGACACCGGAGTTAGTTGTAGCTTTTTTCTTATTGTTTATTCCAGAAGCCACAAAGCATCGTCAAAACTATACTGAACTACGTATTATACTGAACATCATGAGTAACATTGATTTAGATGCCACCAATAAACTGTTACACAATATTTCATTATACCAAGAAAATGTATTGATGCGTAATGAGCGTGCCATTGGGATTGAAATAATAATACTGTTATCAGCGTTATAGGTGTTATTTTATAAATTTATTTTATTACACTATATGGTGAATGTTATGGATACTATACATTGCATGTACCTATTCTAGAATAAAATGCATAATATTTGACGTCTATATACTTACGTTCTGAACAAATATTACTGCACTTCACTTCAACTAGACAATATTATTTTGTGTCGATTATTAGAGGATGTTTTATTAAATATTAATGTCATAATGTTTGTATCTGTTGCTGATATAATGACAGCTGTATATAGTCCTCAGAAGGATAATTAGCTCTCCGTAGTCTTATTTCTCAGAACTGAGTGGTTTTATTGCAATTTCAGATGTTATGATTTATATAAAGTGTTTTGACTGAGGAAGTTTTCTTGACAATCATTGTGAATTTTTGTTATGTTTTGGAATAAATAAAAATTATTATTCTCAGAAACTTAAGGACCTTAAGAGGCAGTGTCTGTCGTGATCAGTGGAGCATTTTTATACCATTTCTCTCCATAAAGGGACAATAAATGTCACCATGTTAAAACAGGGATGATTTTTATATCAGTGATTATTTTTTTATGCCAAATATTAGAAAATTAAAAGTAACTCAAATAAATACATACACGATTGTCAATTATATTTGATTGAGTGATTGTTTTATCACCAGCACTCACTAAACTAGTATAAAAATGATGTGTGGTAAATGATGTGTGATCAATCAATCAATCAATCAATCAATCAATCAATCAATCAATCAATCAATCAATCAATCAATCAATCAATCAATCAATCAATCAATCAATCAATCAATCAATCAATCAGTCAGTCAGTCAGTCAGTCAGTCAGTCAGTCAGTCAGTCAGTCAGTCAGTCAGTCAGTCAGTCAGTCAGTCAGTCAGTCAGTCAGTCAGTCAGTCAGTCAGTCAGTCAGTCAGTCAGTCAGTCAGTCAGTCAGTCAGTCAGTCAGTCAGTCAGTCAGTCAGTCAGTCAGTCAGTCAGTCAGTCAGTCAGTCAGTCAGTCAGTCAGTCAGTCAGTCAGTCAGTCAGTCAGTCAGTCAGTCAGTCAGTCAGTCAGTCAGTCAGTCAGTCAGTCAGTCAGTCAGTCAGTCAGTCAGTCAGTCAGTCAGTCAGTCAGTCAGTCAGTCAGTCAGTCAGTCAGTCAGTCAGTCAGTCAAGCAATCATACTTCCAGCATACAACGAATATGTTTATATTATCTTTAGTTTTAAATTTATCAGGACACCCTCGTTAAGATACAGTCTGTATCGCTGGCACGTTGGCCACTGGACACATCGGTCATAGGTTCAGAAATTATCCACTATTTAATTATATTTGACTGTTTAGTTACTTATATCGTTTCTTTTTCTGAAGATTGTAGTAAAACTATTCTTAATTTTTTTCTTTTGACTTTTTGGCAAATTCATGTTTAACCTTGGGTATAACAAGGTGGTGTTTATTTATTGTTTTATGAATCTGGATGGCATTAAGGGATAAGGATATATAGACTTGAAATATGTCGGTAATTTGTTGTTACGTAACCTAAAAATAAATGTATATTGAATTAATTTGTGTAGGTCTTCTGTTTTAGTAGGTTTCAAGCTTTGATCTATGTTTCGGTATGTGATATATAACTATTTATTGTGATTATCCCAAGTGCCTAATTGTGTAGCTTCGATATCATATGTGTATTATTAAATGGCATAGTTGAGATGTAGTGATATCAGGCTGGAATATATAATAAGCAACAAATGTGTTGGTACATAGTGTTTTAATCTATGCATTAATCCGAATGTTCTGGGACGTTTACATGCAATTATTGTATTGATGTGGGTTCCCCACTGTAGGTTTTTTAGTACGCCCAAAAGTCAAAAGTGTCAACTTCTTTCAAGGGTATAGTATCTATCTTTATTTAATATTTCAAGATAATTCACTTTACGTCCGCCCATATGGAAAAGCATAAACTCTCATTTATTCTTATTCGGCGACAGCTTTTTTATTTTAGCCGATCGGTGTATGCTTAATGAGCTCATAATATATCTATATATTTTTTAATTCATCAGGAGTGATATTCTTTGACTCAGTCGTGTCATCTGCATAAAATTATATTATAAGTGTTAATTATAAGCCTGACTTTACATTGTCATCTTCATCCACTACAAGCCGCGAATTGTTGTCGCAATTCTCGACTTGTAGTGGGTGAAAAATGTGGGTGAAAAATTGAAGAAAATAGCCATGTATTGGCAAACAAGTTGCATGGAAATTTTCGTTTTCAAGCCTGACTTTACATTGTCATCTTCATCTACTCCAAGCCGCGAATTTCTGTCGCAATTCTCGACTTGTAGTGAATGAAGATGATTTGATGTGGGTGAAAAATTGAAGAAAATTGCCATGTATTGGCAAACAAGTTGCATGGAAATTTTCGTTTTCAAGCCTGACTTTACATTGTCATCTTCATCTACTACAAGCCGCGAATTTCTGTCGCAATTCTCGACTTGTAGTGAATGAAGATGATTTGATGTGGGTGAAAAATTGAAGAAAATTGTCATGTATTGGTAAACAAGTTGCATGGAAATTTTCGTTCTAAAACCCTTTGTTGTAGGAAAATTAAGTCTGTTTTCTGGGATGTAAAATGATGCTTTAATGCATCGTGAGGGCTCAAAGGGTTAAAGTTATTGCTGACAGTGGTAATGTCATTTATGAAATAATGAAAAGGAGGGTCCTAGGATTACCCTTTGTGTTACCCTTTGTGTCCCTTAGGTGGGTACTGGAATACCGTGGGAAATCTCCCCCCCCCCCTGAATGCCTTGAGCAACCCTTCCACCGTGGAAACGCCTCTGAATATACATATTTACTGAACAACAGTTGATTCTTCTTAACATCCAATCATTACTCCATGATATAGGCCTACGTACCATCTCAGTTTAAATGCGCGAACGATGTAGGGGGAGGGGAGTACATGCAATGAATAGGGTTTTAGGCCTCCTTTCTGCACACGTTGGCTAAACTGGACCATGGGAACCTCCTGAGGATGAGGAGATAAATTAGATGACACTGCCCTCCAGACACAGGATTTGAAATTCGAGCCCTGGCAGTCAAATATTTACTAGTGAGCGGGAAAGAAACATTTTGTTTCTTTGAAACTTGAAGGCCAGAGTGGACCTCTAACCCGCGATCTCCGACCATACAGGCAGCTTTAACCACTGCACCAGGGCGACCGCCCCAGGGGGAGCAAGTGCATTTGTTGAGTTAGATGGAAGATGATTTAGATGATTACACCTTTCAGCGTGGAGACTGTCCTAATATAGGTATTCAAATGAATCAGAAATAGCTAACTAAGACATTTATGATTACTTTAACCCTTTTACCGCCAAATTATTCAATTTAAATTTTTACACACTTGAAGTTGTGTCTCGCTGACGCGATCCACAACTTCAAGTGAGTGAAAATTATTCAGATTTGACAAAATGAAGGTCAACTCTTTTCAAATCTTGCTGGTTGATGTCACATTTTATTTTTACCATATTTAAAATGTGGTACTTAATGCATGTGCTAATAAAAAATAAAAACCCGAATATATGCGACACTGGCGGTCAAAGGGTTAAATTGAAAAAACCTCTGGTTTCCATGCTTTGTATAAAAGTACTTCAGCACTTGAAATATAAAGCTTCACTTCTTTGAGAGTACAATGTTCATTATCACTTTTCGACCAGGTCATGTATTACTTAAAGTTAGTAGATAGAAAATAACCTTCACCTTTCACGCACTTGGGAGTTGTGACTCGCTACCGCGATCCACAACTTTAAGAGGGTAAACTATGCTCATACTTACTTTAGTGCTCCCAATGCATTTCAATATAGGCTACCAGAAATTATAGTAGACAATGAATATTTTATTATATATTTCTAATTTTATTACCATCAAGCATGCACAACATAGCAAATTCTGTGGTTTTGTATGCTCATAGATAGTGTACGCTGCAATCAACAATTTCATAAAAAAATAGGATGTTAACCCTATTATATTAACAAGAAACAGCATGGCTATCAATATGTAAATTAAACCTTTTTATTTGTGGCTCGGCTCAATTGATGGTTTTTGCATGACTTGGAAGGCCGAAACACACATTTCGGATGTTTATTTTTCATAGTCAGACCTAGTTCAGATGCATAAAAAACGCCTTTATTTTTTTGTTGGCGGTAGCCATTTTGAATTTGAAGATCAAATATAAGTCATTTTGAGACATCAGTCATAAATTTGCTAACTCCAAATCATGCAGAAACCAGAAATTGTACATTAATGTGCAAGAAAAGTATGTGGTTTTGGTGGCCATTTTTTTAGTTATTTAACGGTGACGGAAACCAAATATAGAATGTTATCTGACAAATTTGAATTTCTTACACCAAATTTGGTAAAAACAAGCTGAAAAAAAATCCCCACTGTCGATCAAAGTTCAATGACATAATTCAGCCCAGGCTAATACACACATTTTCAAAAAAGGCTGCAATATTTTTACTTTTGGAAATATTTATGCCATGTACAAATCTGAAAACAGCGGTCAAATATTGATATGGCCAATTGTTATGTTTTTTAATTCGTTTCCATTGGCCAGGTTGACTAGTTTGTTTTGTTTCGTTTTGATTATTTTATAATGAAACACATTGTTCAATATATTGGTAGATATAACTCTTTAATCCACTGCACCATGCAATACACTAATAGAACGGACAATTGAGGAACTTTTATGTAGTATATTGCATGTGTAGATTGGTAAACTAAAACAGCTACGGCATATGTTTGCGTAACTCCACCCCCTAATTTTAGACAATCTTAGGCCCCACCCCATATAAGCAATAAAAATATTTAAATTCGTTACTATATTTTCCTGTTAAGATCTCACTTCATGTTTTGGGTATATCAAGGCTTTACAAAGAGTTAGTGCGGGTGAATTGTGGGGGGGGGGGGGGTACACCTAGGGTGGTTGTAGCCCATGGCCTATATAGAATGCTGAGGTGACCATTATTCCCAATTATCTAACATTAATAATTAATTCTTGCAAGAAAGTATCGAAGAGTTATTTTCTGTTGCTAAGAATGTAGTTTATACAATTATAAATACTCATTGCATATGTGAATATTAAATAATTATTTGTCCGGTCATAATAAATTAGTTTTCTTAATAATAATAGAAAATTAAACACACCCACACGCGTCCCCTACGATACCGAGTGGAAACATGTGTGTGGATCGCACACATTCTCATCATTACTTAAACGTATGCTGTATTTTTATGGTGAGATTACATCGCAAACATATACCCAGAAGAAACGTCCAGCATTTGGTGCATTGGAGTAAATGTAAACTGTTCAACAACATTTTATTTGCTCCATGCAAAGAGCTGAACAAAAAAATGAAAATCCTCGTATCTAAGAGACACTTTAAGAAATTTCATTTTAAGCTACACGCGGTCATGTTATTATGTCTTTGGCAGGATTTGAAATCATGTTTAGTGCAGAGGCGAGTGGAAATTAATGAATTACATGCAAGTTAAGATGTCTCATATTATGCATTCCTAAACAGAATAAATAGCACTTACCTGCAAAAAACTACTAAATAAAGATAACTAGTTCAAAAATGATGGATAATGAGAAAAAGTGGGAGTAGCCAAACCATTTGCGATTTAAGTTTATCATTTTAGAATTTAAAAGTGTAATGCACATGTAATAATCCCGTCAAAGATCATGCGCCTATAAATATATTGGTACGTGGTGTGAGAGATGCAATCAAAATGACAAATGACAGGATGTCAATGAATATTTAAATATAAAACTATACATATTTATGATAGCAGAGTATTCCACGTTTTAAGTGGACTTACTTTACTACAACTATCCCGCATTACACATAATCCTATAAAAGACCTTTGTAAAATTCGTCAGCTGCTACACAATTCTGAACACCGAAAGTTTCATCAAGTTTATTCTTTGACAGCACGCTTGTGCCATTGGGTGTAGGCTTATTGTAGAGCTTCCAAAGGGAATCACAAAGTGTCACACCACCCATATTATCGTTAACATTCAGGAAGCATTTTCGTTTATTTCTCCATTCAAAGTACTTTATGAAGGCTTCGTTGTCGTTGCTAAGGTGGTCAAGGTGTTCAGCTAGCAGTTCTGGACTACTAAAATCACGTACATCAATGATAGCATCTTTGGGCAGCATGTCATAGTCGTCAAGACCCAGCACAATGGGTATTACATATAAACTGTCATCCGATATTACTTGGTACAGCTTTTCAGTGACATATTCCGTACAGAAAGAGTTTTCAAAGGCCAGATAAAATTTATACTTCTGATATAACCTAACACGTAGATCATTGTTGTTTCTAAGCAGGGCTTTTCCACCACAATTTCCGTATATATCTACCTTAATATACTCTTTAAGTTTATGTACGTATTTTTCCCTGTTGCTTGTTGGATGACAATTACTGACGATCCATAATACCGACCCAGTTTTATTTGGAAAAGACGGCCATCTTGATTCGTCGTTGGCAGAACTATCTTCACACCATCCATACGGGAAGTGTATATCAGCCCCGATGGAATAATGTGAACTGAAATTGAACAAATTCGCCAGACTGGCTAGAAATCTGTTGCTTGAAGAGCCGGATTGTGCAGATTCTTTGGTATGAATCACCCATCGCTGACTTTGTGTTCTATTAGGTAATTTAGCAAGATTCCCTAAGGACCGCGAATGAAAAAACACAAAATCAGCCTGTTCCACCATAGTATGATTGTATGTGTACTCACATACTTCTGGTTGTTCCAAGAATTGAAATACGCTCCTTAACTTTGAGCTCCATAATACCACAAGTAATTTCTTTTTCTCTAAATTGTAGTTCATGTGAGAGTAATTCAAGCTCAAGATTGGTGTACTCCCCGACAACCTGTCGCGCTGTAATAAGGGATTTCTGGTACGTTTTGGTAAAAATGTATGTGCCATTGATGCGTTTCTCATGTTGATACCAGAACGATTCAACATGCTGTTTACTGAGCTATTTTGTTTCACAGGTGTAGGATATCTCACACTGTAGTGATCAGATGGGTCAGTGACAATCATCACCAAAACAACTATTACAACACAGGTTATAAGTGCCATGAAATACATGGGAGGACAACATCGTGCGCTGTGATTGGACAGTGGTGTCAGGCCGGCCATGTCGGCAAAATCTGAAACAGCAGAAGAAACAATGTCTTACGTTATTGTATCATTTATACTCACACATAACTTATATTACACACGAGTGCTTTCAAACAGATACTTCATTCTTAATTAGCACATCAGGCCAAGCTGGCCCCTTTAAGCAAGAATTAGTCTTTATAAACATGAAATAAGCTTGCCTTGGGGTATATACAATGTTTTATTGCATTTTATGAATCTTGATATACCCTAGATTGAGAAACTGGATGATGCTCTCTTGGCACTATTGGGCATTTTGCAAAAAATGAAAATTAGTAACACCATTACTAAAAATAGTATTCCCCCTCCATCAAGTAGATTTGAGTCATATTTTGGGAGAATCGTTCAAATTGTGATAAAAACACCAACTTTGGTACAGAGCTGCACTAGAGTATCCTGATCCACAGAGAAAAGGGTACCACCTTGTAACTATATTGTAAGGGTTTCATTCAGGGCATTTTCACCCCCCCTTTTTTTCAATAAATTCTGGTATTTTTTTTTAATTATGTTTTACCAAATATTTTAACAAAAACTGTTCGTTAATCATTTTAGCAGTTTATTTAATCATAGCAGGGGCTGTCTATAGTGCGTGGCGGACTCGCACCGCTTTTTTGACAAATTATATTGAGTAAAATGGTTCAATGTGTGATAAAAGCACCAAATTCGGTACAAAGCGGCACAATGGCTTACTAATCCATATTGAAATAGAAACCACCTAGTAACTGTAGCGTAAAGGCTTAATTCAGGGCATTTTAAACCCCTTATTTCTTTCAAAAAAATCTACTAATCATTTAAAAAAATATATGTGATTCGCCGCCCCAAAGATTTTTAAGTCAATTAGTGCACATTTTATAATTATTTGACCAAAAAGTGGTGTGTGAGTCCCTGTTCCCTCCCATTCGCCCCATGGATCCACCTCTGTTTTGATTAAAATAACTATTAATTTCATTAATAGTACGTTTTGTAGACATCTTTGGTGAAACCTATTTTTTGCTGAATAATTATTCGAGTAAAAAACGTTGCGGTTGAAAATGCCATTATCGGAACCCTTAAAATACAGCTACAATGTGGTTCCCCTTCCAGTATGGATTGGTAGTGCTAGCAGTAAATTATTGCTTTACGTCACTTTTCGGCACTAATAGCTATAGTAGGGGTTCTTAGTTAAATGGGTGTGCACTTCTGGATAAAATTGTGGATTTTGGCACACAAATAGTTAAGATATTTCTCTACAGGAATTTTGATGGAAGCAAGCTGGCACATCCAGATTTTGGCCACCATCTTGGTTTTTAAAATGGCCGCCACTTGGGACCTATATTCAGCAATATTTCGAAAAGGAAGAGAATTAGCGAGCTCATAACAAGCTGATTTTTCCACGAAAAAACCCTAGAAGTATCTAGATTAACATAGTAAACGTTCTAGAAAATCCTCTTCAAGCACTCAGACATATTAAAGATGGCGTCCAAGATGGCCGCCAGCGTATAGTCATATTTGATAAATAGCGTAAATTGATTAATTTTGGCTCGATTTTCTTATGTAATACACCATTTTAAATAGTTTTGTGGTCAGTAAAGCTATATAGACCACCCCCAGCAATTTTGATTGGCAGATTGGCAGAAGCAGCTGCTTTTGAAAACGTTAGTTCCGACAACATTCCTCGCATTTAAGCTCTTGGTGTATGTTCAGCGTTATGTTCAACACATGAAACATGTTAAATACCCAATATCTCCTTGAGAAGGCTTCATAGAACTTTGCTTGTCGTTTGTAGATTGAGTGTGTCCCATTGGATCTGAGAGCATAACAGGATAGAAATACAAACTGAATTTTTTGGGAGATTTAAAAAAAATATCATGCAGCGCTGTAACAAGACTCGTCTCTAAGATATGTTTGCACACAAGAGCCCTGTAGACACTGTCATTTTATGTAAATACATCAGCTTTCCAGCAGCAATTGCTTTTCGTCGACATACCAGTGCATGCATTAAATCACCTATATATTTGCTTAAGTTACATGTGTCGCTGATAATGTTTGTGATCCAGTATGTGTTTGGTGACATTATCACCAGACGGATACACTTACTTACATGTCACTTACATGTAATTACATGTCACAGACACTTACATGCAATATAGCATCAAATGATCTGTCCAACTTTCCATAAACCAGCGATCAAAAGCTAATCAATGGAGGAAGGTTGTGGATACTTTATCCGCCCAGGACACTGTGAATTGTAAAAAACACAAATCTGGAAAACAGCTGGAAAAGTTTATGGGCCAAGTGGTTCCCCAATTACATTTTGGATGTTTTATGTCGCCAAATAAAAACTCTATTGTTAAGTGTTAAATATTGCTCAACATTGTCTGGGAGTAACTTAGAAAATTGAGTAAAATTAAATAATTCGCATAATTTTTAAAATCTGACCATACGCTGGCAATCATCTTGGGCGCCATCTTTAATAACTAAAAATACAAATTTATTGACCAATAAGCTGATAAGCGTGACTTCACAATAACTATATTGCTGACAACAATGCATTTCCTTTAATACTGAATTAATTGCTTTTCAATAATAAAGTTGTCCCAAAAGAGATTACAGAGGTGTTAGCTGAAAAACTTCTTGTCATAAAATGGTTAAATAGATTTTCAAAATAGTTGGGGGTAGTCAATATATGATCACGAAACTATTTGAAATAGTCTATTACGAAAGAAAATTGAGCTAAAATCGATCAATTTACGCAAAAAACATAAATCAGTTTCACACCCGAAAAACAGATGAAAAGGTTTATGGGCTAGGTGGTTCACCAATTGAAAACTCACATGCTAAGGTGCTAAATATTGCTTAAGCGTTGTCTATGAGTAGTTTAGATGGGCAGCCATCTTGGACGACATCTTAAATAACTAAAAATAAAATTAATTGGCCATTAAGCGTGCCTTAATTATCGTGCTATATTATCATGCTATATTATGATTAGCGTGCTATATTATCATGATTACTGACACCAATATACATCACCATTAATACTTAATTAATTGATTTTGAATAATAATGTTGTCCCAATAAAAGGGGAAAATATCTTTTTTACATTACTGGGGGTGATCTATATAGCTTTACTGACCACAAAATTATTTGAAATGGTGTATTGTAAAAGAAAATAGAGCTAAAATCGATCAATTTACGCTATTTATCAAATATGACTATACGCTGGCGGCCATCTTGGACGCCATCTCGAATATGTCAGAATGCTTGAGGAGGATTTTCTGAAACGCTTACTATGTTAATCTAGATACCTCTAGGGTTCTTTCATGATAAAATCAGCTTGTTATTAGCTCTCTAATTGTCTTCCCACGCGAAATATTGCTGAATATAGGTCCCAAGTGGTGGCCATTATGAAAACCAAGACGGCGGACAAAAACTGGACATGCCAGCTTGGTTCCATCAAAATTCCTGTACAGCAAGATCTTAGCTACTTGTGTGCCAAAATTCACAATTTTATTAAGAAGTGCACATTTCATCTCATATATTGTTTTAAGAGTCGTTTAAGTGACATTGTGATACAATGAAAACAGTGCAGTCCGGTATCAGCTTTGTACCAAATTGTATGCATTTATCACATTCTGAACCATTTTACTAAATTTAGGGCACTTTTTTAATAATTTGTCGAAACAGTGGGTGTGAGACTCCAAGCACTATGGAACCGCCCCTGTCTTAGTTGAATTAACTTATAAGAGCATTAATAAACAGTTTTGAAAACATTTTTGGTAAAACATTTTTTTTTTAAATACCCCCCTTCTCCTGTTTAAGGGGGATTGTAAATGCCCTGAACAACGCCTTTACCCTACAGTTACTAGGCGGTTCACCTTAGTATATACCACTGTGTAGTTTTTTACCCAATTTAACCATTTTACTTGTTTTGGGAAACTTTTTATATTAATTTGTCACTCAGCACACTATGGATCAGCCCCTGTTTTAATTAAATAAACTGCTAAAAGCATTATACCCGCCGTCAGATTAACTTGGATCGCATGTTTTTCACAGATTTCTCAGTCAATTCTCAACTGATTTTGATGAAATTTTGCAATGACTATTTTTGTATCACGCGGCGACTACCGTAAAATTTTCATAAAAAAAATATTATATTGTTCAAAAGTTAGACCATTTGACATGTAGTAAATTTGTAATTGCGACGTCCCTCTATAAACCCTTTAAACTAGTTAAATGATAAAGTTTGTTTTTAGCCCCGAATTGCATGACATGCCAGATGTGCTAACTTCTTAGCTATACAATATTTTCCGATGAAAATTTCACGGTAGTCGCCGCGTGACTCGAAAATTATCCTCGCAAAATCATGAAAATCGGTTGAGAATTGACTAATAAATCGGCGAAAAACATGCGATACAAGTTAATCTAACGGCGGGTATAATAATATAATATAATAAAATAATTACTTGAATTTTTTTCAAAAAAAGGGTTTGAAATATCCCTGAATGACACCATGACAATACAGCTACAAGGTAGGCTCAGGGAGCCAATGGCAAAAAAAGGAGTTTGTTGCACCCATCTGCAACATTTGTTGTGGGGCATCATTGGAAAGATGAACATCTTAAGATGCTCATCTTCCCAAAGATACCCCTCAACAAATGTTGCAGATGGGGTGCAATTAACTCCTATTTTAAAGGTTTTTTTGACACTGGCTCCCAGCCTATGTTCACTAGTTTAGTTTGTTGTTGATTTTGATTATTTTGTAAAAAAAAAATATTTTGAACATTATGTGGAGAGATAAATATTTACTCCACTGCACTATGTTATGAGAACGGAAATTTAATTATCTTTTTGGCATAATATATGCGTAGATTGTTGATCTAGAACAGAAAAGATGATACAACTTTCTTATACGTGTAAATGCAGATACACAACCGGGCTTATCCCAAGATGTCACCGTTTCATAATAACTTAAGTGCCATCTGTTGGCAGGAGGGGGGGGGGATGCAACACGGTCACATTTTTTGCTGAAACTGGCTCCCAGCCTAATTCGAAAATCGTGTCCTGGCGATCTGATGCCAAGCACGCTACACAATATTGAATCTTTACGAGTGAGCGGGGAAGACACATTTTGTTTTTTTGAAACTTGAAGGCCAGAGTGGGGTTCGAGCCCGCGATCTCCGACTTTAAACTCTGCTTAGTGACAATCCTGCAGTAGACACGCGGCATTGAACCTGTAGAAGCTCAGTGTTGGCACGGCGTCGGCACTGAGACACCATAGCGGGGATCGATTTTAGACAGCAGAATCTGACCATAGACCGTATACACCCTTTGCAATAAAAAACACGCCACACAGTAACCAAAGATTAACTGTTTTGTTCAGACTAATGTTACACACTTTTCAATAACAACACGCGAGTTGTATAGTTGTATAGAGTGTATAGGCCTACCTATAACATAAGTATTCAAATGAAGCGAGCACGGCTAACGAAGACAATTATGACGATTTCAATTTAAAAAAACACCGACGGCCGTATTCACAAAGCAAGTTTAAGACTGGTTTAACAAAACTACTAGAGTTTAGCGTTAAACCGTATGCACAAAAGGAGTTTAGGCCAAACACTGGTTTAAACCGGGCAGTTTATCGACCCAAAGTTAAACCTGCTCAAGGGGTAGTTTAAGCACTGGTTTATCATGAACTGCAATGCACATTATAATGATAATGAACGCAAATACACGAAACGGAAGAGAAAATACATTTTTATTACAACTGTACATTTCTTTCGTTGATTGGCAAATATTTAGTTGAATTGAAAAATAAATGATCAAACAATAAAACTCGGATGTGAGAGGTAGGGCCTACAACCACTTGGTGTAAGTAGTACTGTCATTATTTATTTGGTTTAATGTCTATTATTAACAGAAGACATTCTACTCCTATGATCTTACATGGTCATATTTTGACAATTAGGCCTAAGCATAATCTTAGTATTAAATTCATCGTTTCTCCTTTCTTTGAGCTAAATTACACGAAACACTTGTCTTGGAGGATCTAGTATCGTATTCTAAGCCAGTCAAATGGCAGAGAAACATAGTCAATCACATGACGAGACCAGCCATTCTGTCATTTAAGAGTTTTGTTATTTAAAATGGGATGGAGTATACAATAGGCCTACGTGGACAGAGGATTCGAAATTCGAACCCTGGTGGTCTTTGGTCGAGTACGCTACCTGTTGGTTACGGAGGCTCCCATCAATATTAAATCTTTACGAGTAAGCGGGGAAGGAACACTTTGTTTCTTTGAAACTTGAACCCGCGACCTCCGACTTTCCAATTAGGCAGCTTTAACCACTGAACCCCCTCCCTATCGAATCAGAAAGGATAATTATAATAAAGTTATGTTTAAAATTGTATCCAACGGATATTTGAATTCTGAGTAACATGTATAATAAAACGTGACACAAAGAGATGTCTTTAATGTTTGTTTGTGTTTGTTTGGGATAGCTAGCCCTCAAGTGGGGCTGCCCGGGCCTTCCGACTTTGTCGATCGCTCACTAACTCCCGACAAGGATCAATGTATCTTTTAGAACCCATGAGTGCCGAGCCGACTTTCTCACTTTACGAATCTGCCGACCAGCCACTCCCCTCATCCTCTGCTTCTCCTCAGTGCACCTCCAGACTCAACTTCGAAGAGGCTCTGATCGTTGTGGTGATGCTGATGATGCCGGGAAGCAGTGATCTAACCAAGACGAGTGACCGCGTCTTCTCGCGTTTAACAAGCCCGCATTAATACTGCATTAAAACGATAACAGAATAATCATCTCCTATATGATATGAATTACAGACTATATGGAAGAGTAAATTATCTGTTTCTTCGACCTAGTAAACGATAGCCCTTGGTCCACTGTTGGTTTAGTGATGTACCGCTGTGTGTGAAACGGGTCCAGCTCTAAACCAACATTGTGCTGACGTCTCGTGCGATCTGGAACGCGTTTTCAACCAGAGTATTCAACTCTGTATGTTGTGTAGACAAATTATATGCATTTTAGTATGTGGGTAACCATCATTTATGTGCATGAACGTCAGATCAAGCTGTAAAACCAGCCGGTTAAACGGAATCCTGAAGTTTTGTTAAGCTGGAGCAAAACTGCTTTTTGTGAATACAGTTTATAAATTATTTAAACGTCCGTTTGGTTGCACTCGTGTTGAGGCTAAGCTCGGATTTGGTAAAACCTCTTTTGTGAATACGGCCGTAAGAGTTAGCGTGTGCCTGGTGACGTTAGTCCTATGCTGGTTCAATGCTGGCGACAGTCTCCAAGCTATCCCAGCATTGAGTCTCCGCGTATTCAATGTCGCGTGTCCACGCGTAGCCTATAAAGCCTTACAACGCTAGTCCGTAATGACAGACTCTGTGTGCGATACAGAGTCTGTAATCATTGCCATTCGTAAAGCTGTGCCCCAAATACCCGGTGCGCGGACGATCGATTGCGCAATGGATTACTGCGTCATTGTTTGATCAGTTATTGTTATATTATGCTATAATGACTGATTTACATCTCATTGGAATAATGCCTTAACGTGGGGACTTAAACCCCTGTCTTCATAGGTGAATTTATCATTTAAATGGGGCTACCCTCACATTTTTCATGAAATGTTTGGTCTCCGCGTACACTGACCACCAGCATAGAAAACCACAGCTTTTGCTATGATGTCCATCTCTGACGCTGATCCATGCAGTTCACGTCAACCTCGGACTAATGCCGCGCTATCCCATCTCCACGTATTCAATGTCGCGTGTCCCCTGCGAGCCTTACAACGCTGAAATATATGTATGTAAAGCGAGAGAGCTAAGGGATTTTTCAATTTGTCTTAGTTAGCTTTTTCCGCCTCGTTTGAATACCTATGTTATCGGTGTACGGCTATTATAAATGTAGGCTTACTATTATTTAAATGCGGGAGTCGACTTTATACGTCAGAATCTGACGTCTATAGACGTCAGATTCTGACGTATAAAGTCGGGCCCCGCGCCGTAAGGGTTAAACAGTGACAAAGTCCACCACCAGTGGTATCGACAGCAACAATTGTAAGCGACATGTTGTGCTGAATATCCTGCTTTCAAACTTGCTGAATATTTCATCGTTAGCCGTCAGTGGTTACGCTTGGTCACACTGGTCTCTGCCATTGATTTGTAGTTTGCAGCTCACTTTGTGCCAATGTCTTTCTGATTTACTCGATCTGACTTTGTGATAAATGTAATTGTTTTGTTTATACATCTGGCTAGTGTTTATTTCTGTAATATTTTAGTTATGTCCATGTTTGTTTGTCACCAATAACCGACCAGACCCCAAAAACCTACATGTACGATGTTTCAAGACATTTAGCTTAACATAAAATCGATTAATTAAAATCGATAGAATGAAGATGCTATGGCCGCCACAATCTGTTGCTTGGTCGCACGTGAAAACGGACAATGCCATTGACCCTGAAACCTACATAAAAGAGGTTTCAAGACATTTCAGTGTACATAAGATTACTTTATTAAAATAGATCAAATCAAGACGACCGCCATAGACCTCGTTTTCGGTGGCACATGATAATGGGAAATGTCAATAAACTTGCAGATCCCAAAACCCATATATCCCTCTTCCCAAGGCACTATTGTGCAGTCAAAAAAAATCAAGTTGCAAAAAATTGGTGACCATTTATATTATCAGTGAAAAGCTGAAAATCTAATCAGGTTCATACATAACTCATGTGAGATCCACTTCTTTGTATGAAATGTGAATTCAATCTGTCAAAGCAGTGGCCAAAACAAGTGACGGCGGCGATACAATACCCCTTGCCGTCCATATTCGTTTTTTACATTTTTATTAGCTCATTACATTTCAATTTTTGAACATGTTAACCCTTTAACCGCCGGGGCCGCATATATTCGGGTTTTCATTTTTTATTAGCACATTAAGTACCACATTTTAAATATGTTAAAGGTAAAATGTGACATCAACCAGCAAGATTTGAAAAGAGTTGACCTCCATTTTGTCAAATCTGAATAATTTTCAATCACTTGAAGTTGTGGATCGCGTCAGCGAGACACAACTTCAAGTGGGTGAAAATTCAAATTGAATAATTTGGCGGCTAAAAGGTTAAAACGACTATAGTCGTGCTTGAAAGTTTCTGCAGCATTGCTAATTGCCCGAGCGATCTATCAACAGTATTTATTGATGAAAACAACAGAGTCCGAAAAATTCTTACGAAATGGTTAGTGTCAGAGTCAGATTGTAGGTTTAAAGCTGATCCGAGAACAATTAATGTCAGTGTCAGAATGCATGCCGTGTCAAAGCTCATTACATTGGCCTTGGTCGTGTAGGTAACGTACACAACTAACTAACTAACTAATAACTTATAACTTAAATGCTTAAATCTTACATCTGAAGCTGAACTGTACTGTACTGTACTGTACTGTACTGTACTGTCTGTCTGTCTGTCTGTCTGTCTGTCTGTCTGTCTGTCTGTCTGTCTGTCTGTCTGTCTGTCTGTCTGTCTGTCTGTCTTTGATTATAATAATTATTGTTTTTTTCTGAATATAGATGCAGTGCGACTGCACTGCGGCCACTGCATTGCACAGTAGTGCCGCCACTGCATTGCAGTGCATTGCATAGCAGTTCAGTGGGGTGCGGTACCCCCATTGTGAACTTAGTGATAAAAAAATGGACAGCATTTCTAGCTGCCCGAGGGCTCTAATAACTGCATTGCGTAAAAAAATTAGAGTACAAAAAGTACAAAATCATCAGAAAATCACAGCGATGCATTAGTA
This sequence comes from Flabesymbios commensalis, assembly GCA_964017125.1. Lineage (NCBI taxonomy): Eukaryota > Metazoa > Annelida > Polychaeta > Terebellida > Flabelligeridae > Flabesymbios > Flabesymbios commensalis. The sequence goes on along the minus strand of OZ024916.1, from coordinate 63,397,838 downwards.
CTGCACTGCATTGCTATTTAATTTTGCATGCAAGTTTCTGCAGCATTGCTAATTGCCCGAGCGATCTATCAACAGTATTTATTGATGAAAACAACAGAGTCCGAAAAATTCTTACGAAATGGTTAGTGTCAGAGTCAGATTGTAGGTTTAAAGCTGATCCGAGAACAATTAATGTCAGTGTCAGAATGCATGCCGTGTCAAAGCTCATTACATTGGCCTTGGTCGTGTAGGTAACGTACACAACTAACTAACTAACTAATAACTTATAACTTAAATGCTTAAATCTTACATCTGAAGCTGAACTGTACTGTACTGTACTGTACTGTACTGTACTGTCTGTCTGTCTGTCTGTCTGTCTGTCTGTCTGTCTGTCTGTCTGTCTGTCTGTCTGTCTGTCTGTCTGTCTTTGATTATAATAATTATTGTTTTTTTCTGAATATAGATGCAGTGCGACTGCACTGCGGCCACTGCATTGCACAGTAGTGCCGCCACTGCATTGCAGTGCATTGCATAGCAGTTCAGTGGGGTGCGGTACCCCCATTGTGAACTTAGTGATAAAAAAATGGACAGCATTTCTAGCTGCCCGAGGGCTCTAATAACTGCATTGCGTAAAAAAATTAGAGTACAAAAAGTACAAAATCATCAGAAAATCACAGCGATGCATTAGTACTGCACTGCATTGCTATTTAATTTTGCATGCAAGTTTCTGCAGCATTGCTAATTGCCCGAGCGATCTATCAACAGTATTTATTGATGAAAACAACAGAGTCCGAAAAATTCTTACGAAATGGTTAGTGTCAGAGTCAGATTGTAGGTTTAAAGCTGATCCGAGAACAATTAATGTCAGTGTCAGAATGCATGCCGTGTCAAAGCTCATTACATTGGCCTTGGTCGTGTAGGTAACGTACACAACTAACTAACTAACTAATAACTTATAACTTAAATGCTTAAATCTTACATCTGAAGCTGAACTGTACTGTACTGTACTGTACTGTACTGTACTGTCTGTCTGTCTGTCTGTCTGTCTGTCTGTCTGTCTGTCTGTCTGTCTGTCTGTCTGTCTGTCTGTCTGTCTGTCTTTGATTATAATAATTATTGTTTTTTTCTGAATATAGATGCAGTGCGACTGCACTGCGGCCACAGCATTGCACAGTAGTGCCGCCACTGCATTGCAGTGCATTGCATAGCAGTTCAGTAGGGTGCGGTACCCCCATTGTGAACTTAGTGATAAAAAAATGGACAGCATTTCTAGCTGCCCGAGGGCTCTAAGAACTGCATTGCGTAAAAAAATTAGAGTACAAAAAGTACAAAATCATCACAAATTCACAGCGATGCATTTATACTGCACTGCATTGCTAGTTAATTTTGCATGAAAGTTTCTGCAGCATTGCTAATTGCCCGAGCGATCTATCAACAGGTAGGCTATTGATGAAAACAACAGAGTCCGAAAAATTCTTCGGAAATGGTTAGTTTCAGAGTCAGATTGTAGGTTTAAAGCTGATCCGGGAACGATTAATGTCAGTGTCAGAATGCATGCCGTGTCAAAGCTCATAACATTGGCCTTGGTCGTGTAGGTAACGTACACAACTAACTAACTAACTAATAACTTATAACTTAAATGCTTAAATCTTACATCTGAAGCTGAACTGTACTGTACTGTACTGTACTGTACTGTACTGTACTGTACTGTACTGTACTGTCTGTCTGTCTGTCTGTCTGTCTGTCTGTCTGTCTGTCTGTCTGTCTGTCTGTCTGTCTGTCTGTCTTTGATTATAATAATTATTGTTTTTTTCTGAATATAGATGCAGTGCGACTGCACTGCGGCCACAGCATTGCACAGTAGTGCCGCCACTGCATTGCAGTGCATTGCATAGCAGTTCAGTAGGGTGCGGTACCCCCATTGTGAACTTAGTGATAAAAAAATGGACAGCATTTCTAGCTGCCCGAGGGCTCTAAGAACTGCATTGCGTAAAAAAATTAGAGTACAAAAAGTACAAAATCATCACAAATTCACAGCGATGCATTTATACTGCACTGCATTGCTAGTTAATTTTGCATGAAAGTTTCTGCAGCATTGCTAATTGCCCGAGCGATCTATCAACAGGTAGGCTATTGATGAAAACAACAGAGTCCGAAAAATTCTTCGGAAATGGTTAGTTTCAGAGTCAGATTGTAGGTTTAAAGCTGATCCGGGAACGATTAATGTCAGTGTCAGAATGCATGCCGTGTCAAAGCTCATTACATTGGCCTTGGTCGTGTAGGTAACGTACACAACTAACTAACTAACTAATAACTTATAACTTAAATGCTTAAATCTTACATCTGAAGCTGAACTGTACTGTACTGTACTGTACTGTACTGTACTGTACTGTACTGTACTGTACTGTACTGTACTGTACTGTCTGTCTGTCTGTCTGTCTGTCTGTCTGTCTGTCTGTCTGTCTGTCTGTCTGTCTGTCTGTCTGTCTGTCTTTGATTATAATAATTATTGTTTTTTTCTGAATATAGACGCAGTGCGACTGCACTGCGGCCACAGCATTGCACAGTAGTGCCGCCACTGCATTGCAGTGCATTGCATAGCAGTTCAGTAGGGTGCGGTACCCCCATTGTGAACTTAGTGATAAAAAAATGGACAGCATTTCTAGCTGCCCGAGGGCTCTAAGAACTGCATTGCGTAAAAAAATTAGAGTACAAAAAGTACAAAATCATCACAAATTCACAGCGATGCATTTATACTGCACTGCATTGCTAGTTAATTTTGCATGAAAGTTTCTGCAGCATTGCTAATTGCCCGAGCGATCTATCAACAGGTAGGCTATTGATGAAAACAACAGAGTCCGAAAAATTCTTCGGAAATGGTTAGTTTCAGAGTCAGATTGTAGGTTTAAAGCTGATCCGGGAACGATTAATGTCAGTGTCAGAATGCATGCCGTGTCAAAGCTCATAACATTGGCCTTGGTCGTGTAGGTAACGTACACAACTAACTAACTAACTAATAACTTATAACTTAAATGCTTAAATCTTACATCTGAAGCTGAACTGTACTGTACTGTACTGTACTGTACTGTACTGTACTGTACTGTACTGTACTGTCTGTCTGTCTGTCTGTCTGTCTGTCTGTCTGTCTGTCTGTCTGTCTGTCTGTCTGTCTGTCTTTGATTATAATAATTATTGTTTTTTTCTGAATATAGATGCAGTGCGACTGCACTGCGGCCACAGCATTGCACAGTAGTGCCGCCACTGCATTGCAGTGCATTGCATAGCAGTTCAGTAGGGTGCGGTACCCCCATTGTGAACTTAGTGATAAAAAAATGGACAGCATTTCTAGCTGCCCGAGGGCTCTAAGAACTGCATTGCGTAAAAAAATTAGAGTACAAAAAGTACAAAATCATCACAAATTCACAGCGATGCATTTATACTGCACTGCATTGCTAGTTAATTTTGCATGAAAGTTTCTGCAGCATTGCTAATTGCCCGAGCGATCTATCAACAGGTAGGCTATTGATGAAAACAACAGAGTCCGAAAAATTCTTCGGAAATGGTTAGTTTCAGAGTCAGATTGTAGGTTTAAAGCTGATCCGGGAACGATTAATGTCAGTGTCAGAATGCATGCCGTGTCAAAGCTCATTACATTGGCCTTGGTCGTGTAGGTAACGTACACAACTAACTAACTAACTAATAACTTATAACTTAAATGCTTAAATCTTACATCTGAAGCTGAACTGTACTGTACTGTACTGTACTGTACTGTACTGTACTGTACTGTACTGTACTGTACTGTACTGTACTGTCTGTCTGTCTGTCTGTCTGTCTGTCTGTCTGTCTGTCTGTCTGTCTGTCTGTCTGTCTGTCTGTCTGTCTTTGATTATAATAATTATTGTTTTTTTCTGAATATAGATGCAGTGCGACTGCACTGCGGCCACAGCATTGCACAGTAGTGCCGCCACTGCATTGCAGTGCATTGCATAGCAGTTCAGTAGGGTGCGGTACCCCCATTGTGAACTTAGTGATAAAAAAATGGACAGCATTTCTAGCTGCCCGAGGGCTCTAAGAACTGCATTGCGTAAAAAAATTAGAGTACAAAAAGTACAAAATCATCACAAATTCACAGCGATGCATTTATACTGCACTGCATTGCTAGTTAATTTTGCATGAAAGTTTCTGCAGCATTGCTAATTGCCCGAGCGATCTATCAACAGGTAGGCTATTGATGAAAACAACAGAGTCCGAAAAATTCTTCGGAAATGGTTAGTTTCAGAGTCAGATTGTAGGTTTAAAGCTGATCCGGGAACGATTAATGTCAGTGTCAGAATGCATGCCGTGTCAAAGCTCATTACATTGGCCTTGGTCGTGTAGGTAACGTACACAACTAACTAACTAACTAATAACTTATAACTTAAATGCTTAAATCTTACATCTGAAGCTGAACTGTACTGTACTGTACTGTACTGTACTGTACTGTACTGTACTGTACTGTACTGTACTGTCTGTCTGTCTGTCTGTCTGTCTGTCTGTCTGTCTGTCTGTCTGTCTGTCTGTCTGTCTGTCTGTCTGTCTTTGATTATAATAATTATTGTTTTTTTCTGAATATAGATGCAGTGCGACTGCACTGCGGCCACAGCATTGCACAGTAGTGCCGCCACTGCATTGCAGTGCATTGCATAGCAGTTCAGTAGGGTGCGGTACCCCCATTGTGAACTTAGTGATAAAAAAATGGACAGCATTTCTAGCTGCCCGAGGGCTCTAAGAACTGCATTGCGTAAAAAAATTAGAGTACAAAAAGTACAAAATCATCACAAATTCACAGCGATGCATTTATACTGCACTGCATTGCTAGTTAATTTTGCATGAAAGTTTCTGCAGCATTGCTAATTGCCCGAGCGATCTATCAACAGGTAGGCTATTGATGAAAACAACAGAGTCCGAAAAATTCTTCGGAAATGGTTAGTTTCAGAGTCAGATTGTAGGTTTAAAGCTGATCCGGGAACGATTAATGTCAGTGTCAGAATGCATGCCGTGTCAAAGCTCATAACATTGGCCTTGGTCGTGTAGGTAACGTACACAACTAACTAACTAACTAATAACTTATAACTTAAATGCTTAAATCTTACATCTGAAGCTGAACTGTACTGTACTGTACTGTACTGTACTGTACTGTACTGTACTGTACTGTACTGTACTGTACTGTCTGTCTGTCTGTCTGTCTGTCTGTCTGTCTGTCTGTCTGTCTGTCTGTCTGTCTGTCTGTCTGTCTTTGATTATAATAATTATTGTTTTTTTCTGAATATAGATGCAGTGCGACTGCACTGCGGCCACAGCATTGCACAGTAGTGCCGCCACTGCATTGCAGTGCATTGCATAGCAGTTCAGTAGGGTGCGGTACCCCCATTGTGAACTTAGTGATAAAAAAATGGACAGCATTTCTAGCTGCCCGAGGGCTCTAAGAACTGCATTGCGTAAAAAAATTAGAGTACAAAAAGTACAAAATCATCACAAATTCACAGCGATGCATTTATACTGCACTGCATTGCTAGTTAATTTTGCATGAAAGTTTCTGCAGCATTGCTAATTGCCCGAGCGATCTATCAACAGGTAGGCTATTGATGAAAACAACAGAGTCCGAAAAATTCTTCGGAAATGGTTAGTTTCAGAGTCAGATTGTAGGTTTAAAGCTGATCCGGGAACGATTAATGTCAGTGTCAGAATGCATGCCGTGTCAAAGCTCATTACATTGGCCTTGGTCGTGTAGGTAACGTACACAACTAACTAACTAACTAATAACTTATAACTTAAATGCTTAAATCTTACATCTGAAGCTGAACTGTACTGTACTGTACTGTACTGTACTGTACTGTACTGTACTGTACTGTACTGTACTGTACTGTACTGTCTGTCTGTCTGTCTGTCTGTCTGTCTGTCTGTCTGTCTGTCTGTCTGTCTGTCTGTCTGTCTGTCTGTCTTTGATTATAATAATTATTGTTTTTTTCTGAATATAGACGCAGTGCGACTGCACTGCGGCCACAGCATTGCACAGTAGTGCCGCCACTGCATTGCAGTGCATTGCATAGCAGTTCAGTAGGGTGCGGTACCCCCATTGTGAACTTAGTGATAAAAAAATGGACAGCATTTCTAGCTGCCCGAGGGCTCTAAGAACTGCATTGCGTAAAAAAATTAGAGTACAAAAAGTACAAAATCATCACAAATTCACAGCGATGCATTTATACTGCACTGCATTGCTAGTTAATTTTGCATGAAAGTTTCTGCAGCATTGCTAATTGCCCGAGCGATCTATCAACAGGTAGGCTATTGATGAAAACAACAGAGTCCGAAAAATTCTTCGGAAATGGTTAGTTTCAGAGTCAGATTGTAGGTTTAAAGCTGATCCGGGAACGATTAATGTCAGTGTCAGAATGCATGCCGTGTCAAAGCTCATAACATTGGCCTTGGTCGTGTAGGTAACGTACACAACTAACTAACTAACTAATAACTTATAACTTAAATGCTTAAATCTTACATCTGAAGCTGAACTGTACTGTACTGTACTGTACTGTACTGTACTGTACTGTACTGTACTGTACTGTCTGTCTGTCTGTCTGTCTGTCTGTCTGTCTGTCTGTCTGTCTGTCTGTCTGTCTGTCTTTGATTATAATAATTATTGTTTTTTTCTGAATATAGATGCAGTGCGACTGCACTGCGGCCACAGCATTGCACAGTAGTGCCGCCACTGCATTGCAGTGCATTGCATAGCAGTTCAGTAGGGTGCGGTACCCCCATTGTGAACTTAGTGATAAAAAAATGGACAGCATTTCTAGCTGCCCGAGGGCTCTAAGAACTGCATTGCGTAAAAAAATTAGAGTACAAAAAGTACAAAATCATCACAAATTCACAGCGATGCATTTATACTGCACTGCATTGCTAGTTAATTTTGCATGAAAGTTTCTGCAGCATTGCTAATTGCCCGAGCGATCTATCAACAGGTAGGCTATTGATGAAAACAACAGAGTCCGAAAAATTCTTCGGAAATGGTTAGTTTCAGAGTCAGATTGTAGGTTTAAAGCTGATCCGGGAACGATTAATGTCAGTGTCAGAATGCATGCCGTGTCAAAGCTCATAACATTGGCCTTGGTCGTGTAGGTAACGTACACAACTAACTAACTAACTAATAACTTATAACTTAAATGCTTAAATCTTACATCTGAAGCTGAACTGTACTGTACTGTACTGTACTGTACTGTACTGTACTGTACTGTACTGTACTGTACTGTACTGTCTGTCTGTCTGTCTGTCTGTCTGTCTGTCTGTCTGTCTGTCTGTCTGTCTGTCTGTCTGTCTGTCTTTGATTATAATAATTATTGTTTTTTTCTGAATATAGATGCAGTGCGACTGCACTGCGGCCACAGCATTGCACAGTAGTGCCGCCACTGCATTGCAGTGCATTGCATAGCAGTTCAGTAGGGTGCGGTACCCCCATTGTGAACTTAGTGATAAAAAAATGGACAGCATTTCTAGCTGCCCGAGGGCTCTAAGAACTGCATTGCGTAAAAAAATTAGAGTACAAAAAGTACAAAATCATCACAAATTCACAGCGATGCATTTATACTGCACTGCATTGCTAGTTAATTTTGCATGAAAGTTTCTGCAGCATTGCTAATTGCCCGAGCGATCTATCAACAGGTAGGCTATTGATGAAAACAACAGAGTCCGAAAAATTCTTCGGAAATGGTTAGTTTCAGAGTCAGATTGTAGGTTTAAAGCTGATCCGGGAACGATTAATGTCAGTGTCAGAATGCATGCCGTGTCAAAGCTCATTACATTGGCCTTGGTCGTGTAGGTAACGTACACAACTAACTAACTAACTAATAACTTATAACTTAAATGCTTAAATCTTACATCTGAAGCTGAACTGTACTGTACTGTACTGTACTGTACTGTACTGTACTGTACTGTACTGTACTGTACTGTACTGTACTGTCTGTCTGTCTGTCTGTCTGTCTGTCTGTCTGTCTGTCTGTCTGTCTGTCTGTCTGTCTGTCTGTCTGTCTTTGATTATAATAATTATTGTTTTTTTCTGAATATAGACGCAGTGCGACTGCACTGCGGCCACAGCATTGCACAGTAGTGCCGCCACTGCATTGCAGTGCATTGCATAGCAGTTCAGTAGGGTGCGGTACCCCCATTGTGAACTTAGTGATAAAAAAATGGACAGCATTTCTAGCTGCCCGAGGGCTCTAAGAACTGCATTGCGTAAAAAAATTAGAGTACAAAAAGTACAAAATCATCACAAATTCACAGCGATGCATTTATACTGCACTGCATTGCTAGTTAATTTTGCATGAAAGTTTCTGCAGCATTGCTAATTGCCCGAGCGATCTATCAACAGGTAGGCTATTGATGAAAACAACAGAGTCCGAAAAATTCTTCGGAAATGGTTAGTTTCAGAGTCAGATTGTAGGTTTAAAGCTGATCCGGGAACGATTAATGTCAGTGTCAGAATGCATGCCGTGTCAAAGCTCATAACATTGGCCTTGGTCGTGTAGGTAACGTACACAACTAACTAACTAACTAATAACTTATAACTTAAATGCTTAAATCTTACATCTGAAGCTGAACTGTACTGTACTGTACTGTACTGTACTGTACTGTACTGTACTGTACTGTACTGTCTGTCTGTCTGTCTGTCTGTCTGTCTGTCTGTCTGTCTGTCTGTCTGTCTGTCTGTCTGTCTTTGATTATAATAATTATTGTTTTTTTCTGAATATAGATGCAGTGCGACTGCACTGCGGCCACAGCATTGCACAGTAGTGCCGCCACTGCATTGCAGTGCATTGCATAGCAGTTCAGTAGGGTGCGGTACCCCCATTGTGAACTTAGTGATAAAAAAATGGACAGCATTTCTAGCTGCCCGAGGGCTCTAAGAACTGCATTGCGTAAAAAAATTAGAGTACAAAAAGTACAAAATCATCACAAATTCACAGCGATGCATTTATACTGCACTGCATTGCTAGTTAATTTTGCATGAAAGTTTCTGCAGCATTGCTAATTGCCCGAGCGATCTATCAACAGGTAGGCTATTGATGAAAACAACAGAGTCCGAAAAATTCTTCGGAAATGGTTAGTTTCAGAGTCAGATTGTAGGTTTAAAGCTGATCCGGGAACGATTAATGTCAGTGTCAGAATGCATGCCGTGTCAAAGCTCATTACATTGGCCTTGGTCGTGTAGGTAACGTACACAACTAACTAACTAACTAATAACTTATAACTTAAATGCTTAAATCTTACATCTGAAGCTGAACTGTACTGTACTGTACTGTACTGTACTGTACTGTACTGTACTGTACTGTACTGTACTGTACTGTCTGTCTGTCTGTCTGTCTGTCTGTCTGTCTGTCTGTCTGTCTGTCTGTCTGTCTGTCTGTCTGTCTGTCTTTGATTATAATAATTATTGTTTTTTTCTGAATATAGATGCAGTGCGACTGCACTGCGGCCACAGCATTGCACAGTAGTGCCGCCACTGCATTGCAGTGCATTGCATAGCAGTTCAGTAGGGTGCGGTACCCCCATTGTGAACTTAGTGATAAAAAAATGGACAGCATTTCTAGCTGCCCGAGGGCTCTAAGAACTGCATTGCGTAAAAAAATTAGAGTACAAAAAGTACAAAATCATCACAAATTCACAGCGATGCATTTATACTGCACTGCATTGCTAGTTAATTTTGCATGAAAGTTTCTGCAGCATTGCTAATTGCCCGAGCGATCTATCAACAGGTAGGCTATTGATGAAAACAACAGAGTCCGAAAAATTCTTCGGAAATGGTTAGTTTCAGAGTCAGATTGTAGGTTTAAAGCTGATCCGGGAACGATTAATGTCAGTGTCAGAATGCATGCCGTGTCAAAGCTCATTACATTGGCCTTGGTCGTGTAGGTAACGTACACAACTAACTAACTAACTAATAACTTATAACTTAAATGCTTAAATCTTACATCTGAAGCTGAACTGTACTGTACTGTACTGTACTGTACTGTACTGTACTGTACTGTACTGTACTGTACTGTCTGTCTGTCTGTCTGTCTGTCTGTCTGTCTGTCTGTCTGTCTGTCTGTCTGTCTGTCTGTCTGTCTGTCTTTGATTATAATAATTATTGTTTTTTTCTGAATATAGATGCAGTGCGACTGCACTGCGGCCACAGCATTGCACAGTAGTGCCGCCACTGCATTGCAGTGCATTGCATAGCAGTTCAGTAGGGTGCGGTACCCCCATTGTGAACTTAGTGATAAAAAAATGGACAGCATTTCTAGCTGCCCGAGGGCTCTAAGAACTGCATTGCGTAAAAAAATTAGAGTACAAAAAGTACAAAATCATCACAAATTCACAGCGATGCATTTATACTGCACTGCATTGCTAGTTAATTTTGCATGAAAGTTTCTGCAGCATTGCTAATTGCCCGAGCGATCTATCAACAGGTAGGCTATTGATGAAAACAACAGAGTCCGAAAAATTCTTCGGAAATGGTTAGTTTCAGAGTCAGATTGTAGGTTTAAAGCTGATCCGGGAACGATTAATGTCAGTGTCAGAATGCATGCCGTGTCAAAGCTCATAACATTGGCCTTGGTCGTGTAGGTAACGTACACAACTAACTAACTAACTAATAACTTATAACTTAAATGCTTAAATCTTACATCTGAAGCTGAACTGTACTGTACTGTACTGTACTGTACTGTACTGTACTGTACTGTACTGTACTGTACTGTACTGTACTGTCTGTCTGTCTGTCTGTCTGTCTGTCTGTCTGTCTGTCTGTCTGTCTGTCTGTCTGTCTGTCTGTCTTTGATTATAATAATTATTGTTTTTTTCTGAATATAGATGCAGTGCGACTGCACTGCGGCCACAGCATTGCACAGTAGTGCCGCCACTGCATTGCAGTGCATTGCATAGCAGTTCAGTAGGGTGCGGTACCCCCATTGTGAACTTAGTGATAAAAAAATGGACAGCATTTCTAGCTGCCCGAGGGCTCTAAGAACTGCATTGCGTAAAAAAATTAGAGTACAAAAAGTACAAAATCATCACAAATTCACAGCGATGCATTTATACTGCACTGCATTGCTAGTTAATTTTGCATGAAAGTTTCTGCAGCATTGCTAATTGCCCGAGCGATCTATCAACAGGTAGGCTATTGATGAAAACAACAGAGTCCGAAAAATTCTTCGGAAATGGTTAGTTTCAGAGTCAGATTGTAGGTTTAAAGCTGATCCGGGAACGATTAATGTCAGTGTCAGAATGCATGCCGTGTCAAAGCTCATTACATTGGCCTTGGTCGTGTAGGTAACGTACACAACTAACTAACTAACTAATAACTTATAACTTAAATGCTTAAATCTTACATCTGAAGCTGAACTGTACTGTACTGTACTGTACTGTACTGTACTGTACTGTACTGTACTGTACTGTACTGTCTGTCTGTCTGTCTGTCTGTCTGTCTGTCTGTCTGTCTGTCTGTCTGTCTGTCTGTCTTTGATTATAATAATTATTGTTTTTTTCTGAATATAGATGCAGTGCGACTGCACTGCGGCCACAGCATTGCACAGTAGTGCCGCCACTGCATTGCAGTGCATTGCATAGCAGTTCAGTAGGGTGCGGTACCCCCATTGTGAACTTAGTGATAAAAAAATGGACAGCATTTCTAGCTGCCCGAGGGCTCTAAAAACTGCATTGCGTAAAAAAATTAGAGTACAAAAAGTACAAGATCATCACAAATTCACAGCGATGCATTAGTACTGCACTGCATTGCTAGTTAATTTTGCATGCAAGTTTCTGCAGCATTGCTAATTGCCCGAGCGATCTATCAACAGGTAGGCTATTGATGAAAACAACAGAGTCCGAAAAATTCTTCGGAAATGGTTAGTTTCAGAGTCAGATTGTAGGTTTAAAGCTGATCCGGGAACGATTAATGTCAGTGTCAGAATGCATGCCGTGTCAAAGCTCATTACATTGGCCTTGGTCGTGTAGGTAACGTACACAACTAACTAACTAACTAATAACTTATAACTTAAATGCTTAAATCTTACATCTGAAGCTGAACTGTACTGTACTGTACTGTACTGTACTGTACTGTACTGTACTGTACTGTACTGTCTGTCTGTCTGTCTGTCTGTCTGTCTGTCTGTCTGTCTGTCTGTCTGTCTGTCTGTCTGTCTGTCTTTGATTATAATAATTATTGTTTTTTTCTGAATATAGATGCAGTGCGACTGCACTGCGGCCACAGCATTGCACAGTAGTGCCGCCACTGCATTGCAGTGCATTGCATAGCAGTTCAGTAGGGTGCGGTACCCCCATTGTGAACTTAGTGATAAAAAAATGGACAGCATTTCTAGCTGCCCGAGGGCTCTAAAAACTGCATTGCGTAAAAAAATTAGAGTACAAAAAGTACAAGATCATCACAAATTCACAGCGATGCATTAGTACTGCACTGCATTGCTAGTTAATTTTGCATGCAAGTTTCTGCAGCATTGCTAATTGCCCGAGCGATCTATCAACAGGTAGGCTATTGATGAAAACAACAGAGTCCGAAAAATTCTTCGGAAATGGTTAGTTTCAGAGTCAGATTGTAGGTTTAAAGCTGATCCGGGAACGATTAATGTCAGTGTCAGAATGCATGCCGTGTCAAAGCTCATTACATTGGCCTTGGTCGTGTAGGTAACGTACACAACTAACTAACTAACTAATAACTAATAACTTAAATGCTTAAATGCTTAAATCTTACATCTGAAGCTGAACTGTACTGTACTGTACTGTACTGTACTGTACTGTACTGTACTGTACTGTCTGTCTGTCTGTCTGTCTGTCTGTCTGTCTGTCTGTCTGTCTGTCTGTCTGTCTGTCTGTCTGTCTGTCTTTGATTATAATAATTATTGTTTTTTTCTGAATATAGATGCAGTGCGACTGCACTGCGGCCACAGCATTGCACAGTAGTGCCGCCACTGCATTGCAGTGCATTGCATAGCAGTTCAGTAGGGTGCGGTACCCCCATTGTGAACTTAGTGATAAAAAAATGGACAGCATTTCTAGCTGCCCGAGGGCTCTAAAAACTGCATTGCGTAAAAAAATTAGAGTACAAAAAGTACAAGATCATCACAAATTCACAGCGATGCATTAGTACTGCACTGCATTGCTAGTTAATTTTGCATGCAAGTTTCTGCAGCATTGCTAATTGCCCGAGCGATCTATCAACAGGTAGGCTATTGATGAAAACAACAGAGTCCGAAAAATTCTTCGGAAATGGTTAGTTTCAGAGTCAGATTGTAGGTTTAAAGCTGATCCGGGAACGATTAATGTCAGTGTCAGAATGCATGCCGTGTCAAAGCTCATTACATTGGCCTTGGTCGTGTAGGTAACGTACACAACTAACTAACTAACTAATAACTTATAACTTAAATGCTTAAATCTTACATCTGAAGCTGAACTGTACTGTACTGTACTGTACTGTACTGTACTGTACTGTACTGTACTGTACTGTCTGTCTGTCTGTCTGTCTGTCTGTCTGTCTGTCTGTCTGTCTGTCTGTCTGTCTGTCTGTCTTTGATTATAATAATTATTGTTTTTTTCTGAATATAGATGCAGTGCGACTGCACTGCGGCCACAGCATTGCACAGTAGTGCCGCCACTGCATTGCAGTGCATTGCATAGCAGTTCAGTAGGGTGCGGTACCCCCATTGTGAACTTAGTGATAAAAAAATGGACAGCATTTCTAGCTGCCCGAGGGCTCTAAAAACTGCATTGCGTAAAAAAATTAGAGTACAAAAAGTACAAGATCATCACAAATTCACAGCGATGCATTAGTACTGCACTGCATTGCTAGTTAATTTTGCATGCAAGTTTCTGCAGCATTGCTAATTGCCCGAGCGATCTATCAACAGGTAGGCTATTGATGAAAACAACAGAGTCCGAAAAATTCTTCGGAAATGGTTAGTTTCAGAGTCAGATTGTAGGTTTAAAGCTGATCCGGGAACGATTAATGTCAGTGTCAGAATGCATGCCGTGTCAAAGCTCATTACATTGGCCTTGGTCGTGTAGGTAACGTACACACACAACTAACTAACTAACTAATAACTTATAACTTAAATGCTTAAATCTTACATCTGAAGCTGAACTGTACTGTACTGTACTGTACTGTACTGTACTGTACTGTACTGTACTGTACTGTCTGTCTGTCTGTCTGTCTGTCTGTCTGTCTGTCTGTCTGTCTGTCTGTCTGTCTGTCTGTCTGTCTTTGATTATAATAATTATTGTTTTTTTCTGAATATAGATGCAGTGCGACTGCACTGCGGCCACAGCATTGCACAGTAGTGCCGCCACTGCATTGCAGTGCATTGCATAGCAGTTCAGTAGGGTGCGGTACCCCCATTGTGAACTTAGTGATAAAAAAATGGACAGCATTTCTAGCTGCCCGAGGGCTCTAAAAACTGCATTGCGTAAAAAAATTAGAGTACAAAAAGTACAAGATCATCACAAATTCACAGCGATGCATTAGTACTGCACTGCATTGCTAGTTAATTTTGCATGCAAGTTTCTGCAGCATTGCTAATTGCCCGAGCGATCTATCAACAGGTAGGCTATTGATGAAAACAACAGAGTCCGAAAAATTCTTCGGAAATGGTTAGTTTCAGAGTCAGATTGTAGGTTTAAAGCTGATCCGGGAACGATTAATGTCAGTGTCAGAATGCATGCCGTGTCAAAGCTCATTACATTGGCCTTGGTCGTGTAGGTAACGTACACAACTAACTAACTAACTAATAACTTATAACTTAAATGCTTAAATCTTACATCTGAAGCTGAACTGTACTGTACTGTACTGTACTGTACTGTACTGTACTGTACTGTACTGTACTGTACTGTCTGTCTGTCTGTCTGTCTGTCTGTCTGTCTGTCTGTCTGTCTGTCTGTCTGTCTGTCTGTCTGTCTGTCTTTGATTATAATAATTATTGTTTTTTTCTGAATATAGATGCAGTGCGACTGCACTGCGGCCACAGCATTGCACAGTAGTGCCGCCACTGCATTGCAGTGCATTGCATAGCAGTTCAGTAGGGTGCGGTACCCCCATTGTGAACTTAGTGATAAAAAAATGGACAGCATTTCTAGCTGCCCGAGGGCTCTAAAAACTGCATTGCGTAAAAAAATTAGAGTACAAAAAGTACAAGATCATCACAAATTCACAGCGATGCATTAGTACTGCACTGCATTGCTAGTTAATTTTGCATGCAAGTTTCTGCAGCATTGCTAATTGCCCGAGCGATCTATCAACAGGTAGGCTATTGATGAAAACAACAGAGTCCGAAAAATTCTTCGGAAATGGTTAGTTTCAGAGTCAGATTGTAGGTTTAAAGCTGATCCGGGAACGATTAATGTCAGTGTCAGAATGCATGCCGTGTCAAAGCTCATTACATTGGCCTTGGTCGTGTAGGTAACGTACACAACTAACTAACTAACTAATAACTTATAACTTAAATGCTTAAATCTTACATCTGAAGCTGAACTGTACTGTACTGTACTGTACTGTACTGTACTGTACTGTACTGTACTGTACTGTCTGTCTGTCTGTCTGTCTGTCTGTCTGTCTGTCTGTCTGTCTGTCTGTCTGTCTGTCTGTCTGTCTGTCTTTGATTATAATAATTATTGTTTTTTTCTGAATATAGATGCAGTGCGACTGCACTGCGGCCACAGCATTGCACAGTAGTGCCGCCACTGCATTGCAGTGCATTGCATAGCAGTTCAGTAGGGTGCGGTACCCCCATTGTGAACTTAGTGATAAAAAAATGGACAGCATTTCTAGCTGCCCGAGGGCTCTAAAAACTGCATTGCGTAAAAAAATTAGAGTACAAAAAGTACAAGATCATCACAAATTCACAGCGATGCATTAGTACTGCACTGCATTGCTAGTTAATTTTGCATGCAAGTTTCTGCAGCATTGCTAATTGCCCGAGCGATCTATCAACAGGTAGGCTATTGATGAAAACAACAGAGTCCGAAAAATTCTTCGGAAATGGTTAGTTTCAGAGTCAGATTGTAGGTTTAAAGCTGATCCGGGAACGATTAATGTCAGTGTCAGAATGCATGCCGTGTCAAAGCTCATTACATTGGCCTTGGTCGTGTAGGTAACGTACACAACTAACTAACTAACTAATAACTTATAACTTAAATGCTTAAATCTTACATCTGAAGCTGAACTGTACTGTACTGTACTGTACTGTACTGTACTGTACTGTACTGTACTGTACTGTACTGTCTGTCTGTCTGTCTGTCTGTCTGTCTGTCTGTCTGTCTGTCTGTCTGTCTGTCTGTCTGTCTGTCTTTGATTATAATAATTATTGTTTTTTTCTGAATATAGATGCAGTGCGACTGCACTGCGGCCACAGCATTGCACAGTAGTGCCGCCACTGCATTGCAGTGCATTGCATAGCAGTTCAGTAGGGTGCGGTACCCCCATTGTGAACTTAGTGATAAAAAAATGGACAGCATTTCTAGCTGCCCGAGGGCTCTAAAAACTGCATTGCGTAAAAAAATTAGAGTACAAAAAGTACAAGATCATCACAAATTCACAGCGATGCATTAGTACTGCACTGCATTGCTAGTTAATTTTGCATGCAAGTTTCTGCAGCATTGCTAATTGCCCGAGCGATCTATCAACAGGTAGGCTATTGATGAAAACAACAGAGTCCGAAAAATTCTTCGGAAATGGTTAGTTTCAGAGTCAGATTGTAGGTTTAAAGCTGATCCGGGAACGATTAATGTCAGTGTCAGAATGCATGCCGTGTCAAAGCTCATTACATTGGCCTTGGTCGTGTAGGTAACGTACACAACTAACTAACTAACTAATAACTTATAACTTAAATGCTTAAATCTTACATCTGAAGCTGAACTGTACTGTACTGTACTGTACTGTACTGTACTGTACTGTACTGTACTGTACTGTCTGTCTGTCTGTCTGTCTGTCTGTCTGTCTGTCTGTCTGTCTGTCTGTCTGTCTGTCTTTGATTATAATAATTATTGTTTTTTTCTGAATATAGATGCAGTGCGACTGCACTGCGGCCACAGCATTGCACAGTAGTGCCGCCACTGCATTGCAGTGCATTGCATAGCAGTTCAGTAGGGTGCGGTACCCCCATTGTGAACTTAGTGATAAAAAAATGGACAGCATTTCTAGCTGCCCGAGGGCTCTAAAAACTGCATTGCGTAAAAAAATTAGAGTACAAAAAGTACAAGATCATCACAAATTCACAGCGATGCATTAGTACTGCACTGCATTGCTAGTTAATTTTGCATGCAAGTTTCTGCAGCATTGCTAATTGCCCGAGCGATCTATCAACAGGTAGGCTATTGATGAAAACAACAGAGTCCGAAAAATTCTTCGGAAATGGTTAGTTTCAGAGTCAGATTGTAGGTTTAAAGCTGATCCGGGAACGATTAATGTCAGTGTCAGAATGCATGCCGTGTCAAAGCTCATTACATTGGCCTTGGTCGTGTAGGTAACGTACACAACTAACTAACTAACTAATAACTTATAACTTAAATGCTTAAATCTTACATCTGAAGCTGAACTGTACTGTACTGTACTGTACTGTACTGTACTGTACTGTACTGTACTGTACTGTACTGTCTGTCTGTCTGTCTGTCTGTCTGTCTGTCTGTCTGTCTGTCTGTCTGTCTGTCTGTCTGTCTTTGATTATAATAATTATTGTTTTTTTCTGAATATAGATGCAGTGCGACTGCACTGCGGCCACAGCATTGCACAGTAGTGCCGCCACTGCATTGCAGTGCATTGCATAGCAGTTCAGTAGGGTGCGGTACCCCCATTGTGAACTTAGTGATAAAAAAATGGACAGCATTTCTAGCTGCCCGAGGGCTCTAAAAACTGCATTGCGTAAAAAAATTAGAGTACAAAAAGTACAAGATCATCACAAATTCACAGCGATGCATTAGTACTGCACTGCATTGCTAGTTAATTTTGCATGCAAGTTTCTGCAGCATTGCTAATTGCCCGAGCGATCTATCAACAGGTAGGCTATTGATGAAAACAACAGAGTCCGAAAAATTCTTCGGAAATGGTTAGTTTCAGAGTCAGATTGTAGGTTTAAAGCTGATCCGGGAACGATTAATGTCAGTGTCAGAATGCATGCCGTGTCAAAGCTCATTACATTGGCCTTGGTCGTGTAGGTAACGTACACAACTAACTAACTAACTAATAACTTATAACTTAAATGCTTAAATCTTACATCTGAAGCTGAACTGTACTGTACTGTACTGTACTGTACTGTACTGTACTGTACTGTACTGTACTGTCTGTCTGTCTGTCTGTCTGTCTGTCTGTCTGTCTGTCTGTCTGTCTGTCTGTCTGTCTGTCTGTCTTTGATTATAATAATTATTGTTTTTTTCTGAATATAGATGCAGTGCGACTGCACTGCGGCCACAGCATTGCACAGTAGTGCCGCCACTGCATTGCAGTGCATTGCATAGCAGTTCAGTAGGGTGCGGTACCCCCATTGTGAACTTAGTGATAAAAAAATGGACAGCATTTCTAGCTGCCCGAGGGCTCTAAAAACTGCATTGCGTAAAAAAATTAGAGTACAAAAAGTACAAGATCATCACAAATTCACAGCGATGCATTAGTACTGCACTGCATTGCTAGTTAATTTTGCATGCAAGTTTCTGCAGCATTGCTAATTGCCCGAGCGATCTATCAACAGGTAGGCTATTGATGAAAACAACAGAGTCCGAAAAATTCTTCGGAAATGGTTAGTTTCAGAGTCAGATTGTAGGTTTAAAGCTGATCCGGGAACGATTAATGTCAGTGTCAGAATGCATGCCGTGTCAAAGCTCATTACATTGGCCTTGGTCGTGTAGGTAACGTACACAACTAACTAACTAACTAATAACTTATAACTTAAATGCTTAAATCTTACATCTGAAGCTGAACTGTACTGTACTGTACTGTACTGTACTGTACTGTACTGTACTGTACTGTACTGTCTGTCTGTCTGTCTGTCTGTCTGTCTGTCTGTCTGTCTGTCTGTCTGTCTGTCTGTCTGTCTGTCTTTGATTATAATAATTATTGTTTTTTTCTGAATATAGATGCAGTGCGACTGCACTGCGGCCACAGCATTGCACAGTAGTGCCGCCACTGCATTGCAGTGCATTGCATAGCAGTTCAGTAGGGTGCGGTACCCCCATTGTGAACTTAGTGATAAAAAAATGGACAGCATTTCTAGCTGCCCGAGGGCTCTAAAAACTGCATTGCGTAAAAAAATTAGAGTACAAAAAGTACAAGATCATCACAAATTCACAGCGATGCATTAGTACTGCACTGCATTGCTAGTTAATTTTGCATGCAAGTTTCTGCAGCATTGCTAATTGCCCGAGCGATCTATCAACAGGTAGGCTATTGATGAAAACAACAGAGTCCGAAAAATTCTTCGGAAATGGTTAGTTTCAGAGTCAGATTGTAGGTTTAAAGCTGATCCGGGAACGATTAATGTCAGTGTCAGAATGCATGCCGTGTCAAAGCTCATTACATTGGCCTTGGTCGTGTAGGTAACGTACACAACTAACTAACTAACTAATAACTTATAACTTACATCTGAAGCTGAACTGTACTGTACTGTACTGTACTGTACTGTACTGTACTGTACTGTACTGTACTGTCTGTCTGTCTGTCTGTCTGTCTGTCTGTCTGTCTGTCTGTCTGTCTGTCTGTCTGTCTGTCTGTCTTTGATTATAATAATTATTGTTTTTTTCTGAATATAGATGCAGTGCGACTGCACTGCGGCCACAGCATTGCACAGTAGTGCCGCCACTGCATTGCAGTGCATTGCATAGCAGTTCAGTAGGGTGCGGTACCCCCATTGTGAACTTAGTGATAAAAAAATGGACAGCATTTCTAGCTGCCCGAGGGCTCTAAAAACTGCATTGCGTAAAAAAATTAGAGTACAAAAAGTACAAGATCATCACAAATTCACAGCGATGCATTAGTACTGCACTGCATTGCTAGTTAATTTTGCATGCAAGTTTCTGCAGCATTGCTAATTGCCCGAGCGATCTATCAACAGGTAGGCTATTGATGAAAACAACAGAGTCCGAAAAATTCTTCGGAAATGGTTAGTTTCAGAGTCAGATTGTAGGTTTAAAGCTGATCCGGGAACGATTAATGTCAGTGTCAGAATGCATGCCGTGTCAAAGCTCATTACATTGGCCTTGGTCGTGTAGGTAACGTACACAACTAACTAACTAACTAATAACTTATAACTTAAATGCTTAAATCTTACATCTGAAGCTGAACTGTACTGTACTGTACTGTACTGTACTGTACTGTACTGTACTGTACTGTACTGTCTGTCTGTCTGTCTGTCTGTCTGTCTGTCTGTCTGTCTGTCTGTCTGTCTGTCTGTCTGTCTGTCTTTGATTATAATAATTATTGTTTTTTTCTGAATATAGATGCAGTGCGACTGCACTGCGGCCACAGCATTGCACAGTAGTGCCGCCACTGCATTGCAGTGCATTGCATAGCAGTTCAGTAGGGTGCGGTACCCCCATTGTGAACTTAGTGATAAAAAAATGGACAGCATTTCTAGCTGCCCGAGGGCTCTAAAAACTGCATTGCGTAAAAA
Organism: Flabesymbios commensalis; assembly: GCA_964017125.1. NCBI lineage: Eukaryota > Metazoa > Annelida > Polychaeta > Terebellida > Flabelligeridae > Flabesymbios > Flabesymbios commensalis. Next base: position 63,377,187 of record OZ024916.1, on the reverse strand, counting down.
AATTAGAGTACAAAAAGTACAAGATCATCACAAATTCACAGCGATGCATTAGTACTGCACTGCATTGCTAGTTAATTTTGCATGCAAGTTTCTGCAGCATTGCTAATTGCCCGAGCGATCTATCAACAGGTAGGCTATTGATGAAAACAACAGAGTCCGAAAAATTCTTCGGAAATGGTTAGTTTCAGAGTCAGATTGTAGGTTTAAAGCTGATCCGGGAACGATTAATGTCAGTGTCAGAATGCATGCCGTGTCAAAGCTCATTACATTGGCCTTGGTCGTGTAGGTAACGTACACAACTAACTAACTAACTAATAACTTATAACTTAAATGCTTAAATCTTACATCTGAAGCTGAACTGTACTGTACTGTACTGTACTGTACTGTACTGTACTGTACTGTACTGTACTGTCTGTCTGTCTGTCTGTCTGTCTGTCTGTCTGTCTGTCTGTCTGTCTGTCTGTCTGTCTGTCTGTCTTTGATTATAATAATTATTGTTTTTTTCTGAATATAGATGCAGTGCGACTGCACTGCGGCCACAGCATTGCACAGTAGTGCCGCCACTGCATTGCAGTGCATTGCATAGCAGTTCAGTAGGGTGCGGTACCCCCATTGTGAACTTAGTGATAAAAAAATGGACAGCATTTCTAGCTGCCCGAGGGCTCTAAAAACTGCATTGCGTAAAAAAATTAGAGTACAAAAAGTACAAGATCATCACAAATTCACAGCGATGCATTAGTACTGCACTGCATTGCTAGTTAATTTTGCATGCAAGTTTCTGCAGCATTGCTAATTGCCCGAGCGATCTATCAACAGGTAGGCTATTGATGAAAACAACAGAGTCCGAAAAATTCTTCGGAAATGGTTAGTTTCAGAGTCAGATTGTAGGTTTAAAGCTGATCCGGGAACGATTAATGTCAGTGTCAGAATGCATGCCGTGTCAAAGCTCATTACATTGGCCTTGGTCGTGTAGGTAACGTACACAACTAACTAACTAACTAATAACTTATAACTTAAATGCTTAAATCTTACATCTGAAGCTGAACTGTACTGTACTGTACTGTACTGTACTGTACTGTACTGTACTGTACTGTACTGTCTGTCTGTCTGTCTGTCTGTCTGTCTGTCTGTCTGTCTGTCTGTCTGTCTGTCTGTCTTTGATTATAATAATTATTGTTTTTTTCTGAATATAGATGCAGTGCGACTGCACTGCGGCCACAGCATTGCACAGTAGTGCCGCCACTGCATTGCAGTGCATTGCATAGCAGTTCAGTAGGGTGCGGTACCCCCATTGTGAACTTAGTGATAAAAAAATGGACAGCATTTCTAGCTGCCCGAGGGCTCTAAAAACTGCATTGCGTAAAAAAATTAGAGTACAAAAAGTACAAGATCATCACAAATTCACAGCGATGCATTAGTACTGCACTGCATTGCTAGTTAATTTTGCATGCAAGTTTCTGCAGCATTGCTAATTGCCCGAGCGATCTATCAACAGGTAGGCTATTGATGAAAACAACAGAGTCCGAAAAATTCTTCGGAAATGGTTAGTTTCAGAGTCAGATTGTAGGTTTAAAGCTGATCCGGGAACGATTAATGTCAGTGTCAGAATGCATGCCGTGTCAAAGCTCATTACATTGGCCTTGGTCGTGTAGGTAACGTACATAACTAACTAACTAACTAATAACTTATAACTTAAATGCTTAAATCTTACATCTGAAGCTGAACTGTACTGTACTGTACTGTACTGTACTGTACTGTACTGTACTGTACTGTACTGTCTGTCTGTCTGTCTGTCTGTCTGTCTGTCTGTCTGTCTGTCTGTCTGTCTGTCTGTCTGTCTGTCTTTGATTATAATAATTATTGTTTTTTTCTGAATATAGATGCAGTGCGACTGCACTGCGGCCACAGCATTGCACAGTAGTGCCGCCACTGCATTGCAGTGCATTGCATAGCAGTTCAGTAGGGTGCGGTACCCCCATTGTGAACTTAGTGATAAAAAAATGGACAGCATTTCTAGCTGCCCGAGGGCTCTAAAAACTGCATTGCGTAAAAAAATTAGAGTACAAAAAGTACAAGATCATCACAAATTCACAGCGATGCATTAGTACTGCACTGCATTGCTAGTTAATTTTGCATGCAAGTTTCTGCAGCATTGCTAATTGCCCGAGCGATCTATCAACAGGTAGGCTATTGATGAAAACAACAGAGTCCGAAAAATTCTTCGGAAATGGTTAGTTTCAGAGTCAGATTGTAGGTTTAAAGCTGATCCGGGAACGATTAATGTCAGTGTCAGAATGCATGCCGTGTCAAAGCTCATTACATTGGCCTTGGTCGTGTAGGTAACGTACACAACTAACTAACTAACTAATAACTTATAACTTAAATGCTTAAATCTTACATCTGAAGCTGAACTGTACTGTACTGTACTGTACTGTACTGTACTGTACTGTACTGTCTGTCTGTCTGTCTGTCTGTCTGTCTGTCTGTCTGTCTGTCTGTCTGTCTGTCTGTCTGTCTGTCTTTGATTATAATAATTATTGTTTTTTTCTGAATATAGATGCAGTGCGACTGCACTGCGGCCACAGCATTGCACAGTAGTGCCGCCACTGCATTGCAGTGCATTGCATAGCAGTTCAGTAGGGTGCGGTACCCCCATTGTGAACTTAGTGATAAAAAAATGGACAGCATTTCTAGCTGCCCGAGGGCTCTAAAAACTGCATTGCGTAAAAAAATTAGAGTACAAAAAGTACAAGATCATCACAAATTCACAGCGATGCATTAGTACTGCACTGCATTGCTAGTTAATTTTGCATGCAAGTTTCTGCAGCATTGCTAATTGCCCGAGCGATCTATCAACAGGTAGGCTATTGATGAAAACAACAGAGTCCGAAAAATTCTTCGGAAATGGTTAGTTTCAGAGTCAGATTGTAGGTTTAAAGCTGATCCGGGAACGATTAATGTCAGTGTCAGAATGCATGCCGTGTCAAAGCTCATTACATTGGCCTTGGTCGTGTAGGTAACGTACACAACTAACTAACTAACTAATAACTTATAACTTAAATGCTTAAATCTTACATCTGAAGCTGAACTGTACTGTACTGTACTGTACTGTACTGTACTGTACTGTACTGTACTGTACTGTCTGTCTGTCTGTCTGTCTGTCTGTCTGTCTGTCTGTCTGTCTGTCTGTCTGTCTGTCTGTCTGATTATAATAATTATTGTTTTTTTCTGAATATAGATGCAGTGCGACTGCACTGCGGCCACAGCATTGCACAGTAGTGCCGCCACTGCATTGCAGTGCATTGCATAGCAGTTCAGTAGGGTGCGGTACCCCCATTGTGAACTTAGTGATAAAAAAATGGACAGCATTTCTAGCTGCCCGAGGGCTCTAAAAACTGCATTGCGTAAAAAAATTAGAGTACAAAAAGTACAAGATCATCACAAATTCACAGCGATGCATTAGTACTGCACTGCATTGCTAGTTAATTTTGCATGCAAGTTTCTGCAGCATTGCTAATTGCCCGAGCGATCTATCAACAGGTAGGCTATTGATGAAAACAACAGAGTCCGAAAAATTCTTCGGAAATGGTTAGTTTCAGAGTCAGATTGTAGGTTTAAAGCTGATCCGGGAACGATTAATGTCAGTGTCAGAATGCATGCCGTGTCAAAGCTCATTACATTGGCCTTGGTCGTGTAGGTAACGTACACAACTAACTAACTAACTAATAACTTATAACTTAAATGCTTAAATCTTACATCTGAAGCTGAACTGTACTGTACTGTACTGTACTGTACTGTACTGTACTGTACTGTACTGTACTGTCTGTCTGTCTGTCTGTCTGTCTGTCTGTCTGTCTGTCTGTCTGTCTGTCTGTCTGTCTGTCTTTGATTATAATAATTATTGTTTTTTTCTGAATATAGATGCAGTGCGACTGCACTGCGGCCACAGCATTGCACAGTAGTGCCGCCACTGCATTGCAGTGCATTGCATAGCAGTTCAGTAGGGTGCGGTACCCCCATTGTGAACTTAGTGATAAAAAAATGGACAGCATTTCTAGCTGCCCGAGGGCTCTAAAAACTGCATTGCGTAAAAAAATTAGAGTACAAAAAGTACAAGATCATCACAAATTCACAGCGATGCATTAGTACTGCACTGCATTGCTAGTTAATTTTGCATGCAAGTTTCTGCAGCATTGCTAATTGCCCGAGCGATCTATCAACAGGTAGGCTATTGATGAAAACAACAGAGTCCGAAAAATTCTTCGGAAATGGTTAGTTTCAGAGTCAGATTGTAGGTTTAAAGCTGATCCGGGAACGATTAATGTCAGTGTCAGAATGCATGCCGTGTCAAAGCTCATTACATTGGCCTTGGTCGTGTAGGTAACGTACATAACTAACTAACTAACTAATAACTTATAACTTAAATGCTTAAATCTTACATCTGAAGCTGAACTGTACTGTACTGTACTGTACTGTACTGTACTGTACTGTACTGTACTGTACTGTCTGTCTGTCTGTCTGTCTGTCTGTCTGTCTGTCTGTCTGTCTGTCTGTCTGTCTGTCTGTCTGTCTTTGATTATAATAATTATTGTTTTTTTCTGAATATAGATGCAGTGCGACTGCACTGCGGCCACAGCATTGCACAGTAGTGCCGCCACTGCATTGCAGTGCATTGCATAGCAGTTCAGTAGGGTGCGGTACCCCCATTGTGAACTTAGTGATAAAAAAATGGACAGCATTTCTAGCTGCCCGAGGGCTCTAAAAACTGCATTGCGTAAAAAAATTAGAGTACAAAAAGTACAAGATCATCACAAATTCACAGCGATGCATTAGTACTGCACTGCATTGCTAGTTAATTTTGCATGCAAGTTTCTGCAGCATTGCTAATTGCCCGAGCGATCTATCAACAGGTAGGCTATTGATGAAAACAACAGAGTCCGAAAAATTCTTCGGAAATGGTTAGTTTCAGAGTCAGATTGTAGGTTTAAAGCTGATCCGGGAACGATTAATGTCAGTGTCAGAATGCATGCCGTGTCAAAGCTCATTACATTGGCCTTGGTCGTGTAGGTAACGTACACAACTAACTAACTAACTAATAACTTATAACTTAAATGCTTAAATCTTACATCTGAAGCTGAACTGTACTGTACTGTACTGTACTGTACTGTACTGTACTGTACTGTCTGTCTGTCTGTCTGTCTGTCTGTCTGTCTGTCTGTCTGTCTGTCTGTCTGTCTGTCTGTCTGTCTTTGATTATAATAATTATTGTTTTTTTCTGAATATAGATGCAGTGCGACTGCACTGCGGCCACAGCATTGCACAGTAGTGCCGCCACTGCATTGCAGTGCATTGCATAGCAGTTCAGTAGGGTGCGGTACCCCCATTGTGAACTTAGTGATAAAAAAATGGACAGCATTTCTAGCTGCCCGAGGGCTCTAAAAACTGCATTGCGTAAAAAAATTAGAGTACAAAAAGTACAAGATCATCACAAATTCACAGCGATGCATTAGTACTGCACTGCATTGCTAGTTAATTTTGCATGCAAGTTTCTGCAGCATTGCTAATTGCCCGAGCGATCTATCAACAGGTAGGCTATTGATGAAAACAACAGAGTCCGAAAAATTCTTCGGAAATGGTTAGTTTCAGAGTCAGATTGTAGGTTTAAAGCTGATCCGGGAACGATTAATGTCAGTGTCAGAATGCATGCCGTGTCAAAGCTCATTACATTGGCCTTGGTCGTGTAGGTAACGTACACAACTAACTAACTAACTAATAACTTATAACTTAAATGCTTAAATCTTACATCTGAAGCTGAACTGTACTGTACTGTACTGTACTGTACTGTACTGTACTGTACTGTACTGTACTGTCTGTCTGTCTGTCTGTCTGTCTGTCTGTCTGTCTGTCTGTCTGTCTGTCTGTCTGTCTGTCTGATTATAATAATTATTGTTTTTTTCTGAATATAGATGCAGTGCGACTGCACTGCGGCCACAGCATTGCACAGTAGTGCCGCCACTGCATTGCAGTGCATTGCATAGCAGTTCAGTAGGGTGCGGTACCCCCATTGTGAACTTAGTGATAAAAAAATGGACAGCATTTCTAGCTGCCCGAGGGCTCTAAAAACTGCATTGCGTAAAAAAATTAGAGTACAAAAAGTACAAGATCATCACAAATTCACAGCGATGCATTAGTACTGCACTGCATTGCTAGTTAATTTTGCATGCAAGTTTCTGCAGCATTGCTAATTGCCCGAGCGATCTATCAACAGGTAGGCTATTGATGAAAACAACAGAGTCCGAAAAATTCTTCGGAAATGGTTAGTTTCAGAGTCAGATTGTAGGTTTAAAGCTGATCCGGGAACGATTAATGTCAGTGTCAGAATGCATGCCGTGTCAAAGCTCATTACATTGGCCTTGGTCGTGTAGGTAACGTACACAACTAACTAACTAACTAATAACTTATAACTTAAATGCTTAAATCTTACATCTGAAGCTGAACTGTACTGTACTGTACTGTACTGTACTGTACTGTACTGTACTGTACTGTACTGTCTGTCTGTCTGTCTGTCTGTCTGTCTGTCTGTCTGTCTGTCTGTCTGTCTGTCTGTCTTTGATTATAATAATTATTGTTTTTTTCTGAATATAGATGCAGTGCGACTGCACTGCGGCCACAGCATTGCACAGTAGTGCCGCCACTGCATTGCAGTGCATTGCATAGCAGTTCAGTAGGGTGCGGTACCCCCATTGTGAACTTAGTGATAAAAAAATGGACAGCATTTCTAGCTGCCCGAGGGCTCTAAAAACTGCATTGCGTAAAAAAATTAGAGTACAAAAAGTACAAGATCATCACAAATTCACAGCGATGCATTAGTACTGCACTGCATTGCTAGTTAATTTTGCATGCAAGTTTCTGCAGCATTGCTAATTGCCCGAGCGATCTATCAACAGGTAGGCTATTGATGAAAACAACAGAGTCCGAAAAATTCTTCGGAAATGGTTAGTTTCAGAGTCAGATTGTAGGTTTAAAGCTGATCCGGGAACGATTAATGTCAGTGTCAGAATGCATGCCGTGTCAAAGCTCATTACATTGGCCTTGGTCGTGTAGGTAACGTACACAACTAACTAACTAACTAATAACTTATAACTTAAATGCTTAAATCTTACATCTGAAGCTGAACTGTACTGTACTGTACTGTACTGTACTGTACTGTACTGTACTGTACTGTACTGTCTGTCTGTCTGTCTGTCTGTCTGTCTGTCTGTCTGTCTGTCTGTCTGTCTGTCTGTCTTTGATTATAATAATTATTGTTTTTTTCTGAATATAGATGCAGTGCGACTGCACTGCGGCCACAGCATTGCACAGTAGTGCCGCCACTGCATTGCAGTGCATTGCATAGCAGTTCAGTAGGGTGCGGTACCCCCATTGTGAACTTAGTGATAAAAAAATGGACAGCATTTCTAGCTGCCCGAGGGCTCTAAAAACTGCATTGCGTAAAAAAATTAGAGTACAAAAAGTACAAGATCATCACAAATTCACAGCGATGCATTAGTACTGCACTGCATTGCTAGTTAATTTTGCATGCAAGTTTCTGCAGCATTGCTAATTGCCCGAGCGATCTATCAACAGGTAGGCTATTGATGAAAACAACAGAGTCCGAAAAATTCTTCGGAAATGGTTAGTTTCAGAGTCAGATTGTAGGTTTAAAGCTGATCCGGGAACGATTAATGTCAGTGTCAGAATGCATGCCGTGTCAAAGCTCATTACATTGGCCTTGGTCGTGTAGGTAACGTACACAACTAACTAACTAACTAATAACTTATAACTTAAATGCTTAAATCTTACATCTGAAGCTGAACTGTACTGTACTGTACTGTACTGTACTGTACTGTACTGTACTGTACTGTACTGTCTGTCTGTCTGTCTGTCTGTCTGTCTGTCTGTCTGTCTGTCTGTCTGTCTGTCTGTCTTTGATTATAATAATTATTGTTTTTTTCTGAATATAGATGCAGTGCGACTGCACTGCGGCCACAGCATTGCACAGTAGTGCCGCCACTGCATTGCAGTGCATTGCATAGCAGTTCAGTAGGGTGCGGTACCCCCATTGTGAACTTAGTGATAAAAAAATGGACAGCATTTCTAGCTGCCCGAGGGCTCTAAAAACTGCATTGCGTAAAAAAATTAGAGTACAAAAAGTACAAGATCATCACAAATTCACAGCGATGCATTAGTACTGCACTGCATTGCTAGTTAATTTTGCATGCAAGTTTCTGCAGCATTGCTAATTGCCCGAGCGATCTATCAACAGGTAGGCTATTGATGAAAACAACAGAGTCCGAAAAATTCTTCGGAAATGGTTAGTTTCAGAGTCAGATTGTAGGTTTAAAGCTGATCCGGGAACGATTAATGTCAGTGTCAGAATGCATGCCGTGTCAAAGCTCATTACATTGGCCTTGGTCGTGTAGGTAACGTACACAACTAACTAACTAACTAATAACTTATAACTTAAATGCTTAAATCTTACATCTGAAGCTGAACTGTACTGTACTGTACTGTACTGTACTGTACTGTACTGTACTGTACTGTACTGTCTGTCTGTCTGTCTGTCTGTCTGTCTGTCTGTCTGTCTGTCTGTCTGTCTGTCTGTCTTTGATTATAATAATTATTGTTTTTTTCTGAATATAGATGCAGTGCGACTGCACTGCGGCCACAGCATTGCACAGTAGTGCCGCCACTGCATTGCAGTGCATTGCATAGCAGTTCAGTAGGGTGCGGTACCCCCATTGTGAACTTAGTGATAAAAAAATGGACAGCATTTCTAGCTGCCCGAGGGCTCTAAAAACTGCATTGCGTAAAAAAATTAGAGTACAAAAAGTACAAGATCATCACAAATTCACAGCGATGCATTAGTACTGCACTGCATTGCTAGTTAATTTTGCATGCAAGTTTCTGCAGCATTGCTAATTGCCCGAGCGATCTATCAACAGGTAGGCTATTGATGAAAACAACAGAGTCCGAAAAATTCTTCGGAAATGGTTAGTTTCAGAGTCAGATTGTAGGTTTAAAGCTGATCCGGGAACGATTAATGTCAGTGTCAGAATGCATGCCGTGTCAAAGCTCATTACATTGGCCTTGGTCGTGTAGGTAACGTACACAACTAACTAACTAACTAATAACTTATAACTTAAATGCTTAAATCTTACATCTGAAGCTGAACTGTACTGTACTGTACTGTACTGTACTGTACTGTACTGTACTGTACTGTACTGTCTGTCTGTCTGTCTGTCTGTCTGTCTGTCTGTCTGTCTGTCTGTCTGTCTGTCTGTCTTTGATTATAATAATTATTGTTTTTTTCTGAATATAGATGCAGTGCGACTGCACTGCGGCCACAGCATTGCACAGTAGTGCCGCCACTGCATTGCAGTGCATTGCATAGCAGTTCAGTAGGGTGCGGTACCCCCATTGTGAACTTAGTGATAAAAAAATGGACAGCATTTCTAGCTGCCCGAGGGCTCTAAAAACTGCATTGCGTAAAAAAATTAGAGTACAAAAAGTACAAGATCATCACAAATTCACAGCGATGCATTAGTACTGCACTGCATTGCTAGTTAATTTTGCATGCAAGTTTCTGCAGCATTGCTAATTGCCCGAGCGATCTATCAACAGGTAGGCTATGAAACGCAAGTTGCAGTTATTAAGAATGGTTTCCTTCACTCAGTAGGACAAAGCAGAATTCAACTGCCTGTTGTCCAGTTCTCACTACTGTCAAAATTTCAAGTGCCTGTGGTTAGGGGCATGTTCACACTTGTTGTATCCATACACCCTTTTAACATAGTCTTTTTTGTGCCGTTTCTAGGCCATTAAATCATCAGAAAAACAAATATATCACTTAACAATTACATATATGTGACATTTAACATTGTAGCTGCAATAAATAGCCGGTAACCTATCATTAATTGATTCTATCTTATTCTTAAACTTTATAATTAGATGCACGTAGTGATATATCTGGCATAGACAGCTGCTGGTGTCTACACAGCACAAATCATCATAATCCAGTGTACACTAAGTAGGTCATCTCATAACAGACCGGTGTACGTTAGTCAAATCAAAGAATGTGGTCTACTACTGGGAAGAATCTGGCTAACAGGAATATTCAAGACTATGGTAGGGGCCTAAAGCTTATCAGGTAAATGTGGTGTGTTTATCTATCAATAAACTTGTGTTTGATGATCTTAAGATCATGTTCTTGAGGAGTATTGTCAGCAGTTTGTACAAGTGCAGGTCATGGGCTGTGTGACGCATGCTGCATGCCATGTACAGCCAAATACTGTATGACATCTATTGTATGGATCATCAGCTCAATTAGGGCATACCCCCGCTAGGGTGTATTGACTTGATTGACAGGTCAGAGTTGGCAGCATCTAGCCTGTTACTCTGTTTCCCTGCGCCACGCTACAGTCGCAGTTGAGTTTGTTGGCCAGGCTTGCCAGGCAACTAGTTTGTATACTCTGCAGTCACCAGTGGATGACATTTTCAAGAAGTAATACATGAACGACACTGTAGAGAAGTTGTTTCCACTATGGATACCAACAAAATCGTAAAAGCTTTCTGGAGATGAAGAATCTAGCAGATGTAGTCTATGTCAAAACACGGAAAAGGCCGATTGAACCCTGTGGTTACAGCACAAGGTGATGGTAGTTTAGACCAAGTCCGAGGTGATTGTGTGCCACCTGGAGATGACGGCTTCTGGTCATGGTGGAGCAAAGATGCAGGCAGATACATGACAGACCTCCTGCAGGTGACAATCTAAAGTTCAACAGAGAGTCTTGTATTTCAGCCCCTGTCTTCTCTTACATGCCATCGTCATGGTGATGTAGTTGATCTTCTTTTTGTTATTGTCAGCCCGGAGTCATTTCATCTAGCAATTGATAACGATACACGATACCCACAGAATTCCAATGAAATCACATAGTGACTTACCGTATATTATGTTCCATAGCCAGACTTCTATACAACAATACAACATAATTTTGTACAATATTAAACCGACACAATCAGGATAAAATCATCCAAAATCATATTTTATTAATATGAACATATGATTTCTTATTTCAGACATGCATGTCCAAAATAAGAAATACGTCAATTTCGTCTTTATATCACCCTTAGCTGGTAAATACGCAACACAAAAATTAAAAAAAATACGCGAGGCTAGTTTATGGACATTTTTACATCATATGGTCATATGAAGAAGACAGGATAAAAAAATGATGATTTTCGCCTGATTGTGTCGCTTTAATTAACTAGTCAGAATTTAGTATCATCCTTTATGATGAATCTATACCAGTCCAGTTGTACAAAGCTAATTGGTAGATAAAGTGGAATAGTTAATACAAGAAATGAATGACAATTAATAAATAATTGGCGCACCAGAGCTTCCACCCAGCCTCTCTCTGATGTTATAATATAAACTAATTCATACCCGTGTTAAAATGAAATGTTAAGTAGTCCTACCTCTGTTTTGGTGAATTCTGCATTATTTTTTTCTGATAATGCTGCTTGAGATGACGTTTCACACCGATATTGAGTTTGTGAAGTAGCTCTGGGAAGTAAGTAGTAAGAATATAAAAATGATAGATAGAGACTAACTTTATCAATATATAGAAAAACACAATTATTAGAAAGTAAGCTAATGACATGAAAACTTAAAATAAAATATTTTATAATACTCTTTCACCAATGAAATACACCCAAAAGGTCAGCCCACCAACACAAAACATTTGTTCACCATTTGTACAACGTCGGCCAACGTATTTGATGTTGGTCCAACATTGTAGACAAGTTATACAAATGTTTTGTGTTTGCTGGGAGGTCAATAAAAGAGTAAAATTTATCTAATGGAGTTTATCAAACAAATATAGGTGTACACTAGTTTATGTATTATTATTACATCACTGTGTATTATGTTGGCTATAATCTGATAACAGAATGGCATAAACTAAATGTATGAATACATATATACCTTTCTGATATAGCTTGTTGTTGTATAACTCATCATCCTAGTAGATCGTATGACTTGTAATATGAGTGACATATGAGTTGTAACTCTGAAAAAATAGTAAACACTGTAGGAGTAAATATCAACGTGATAATAATATGAATTATTATAAATAGTAATCAGTGTCGGGATGTAGGCTTTTAGAAATAAATCTATATATACCTGTCAACTCTGGTACAGCGCCGGCAATGCTGACATGTTGAAGACTTTCCTGGAGACGCTGATGTCTATATCTGTTACAGTACACTGTAAATGTATTGCAAGACATAAATATCTCTATTAACATGATTAGGAAATAATTAGTGTATAACTCGCCTTATAAAAATATAACAAATTACAGTTTTAATACACATTATGAGATGACACTTATATCATGGGGGGGGGGGGGGATCTAGCTGGAAAATGGTTAAATGTCACCTACAATATGTCAGATCACAATACTATGTTAGTGCACTAGCCAGAAAAAGGTTAAATGGCACTTAAAATATATTAAACTTAATATATCAGACATTTATGTCAGATAACACTTATATTAGGACCCTAGCCAGAAAAAGGTTTAATGTCACTTAACATATGTCAGATAACACTTATATTAGGACGCTAGCCAGAAAAGGGTTGAATGTCACTTAAAATATGTCAGACACTTATATTAGGACCCTAGCCAGAAAAGGGTTAAATATCACTTAAAATATATCAGATAACACTTATATTAGGACCCTAGCCAGAAAAGGGTTACATGTCACTTAAAATATGTCAGACACTTATATTAGGACCCTAGCCTGAAAAGGGTTAAATGTCACTTAAAATATGTCAGATACTTATATTAGGACGCTAGCCAGAAAAGGGTTAGATGTCACTTAAAATATGTCAGACACTTATATTAGGACGCTAGCCAGAAAAAGGTTAAATGTCACTTAAAATATGTCAGATAACACTTATATTAGGACGCTAGCCTGAAAAGGGTTAAATGTCACTTAAAATATGTCAGACACTAATATTAGGACGCTAGCCAGAAAAGGGTTAGATGTCACTTAAAATATGTCAGACACTTATATTAGGACCCTAGCCTGAAAAGGGTTAAATGTCACTTAAAATATATCAGACACTTATATTAGAACCCGAGTCAGAAAAGGGTTAAATGACGCTCAACTTATGTCAGACACTTATATTGGGACCCTAGCCAGAAAAGGGTTAAATGTCACTTAAAATATGTCAGATAACACTTATATTAGGACGCTAGCCTGAAAAGGGGTTAAATGTCACTTAACTTATGTCAGATAACACTTATATTAGGACCCTAGCCTGAAAAGGGTTAAATGTCACTTAACTTATGTCAGATAACACTTGATGTTACGCCACCACTGTACCCATTTAGACATGGATGTAGGTCATACAAGCAGGGCATACAGCCTTACAATACACCTGACTTGATCTGTCAATCACGTCTGGGATACGCCCACACAGGGACCACGTGATATAAACGTCATCACATCTGGCATCTCCCAGCTAAATGATATTGTATGACTTTCACCAGAATATATAGGCTTGATAAGTATCTGGTGGGAATATTATGGTGCACTTAACATGGTTAATAACCAATGTTGTCATGTGATTGAACATGTTGAATGGGTAGCTATAATCATATTCAATAGAATTTAAATATCAGACAGGAATGACGTCATAATGTGTGTGATATACACCCTCTCATGTATTGATAATAAGAGGTCAGAGGTGACAGCAGCTATACCAGCAATACTTGTAGGCGTGTGTACACTATCTCTTCTAGGTCAGACGTACTGGTTGAGTTGTTATATACTGATACTTAAAGACAGCTAAACTCGATCCAAGTGACGTTTAGCCAACGCTGTACCAACGTTGGACTAACATAGCAATACAGGTTGTTATTTCAATTCATTGTCAGTTGTGTTGAAGAGTACTGACATATTTTAACATGTTTAAAGCGCTATATTTTGTGTCCAGCTATCATGATAGCCAAATATCTACAGACCCCCCCCCCCCCTCAATATCAAACCCATTCTCTAATTCTAGCTGCCTCAAGTCTCGCGTTTTATCGTGACGTGGGTGAGAGATGACGAGAGCTCACCATACTTATGATACTGTGCACAGCAAACCAAAATGTTTATGCGGATGCACAATACATCGAACCAATTCTGTTTTAATGCTGGCCCACCGCCTGCGACGCTGGACCAGCATTAAACCAGCATTGGTTCGTTTTCTCAGTTAATACAATGTTTAGATAACTGTTTGTTGTGTAGCGTCCACAATCAGCCTGTCACTTTCACTGAACTATCAGTTTGTATAATCTACAGATGCTGGTGACTGCCCAGCAAGCACAAAACATTTGTACATCATTTATACAACGTCCGCCCAACGTCGTCGACGTTTGACCAACATTGTATAAATGTTATACAAATGTTTTGTATTTGCTGGGTGGGCAAGGTTGATTTTCAGGGGGGGGGGTACTAATGTGATATCATTATTTTTAAAACAAGTGCCTATATTTGATAATTATGTGATGCTCACAGGTAATTGTAATTAAACCAACATTGGGCCAATGTTACATGTTTGATAGACAGTTAAATTTTGTCTTGTGGTGTTACCTGGTATATGGTGGGTTTATATTTATATTAAGGTTTTGTAACAAGATAAAATTGCATAAATATGAAGATTATATCGAATTCTAGATGACTTATCAGATTATATTTTATATAATATATACCATCCATGCGTTGAAACTTTGCTGTTTAAACGTCTGTGAGGCTGGCCCATCCTTAAACCAACATTGGGCCAATGCCTCATGGTTGCTGGTTTCCTAACTACCTGTAGGATTAAATTTCATGATATGAAACCTGGACTACTACTGTGATTTTTGGGGTGATCCCTAGTATATAATGGGTATGTTACCTATTGGATATCATACACAGGATTAATATCATGAATAAATTGTATTAAATATTATTTTATATTCTGTGCGCACGAATGCTTAAACAAAAATGCACATTATTGTTAATTTTAACCAAACTGTGTTCTTGGTTGTTTTTTTTTATAATTGTTATGACTCCCTGAAAAAACCCCATTTAACCCATCGCCCTGTATGTTTTTTCATTTTCTGAGAGTGGTCAGTGGTTTATTGTATTGAACCATATTGGGAGGGGCCCTAGGTATAGTGGTTAGCACCGCTGCCTTTCACTCCAGAGTTCGGGGTTCGGTTCCCGGTCTCGGCGGTTTGAAAGAAACAAAAATGTTTCTTCCCCATCCACGAATTTCGAATCCTGTGTCTGGAGGACAGTGTCATCTCAACTATCTCACCATCCTCAGGAGGTTCCCCTTGCCCAGTTTAGCCTATATGTGCACAAAGGTTGCCTAAAGCCCGATTCATTTCATTTATTGAACCATATTGAACCCAGCAAATATATAAGCCGTGGCGTACCAATGTTGGCTTAATGTTGGTCCAGCGTCTTAGACGCTGGGTCAACGTTAAGCCAACATTGACTTAACGTTGTGTTTTTGCTGCACCATTGCTGGCTTAATATTGGCCCAGCGTCGCCAACGATAAGACAACGTAAAACCAACATTGGGTTAGCTTCAAGGGGTTAATCTCCTAGATGCAGAATCGAACCCAGAACTCTGACCCTGCATTGATTTACAGGGTTGTGGTTAATTGAATCTTGCTATAGGAACTACGTGAAATGTGGTCCAGTGCTGGCTAGACGCTGGCCCAATATTGTCCTGATGTAGGACAAAGTTATGTTTTGTCTGACTGCCTGAATTAGGAGTCAAAACATGCAATTTGAATATTTTAATCTCACTAAGGACGAAGGCAATGGACGGCTTTACATTTTATTCATTTCAGTAATCTTTTCACAATTATTGACAATTTAATATAAATAATAAAAAAAATCACAAAAAGTGTACATTTCAACACATTGTGTGACATAGTTGTCTATAACCATGATAACCATGATAACTGAATATAATATAATTGAGGATAGCTCAGAAAAAAATACTCTCAATTATGGATAATTGTCAATAACAATATTATTTGCATTGGGGGGTTGAAAATTATACTCCTGTGGAATAATTTCCTTAGTAAAATACAAACTACACACTAAAGTTTATACAATAATTCTCTAGTGATAACCATGATAACATGGATACAACTTTCTTACCTGTAGATATCGCTTGATTTCCTCATATCTATAGCTTCTTGTACAATCTTTTTACTTTCTCCCCTGTATTTGTCTGTATCTGCCATGGGACCTGAGTCTGGGAATGAAGTGTTACCGTTGACAAGGACGTTTGAGTTTGGCGCCCATATTTACAGTAAATGAATAAAGTTTACCCAGTAATGATTCCAGCGTTTTTTATCACATATATGTCATGATTATCTGATTATACGGGCTAACTTTGCTATAACAGAAACAGTATTCACAGTTTACAACAATTATAATTAAAATGTTAGAATAAGTGCCACCTATATCCATGATATCATGTAATTATTTAAATACTTATAAAGTGCTAAATCTGATAACAGCTAAAATGCTCTGCTATACGTTAGTGGGTACAGTGGGGGGCTTCTTATCTGACTGGAGGGGCGGCGATATGTCAGGTTGGGAGAAACGGCAATATGGCAGGTTGGGAGAACCTGCATCCGGAAAGCTATTCCAGCAAACATTATTGGGCCGACGTCGTAGATGGTGGGCCAACATTGAACCAACATTGGTTAAATGTCTCGTGTTTTCTGTGAATTTTCTGCCGTGCAAAGCCAAAAGGCAGTATCTTATTACTTCAAAAGTAAGCAGATACTGCCTTCTGGCTTTGCAGAGCAGTATTGTAGGGTGTTGATGCAGAGGGGGATAAACGCGATGCCGGCCAATGGGCCCAAGGAATATGCGCCTAGAGAGAACAGGTGGCCAATAAACATGATAAATATACCAAAATAAGACTCAGTGACCCATAGAGGTAGATTCTGTCTCATAATATGTGAACAATGTGGTACTTTATTCTGAAGGATTGTGCGTCGTATGCATTATATACAGGTTTTCCGTGAGGGATGAAAACGAAAACATCACTGTACTCATTATCTGTCAGATAATATTTGGACGTGGAATTTCACTTTATTCTGATACGTTATGCGTCCTGTACCTGTGTACTATGCATTTCAAAAAAGGATTTCTGTGACTGGCAAATCCTTATTTTTACTGCTGGTGTTTTCTCATGATAATTGTTTGAGCAACATGGTGTGGCGGGGGGGGGGGGGGACGGCGGGTAGGGATTATTTAAAAATGTATTTTTTCACTTAAATATTCGTGTTAAGGCGTCTTTAATTTCTTCCCACTGACATTGACACAATGTTGGTCCATCGTCTACGATGCTGGCCCAACATTAAACCATCATTTTGTCTAAGTCGGTTGAGGTGACGATTGTAGGCCTATTGGAGCTTTTTCATTCAAGTGTTGACCTGGAGATTTCGTCCTATTTTAATTCACTATTAACATGATTAAGCCTAGTTGGTATTTCTACCACAAGTCGCACTTCACGGTTAATTAAAATTACAGATTTTTATATATCTAGTGAAATATATCGGATAAAATTAAAAAAAAAAGTCTTCAATTGGATGTATACCATGGGTGGTGGTTCGGTTCCCGGTCTCGGCGGTTTGAAAGAAACAAAAATGTTTCTTCCCCATCCACGAATTTCGAATCCTGTGTCTGGAGGACAGTGTCATCTCAACTATCTCACCATCCTCAGGAGGTTCCCCTTGCCCAGTTTAGCCTATATGTGCACAAAGGTTGCCTAAAGCCCGATTCATTTCATTTATTGAACCATATTGAACCCAGCAAATATATAAGCCGTGGCGTACCAATGTTGGCTTAATGTTGGTCCAGCGTCTTAGACGCTGGGTCAACGTTAAGCCAACATTGACTTAACGTTGTGTTTTTGCTGCACCATTGCTGGCTTAATATTGGCCCAGCGTCGCCAACGATAAGACAACGTAAAACCAACATTGGGTTAGCTTCAAGGGGTTAATCTCCTAGATGCAGAATCGAACCCAGAACTCTGACCCTGCATTGATTTACAGGGTTGTGGTTAATTGAATCTTGCTATAGGAACTACGTGAAATGTGGTCCAGTGCTGGCTAGACGCTGGCCCAATATTGTCCTGATGTAGGACAAAGTTATGTTTTGTCTGACTGCCTGAATTAGGAGTCAAAACATGCAATTTGAATATTTTAATCTCACTAAGGACGAAGGCAATGGACGGCTTTACATTTTATTCATTTCAGTAATCTTTTCACAATTATTGACAATTTAATATAAATAATAAAAAAAATCACAAAAAGTGTACATTTCAACACATTGTGTGACATAGTTGTCTATAACCATGATAACCATGATAACTGAATATAATATAATTGAGGATAGCTCAGAAAAAAATACTCTCAATTATGGATAATTGTCAATAACAATATTATTTGCATTGGGGGGTTGAAAATTATACTCCTGTGGAATAATTTCCTTAGTAAAATACAAACTACACACTAAAGTTTATACAATAATTCTCTAGTGATAACCATGATAACATGGATACAACTTTCTTACCTGTAGATATCGCTTGATTTCCTCATATCTATAGCTTCTTGTACAATCTTTTTACTTTCTCCCCTGTATTTGTCTGTATCTGCCATGGGACCTGAGTCTGGGAATGAAGTGTTACCGTTGACAAGGACGTTTGAGTTTGGCGCCCATATTTACAGTAAATGAATAAAGTTTACCCAGTAATGATTCCAGCGTTTTTTATCACATATATGTCATGATTATCTGATTATACGGGCTAACTTTGCTATAACAGAAACAGTATTCACAGTTTACAACAATTATAATTAAAATGTTAGAATAAGTGCCACCTATATCCATGATATCATGTAATTATTTAAATACTTATAAAGTGCTAAATCTGATAACAGCTAAAATGCTCTGCTATACGTTAGTGGGTACAGTGGGGGGCTTCTTATCTGACTGGAGGGGCGGCGATATGTCAGGTTGGGAGAAACGGCAATATGGCAGGTTGGGAGAACCTGCATCCGGAAAGCTATTCCAGCAAACATTATTGGGCCGACGTCGTAGATGGTGGGCCAACATTGAACCAACATTGGTTAAATGTCTCGTGTTTTCTGTGAATTTTCTGCCGTGCAAAGCCAAAAGGCAGTATCTTATTACTTCAAAAGTAAGCAGATACTGCCTTCTGGCTTTGCAGAGCAGTATTGTAGGGTGTTGATGCAGAGGGGGATAAACGCGATGCCGGCCAATGGGCCCAAGGAATATGCGCCTAGAGAGAACAGGTGGCCAATAAACATGATAAATATACCAAAATAAGACTCAGTGACCCATAGAGGTAGATTCTGTCTCATAATATGTGAACAATGTGGTACTTTATTCTGAAGGATTGTGCGTCGTATGCATTATATACAGGTTTTCCGTGAGGGATGAAAACGAAAACATCACTGTACTCATTATCTGTCAGATAATATTTGGACGTGGAATTTCACTTTATTCTGATACGTTATGCGTCCTGTACCTGTGTACTATGCATTTCAAAAAAGGATTTCTGTGACTGGCAAATCCTTATTTTTACTGCTGGTGTTTTCTCATGATAATTGTTTGAGCAACATGGTGTGGCGGGGGGGGGGGGGGGACGGCGGGTAGGGATTATTTAAAAATGTATTTTTTCACTTAAATATTCGTGTTAAGGCGTCTTTAATTTCTTCCCACTGACATTGACACAATGTTGGTCCATCGTCTACGATGCTGGCCCAACATTAAACCATCATTTTGTCTAAGTCGGTTGAGGTGACGATTGTAGGCCTATTGGAGCTTTTTCATTCAAGTGTTGACCTGGAGATTTCGTCCTATTTTAATTCACTATTAACATGATTAAGCCTAGTTGGTATTTCTACCACAAGTCGCACTTCACGGTTAATTAAAATTACAGATTTTTATATATCTAGTGAAATATATCGGATAAAATTAAAAAAAAAAGTCTTCAATTGGATGTATACCATGGGTGGTGGTATTTTCTAATTGATATTTTTTTTAAATATGTCAGATATATACACCCCCAGCATGTAAAGGGTTAATGTGGCTCACCAATTAGGATAAAAACAAAACCTTATTCTCTTCATGACGTTAATCGCTATCGGTCTGATAATATGTGAAAGTGGCATGTCACTTTAATCCTTATATGTCTGATATACGCCCCAACATGTTAGGGTTGGGGTGGCTCACCATTGGACCTGCTATCGGTCCGATAATATGTGGAGGTGATGTGTCACTTTAATCTTAATATGTCTGATATATATGCCCCGGCATGTAAAGGGTTAAGGTGGCTCACCACTGAATACACGCAATCAATCAACAAAAACAAAGCCATAGTCCCTTAACCCTTTAACCGCCGGTGCCGCATATATTCGGGTTTTCATTTTTTATTAGCACATTAAGTACCACATTTTAAATATGTTAAAGATAAAATGTGATATCAACCAGCAAGATTTAAAAAGAGTTGACCTCCATTTTGTTAAATCTGAATAATTTTCACACACTTGAAGTTGTGGATCGCGTCAACGAGACACAACTTCAAGTGGGTGAAAATCAAATTTGATAATTTGGCGGCTAAAGGGTTAATGACGTTACTCACAATCAGTCCTATAATATGTGAAAATGATGTGTCACTTTAATGTTAAACTTTATTAAGTCCTGTTTTATAGACAGGGCTGATTATACATTTGTGGTATTTTGTCTCAAGCGATCATTATAATTTTTGTGAAATAAATTAAATGTAACTAAATTTACAAGGGGGTTCTTGTTAGTGTGGTATTCCCGCTGACACGAGACATTGGCCCAGTGTTGGATCAATGCCGGGTCATCGTCTACAACGCTGGCCCGGCATTCATCCAGCATCGGATGAATGGCTCGTGTTTGCCATAATCTGTATCAGCATCCCGTGTCAGGTCATTAGAGGTCATTACAGACGCGTCAACTCCCCATGTGTTCCTCATCCTGTATGCCGTCATTTACAACATATCTGATTACAAATTCCCAAGGGCCGTTTGTTGTTTTGGCTGAAAATACAGCACTGGTTGATTTGTTTGACAAATATGCCTTGATCTCTATTCTGGTAAGAAAACCAGAGACTTTGGCCCAATGTTGTTATAATGCTGTATTTCCTAACATGCCTGAGTAACGTGGTGAGGTAAACATGGCATTATCAAATACAGAATTTAAAATTTGATTCTGTTTTTGGCCATTTCTGTACACACGTAGGCTAAATCGGCCTAGTGTGAGACCCTCTGATAAAGACAAACAAAGATTTATTGACTACTTCCCAGATACCCCAGTCAACACGTGACGTTGGCCCAGCGTTGTACACATGCTGGCACAACGTTAGCGATTCTGACCCAGTGTTTATACGGCAGTTGACCAGCGCCCTGTTTTTTCTGAGACGTGATTAGAAAGTGTATTCTGGTAATTTTCATCTATCCCCCTCTAATAACCGCACTGTAGGCAGTAGGCAGTAAGCAGGTATTTTGAAATGTTTGGAATGGAGGTAGATTAATATTATTCACCCTTAAAGTGTTACAGTTACTATTTATAATTCACCCACTTGAATTTGTGTCTCGCTACCGCGACCCACAACTTCTAGTGAGTGAAAATTACTCATATTTGTTTAGTCTGAAACCAGACATTTGTAAATGTTGCTATTTAACAGTTTAGACACACATTTCATTCCCTTACAATGACAGTGATTTAACTTACAAAGAAAACGGATTAAAAACGATATAGTCGTGATTAAGTTAACTGGTCAACACAGTGACTGTTTTCCACCTACATCCATTAATTCGGGTCATTTAAGCTGGTTAGGGGGCCACCATTCAATTTCCCGGGCGGGGGGGGGGGGGTTGCTGGAATTTTTGTGGGGGCGAATTATTTGTTTCAACGTCGACTGGGTGCTGACAATTTTAAATTGTATTACATGTTTATATAGAACAGTTCTTGGAGTAGATTACTGATTTCAAGCAGAGTCCGCCCGAAATTATTTATTTAAAAAATACCCCCCCCCCCCTCGAGATTGAATGGTATCCCCTTAGGTCTTAGGGAGGTGCTGTTTGATTATCTTGGGTGCAGAACTTCAAGTCGTCTAGAATAATATTTGAATACTCTGTGTAGACTCACTGAGTCAGGCTATATAGATCATAGATGTAAACTATGTTTGTGGCTATGTTTATTTAAAATATTGTATAGGCTTAGTCTACTATAATATTTTTTGTCATTCTAAATTATTTTTCACAAAATATTCCATCCACGGAATGAAGTTTTATCTCTTGTAATAGTGAAGTCTCTTATGGAAAGTGTTTTTGTAGTATGAAAACCCTTAGTCTACAGGAAACTGTTTTTTAATAATAATTATTCCTGTATAAGGGCTTTCAGAGAAAATAGTTGTTTGTTTTTACTGTTTTCCATAAGCATGATCATGTATCCCAGCAAACACAAGACATTGACCCAATGCTGGGGCAATGCTGGCCCACCGTCTACGACGCTGGTCCAACATTGCCCCAGCATTGGGTCAATGTCTAGATGGGATGTAAAAATTATAGATGGGAGGTACAAATTCTCTGTCAAAAATCTAACCTCTATACATAATTATTTGTCCATATATTATTTATAATCCTAATATGTGAACGGTGTTTATTTGAGTGCGTTATTGGGAATATAGCACTATTTAGCCTATACTCGCCGTCAAATTAAAAGTGATCAACCAGGATCTCATGATTTTCGGCGTTTTCTCCGTCAATTTTGAACTGATTTCCTTTAAATTTTGCAAAGGTCATTTTCAATTAAAATCCAAACAGCGCTAAAAAAATCGCACAATTATATTCAATATTTCAAAAGCTAGACCATTTGCCATGTAATAAAAATCTAGAAATAGTTTAATGGGGTTATAGACGGACGTCGTAATTTCAATTTACTACAATCATGTCAAATGGTCTTACTTTTGAAATAGGATTTGAATAGAAAATGGCCTTTGCAAAATTTCAAGAAAATCAGTTCAGAATTGACGGAAAAATGGCCGAAAATCTTGCGATCCTGGTTAATTTGAAGACCCATAATGGTTATAGTGAATAGATGCACTGAAATGAACACCCCTTACTAGTTAGTTAGGCCTACATATTTAATAGAGGACAACGTTTGTAAGAATTATCACACTCTTTGCAGCGATTTTCATTGTGCGACTTATGAATGAAGGAATGAATATATAAAAAATCTAATGCGCCTAAATCCCTGTATGACAAGCTCAGAGGCGATTCAAACCAAATCATAGTCAAGAATCGTGTCCAAGGTCAGATCCTATATTGATATCAGCCTGTATCGCACTCTTACTTTATATAAATACAAATGGTGTTCATTTTCGTGCGATATTGGTAGATACATCCCATGTCCAAAGTATGAAGTGTCCGCCTAAAGGCTCACACCTTATTACTTTATTCATTGGACGAGTGCTGTATTTCACGTTACATTGGGGTCTAGATCTACACTGCTACACGCGGCAGCCAGCAATCACGGAACAAATGCGGCTTTAATGCTGATCCACCATCTAAAACGTTGGCCCAGCATTAAAACAACATCGGCTGAACGTATTGTTTTTCTGGTACACTAGGCTGTCAAAACTGGTATGAAATGTTAGAACAACAGCGCAGTGCGATATGAGCTGACACCAAGTGAAAACCACTGCATGGAATGTCAGAATAATATCCTTGGGGGATAAAGGGTCGTAACTGCTACTTTGTTAAGTTACAGATACGTCCCTTTAATTCCCAGGGAATGTTTAAGGTCTAGATTTACTAGTTTTATTAGGCCATCATAGGTCCCATGCAGGCCAAATGCTTATTTTTCAGGAACTTTCTGTTTTTCAGTAGGCATAGGGCCTAGCTGTATCTCGATGTGCGCGTGGCGTGATGCGTGGCGCAATGCGTAGCGTGATGGGTGGCGCAATGCGTGGCGTGATGGCCTATACGTGATGAGTGTCTCCATATGCGCGTGATAAAGCTTAGTGCGCTGCGTTGTCCCAGGGAAATAATAACATATTATTTCTTTTGAAATGTCATTTTATAATAATTTTATCTAATATTATGGGGCACTTATCATGTTTATGGAAATTATGGTGTATTTATTATAAATTAACACATGACACCAGACACAGGCATTCTTAAAACTAAACATTGTCAAGTATTTACCCTCAGAACACTGATGTCGACTACAATGATATTTCAAGATTTTCTTCAGCACTTATGTCCCTAGTTTCTGAAAGTGAAAAAGACCTCTAAAATATGCGGCACAATTAATTTTTATAACTTAAATGTTAAACTTTTAAGCAATTCTTTTCATTTTGTGGATCGCGGTACTGCATGTGGGTAAAAATTGAATATTACACCTATATGCCTACATAGCCCACCTCGGAGCTCCAGGGGTTAAATATATCAGAATAATTAGGAGTAATCACGTGAAAGTATTGTAGGGCCTACTTAATTCTAATTAGAAAAACAGACTATATGCCTACAACGTAAACTTGAAGGGGATAATCCTAGGCCCGTATTGTTGTTTTTATCGATTTTTGTGGATTGGAATATATTCATAACATCGTATCCAACATTGGCCCAATGACTCTTGTTGCCAAGGGTATGTCCGAGGGACTGACGTTGATGACAGATATTTAGCTTGCAATGCTCGGCAATATCTGTGACCCAGGTGGTAGTCAGCCTTATCAAAGAATAAACTCCCTTTGTTATCATAATTATGTAGGCATACATGTGTTGTACAATCTGTCTCATTTGCACATTTTTGAAGATAAATCAATAGCTGCTATCTACGAAGCCCCAGAAGCGACATTTGCATAATTATTATTTTTAACTCAATATATTGAGTTAAGAACTCGATATATTGACTTTAAAGCGACTCAATCAGGCTAAAATCATAAAAAAAATGGTGATTTTATTTTGGCTACTTAATATGACCATAGGCCTATGATGTAAACATATCCTCAGACTAGAACTACAAAAGTTTTTTTAAATTTTTGTACTGCGCATTTACCAGTGAGGCGAAATGCAGAGACGAAATCCTCGTATTTCTTATTTTGGACATGCATGTCCGAAATAAGAAATCAATATAAATGTGTCAGTAATGTTTTAACCCTTGAAGCGCTGGATTATTTTTTGTATAAACCATGGGGACCAAAGGGTTTTTTCAATTTGAAAATCATTATAAATGTCTTAGTTAGCTCTTTCTGATTCATTTGAATACCTATGTCATGGGTCTACGACCATTAGAAATATTTTAATTCTTTCAGTTCGGGGACCGTCTTTATACGTCAGAATCTGACGTCTACAGACGGCAGATTCTGACTTATAAAGTCGGTCCCCGAACTGAGAGGGTTATTGAGCTCTTCCCGCTTCATTTGAATACTTATCATGGTTATGGGTCTACAGATTTTACTCTTTCATTTCGAGGATCGATTTTAGACGTCAGAATATGACGTCTAGTCACGTCGGAATCTAAAGACGTCAGATTCTGACGTCTAAAGTCGCTCCCTGCACTAAAAGATTTGAACCCCTTAGCGCCCGCCCGGCCTATTTATCAGTTTATATATAACCAAAGTCACATTAAAAGTGATCGACCAGGATCGCATGTTTTTCGCTGATTTCTCGGTCAATTGTCAACCGATTTTTATGAAATTTTGTAATAATCATATTTCAACAGAATCCTAATATTCCTGTAAATTTCGTGAAATTATAGGCCCATATCGTATTTCAAAAGTTAGACCATTTGACATGTAATAAATTGAAATTACGACATCCCTCTATAAACCCAATAAAATAATTCTAGAATTTTATTACATGTCAAATGGTCTAACTTTCGAAATATTAAATATAATTTTGCGAAATTTTTACCGCTGTTAGGATTTGAATAGAAAATGGCTAATGGTTAATTTGACGGCGAGTATAGATTAGAATAGGCCTACATTAACATGGTACTACGCTCTGCTTCTGCGCACCCCCAGTGTTCTTAAAGGGCACCCCCTAATGTTCAGTGGTTGTTATACGTCCTAAAGCTCACCTCCTGTACCAATACATGTAGGGACAAGATTAAATTACATTTTAGTTAGATTATGAATAACCATAACCAAAATGATATTTTTGTTAATTTTTTACCCTAAATTTCCATGAATTATAATATAGTCTATATAGGCCCAGTTTATTATTTTAACGGAAATTAGCCAGACACAACTGGCTGGCTGTGACTAATCATTGACATGGACAGAGCGGAGCGCTTTAGGACAAGCTCATATCCCAAAGGATACAGATGCTCCCAAAGCGCACCAAGGGGGGGGGGGGGTTGACTCACGTTGACTGATTGTTAGCTCTAACTAATCAAGAAAAGGCCAGTCTATATTGTGTTTTTTCAATTTTTTCGTTGTCTATAATACTCTTCAAGTAATCACACAATATCTACAGTCACAAAATTATAAGAAAAAGAGTGATTTTAACTTTTATTCTCTTGCGTCGTTCCCGCTTGTGTAGCGTCCTTGCTATTGAGTGCCCAAGTTCAAGGACACAACACGTTATTATCTTCTTCAATTATGAAGTCAATATGGCGTCACTTTCACAGAAATATTAAGAAAAAAACCAGAAGATGCGCTTAGGGAGCAGGGTGCGCTTTAGGGTGTTCTCCCCTAAGGTTGATGTAATGCTGGGCCAGCGTTGTAGACAGTGGACCAACATTGGTTCAACCTCTGGTGATAAGATGATAGGATAGTGCTATGAATGGGTAGATATAATCCAAGAAATTTCTTTGAATAATAATTTCTCTATAAATAAGTTACAGACAATCTGACATAGATGTCTACAACTTAACAATGTGGACAGATCACCCAATGCCGTTTTAATGCTGGCCCGCCATCTGCGATGATGGGCCAACGTTGAGCCAGCATTGGGTACGCCTGTCATGTTTACTGTGGTCAGTTATCATGAATAATCATATCAGGAGAATCTCATCTGAGACGCTGAGCCAACATTGAGCCGACATTGCGCCAATGTATACTGTGTGAGAATAAATCATTCCATTCTATAATTGTGACGTCACACTTAGATAATATTATGTATTCAAAGCCAAACAGAAGTAACTGCTTCCTTTACAAGTCAGCAGTTACTGTTGTTTGCCTTTTATGCTTCATGTAGTCTAACCAGGGCCAACCTTCATAAAAACTTCTTTATCATGTTTATTATTAGACTCTACTTTATGAAAAATGTCATGCCCTGCTTCCCTGGACAATCCTGGTCATTTCTGTTTGACAGCTATAGAGCAAACTTTGAACCAGGCCGTCCCTATCATCCCATGGGGCTGTACCTTTAAATTGAATACAAGGCTATTCCGCCTGCAGCTCGGCCGAATAGCCCTGTATTCAGGGCTACCATTAAATAGATCTCTATTGAATTTGTTGTTTGACAGAACGTTTTGCTTCGGGTCTTCTGGCTGGTGCATTTCTAGCACACACTTCTCCACGGCAAGTGGGCATTTCTACAAATCTATAGGCCTAGGCCAGGGACCCGTCCGGCTAAAAACCCTGTGATTGATGTAAATCTGAACTTTCTCTTCTTTTCATTAGAAAATAGGTCTATATAAAAATATCTGAACAGTTTAGGTGGAAGAACCATAGGGTACGTTGTGCTGTAGAGCCCTTTGATGACAAACAGCAGTAACTGCTTACATTACAAGTCACCAGCTACCGCTGTTTGTCTTTTGATAGGCTGTATTGTCTTCTTTTTAAATCATATAACCATCACATTGGCCCAGAGTTATCTGAATGCTGGTCCAGCGCTGATAGAATTTACAGCGTTTGGCCAATGTCTGACGATTTGCATAGCTCTATAGTTCTATCCAGAACTAACCAGTAGCGCATGTTGTCGTTGATTTCTCGTCAATTATCCACCGATTTTCATGCAAGCATCATATTTCAACAGAATACCAATATTCGTACAAATTTCGTAACCTTAATAAGTTACACCATTTGACATGTAGTAGGCCTAAATTAAATCTATGACGTCCTTAACCCATTACACCCAAATAGTCTAACTTTTGAAATATTCAATATATATAACAATACAATATTGTTAGGATTTGACTAGAAAATACACTTTCAAAAATGTCAAGGAAATCGGTTCAGAAATGACGAAAAATATGCCCTACAGATTTAGCAAAATAATCATGATAATTGTGCACCAGGGTTTTTAAATATTTAGACTATTTGAATGGCCATGCAGCATAATGTAGGCCATAGACCTAACCAACAAAACGAGACGTTGAGCCAATGTTGGTTTAATTTTGGGCCGACGTCGCACAGTCCACGTCGCACAGTGTGATCTATAGGCCTGTATTTTGTGCCGAAATTATTTGTTCACATTGACAAAATGTTGCTGTTGGGCCTACTAGGCCTACATAGGGCTAGTTTACAGACCAGCAGACACGGGACGTTAACCCGATGTTGGGTTAATGTTGGCCCACCGTCTGCGACGCTGGCCCAACAATAAACCAACAACATAATGACAAGTAGCCTATTGCTAGGCCTAGTCTATCTATAAGGAGACCTTTGAATGTGTCATTTTAGGCTTATTTTCCAGGTTGGCCTATAATATTTACTATATTTATCCCAGCCTACAACATGTAGACTCTAGGTCTACAATCTCCTTGCAGACCTAGATCCATCACATTCACAGTCTAATAATGGTGTATCCAGCATTGCTTTGGTCACTGGGTCAGGGGTCATTAGGTCAGGGTCTATAGTGCCTACTGTCGTGTGATGACAAACAGCAGTAACTACTTACATTTCAAGTGAGCAGTTACTGCTATTTGCCTTTGGTAGTAAAGGCTAGTCTACTATGTTTATAAATATGAAAAATGTTAATAATAGTCTGATGTGGGACTATAATATAGGCATATGCTATGAAAATAATTGAGTAGAGGCCGACAGTACAAGCCTAGTACCGTTGGCTGAATTCTGGGCCGATATCTGCCACTCCGGCCCAGCAGTGGCAGATATCGGCGGTATAATTTATACTCCACATTATTTGGTATTTTCACTCTCACTCAATGGAGTCACTTTCAGTTCACTCAATAGAGTCATTCACTTGAGTTGTGGCTTTGTTGTTTGACAGCCAAGTCTACTTGTTAACATGGTGATTATGACGTGGGTCTTGATTCCTGAACAATAATTATCTTTATTAGTCATGTAGGCCGTCAACGGCAATGTAACCCTATGCTGTTCACCTGTCGTTCACTACATTTCCCAGCATAATCCCAAGAGCCCCGAAAATGTCGTAAAATTATATGTAGACCTATAGTAGGCTAGATGTAGCTTAATGCCGTATTGGTCTAGGCCTACTGTACCATGTAATGCTAAAAGTAAAAGGCAGTAGGCCCTATCTGATTACTTGAAAAGTAATCAGATAGGGCCTATTGCCTTTTGGATTTGCAGGGTAGAATAGGCCTAGGCCTACTCTACAAAGCCGAAGGGCAGTATCTGATTATAAGAAGTACACAGATACTGCCTTTTTGCTTTGTAGAGTGGAGTTAGCCCACTCTACCCTGCAAAGCCAAATAGCAGTATCTGATTCTTTGAGGAGTATGTAGATACTGCCTTTCGGCTACAAAGCCAAAGGACAGTAGCCTATATGATTCATTGAAAAGTAAGCAGATACTGATCTTTGGCTTTGCACGACCGTAGGCTACCAGTAGCCTCCATTTTAAAACATGAAACCTTTGACAATTTGACATAGGCCTACATAAATTATAAATTATAAAAAACTTCCCTCTTATCAAGGTTCTAGCCAGAGATTTGGCTGAGGTCATGGCAACAAAAAGGTCAATTTTTATACCATAAGGATGTTTTTGTTATAATATAGAAATCCTCAGTTTGGCATGCTGTTTTTAGCTGTGGTGGTGACAGCTATTATCATGATTATTCAGAGTAGGCCTACTGGCCGCCCGGCGTAAGCAGAAATCTGCTCTATAAACACAGTTTGACAGGGTAGACGACATAAACCATGTAAAGAGACTTGGCACAGACTTCCAACCAATTGACCCATTGCTGGTTTAGCGTTGGGCCAGCGCTGTAGACGATGGTCCAACATTAAACTAGCATTGGATTATGGCCTCCTGTTTGATGGAGGGCACAGTGGCGTGTGGTGACTGCTTCCAGATGTGGCGAACCCGGGTCCGCGGCTCGTTGATCAATGTCCCAGAAGGCTTCACCCTTTCAGCGCTGGGACCGTCTTTATACGTCAGAATATGACGTCTATAGACGTCAGAATCTGACGTATTAAGACGGCCCCGCACTTAAAAGTTATAGAGGCCTAATAGCCGTAGACCCATAACATAGGTTTTCAAATGAAGCAGAAAGAGCTATACTAAGACATTTATGATGGTGATGATTTCAAATTAAAAAACCCTTTGGTCTCAGCGTAAAGGGTTAAAGGGTTAAGACCCAGCTAGGCTATAGCTCTATAATATTGGCATAGGCCTAACATTTACAATAATAATAATGTTATTTTTTTACTATGGCATCACTCAGCTATATTAGAGCTGATAGATGTCATTATATTAAATAATATAATCCGAACAAACACGGGACTTAGACAATGTGTTGTATCAATG
The DNA here is from genome assembly GCA_964017125.1 of Flabesymbios commensalis. Taxonomy (NCBI): domain Eukaryota; kingdom Metazoa; phylum Annelida; class Polychaeta; order Terebellida; family Flabelligeridae; genus Flabesymbios; species Flabesymbios commensalis. The sequence goes on along the minus strand of OZ024916.1, from coordinate 63,346,350 downwards.
TTGGCCCATCGTCTGGGACGCTGGACCAACATTGAAACAACACATGGTCTAAGTCCCGTGTTTGCTGGGATTATAGGTCTTTTATTATATGGTTTGTCAATAAAAGCTTTCATTTCATAATCTGTAGACCTACACTATAGTTACCCGGCATGCCCCGGCTGCCTATCTCACTTCGCGGCAGACCCGGTCACATGTCTCTGGTGACCTAACTATTGCCCAGAGGTCACACATTTATCCCCACAAGTTAACCCTTGTGTTTCCAGGACCGTAGATATATATACCGTTTAAAACAAGTTTCACACTGAATAGAATGCCATCCAAATTAATTAATTGCTTTATGAAAGATGCTCAAGTTAATAAAATCATTCAAGTCTGGAAATGTCTATTTCCCATAGATATAATTATTTTTAGTGATTTGAAACTGGACATTTTGTTAGGGTTCAGCCTCAAACGATAAACAATAACAAACAGCTCAGCAAGGCAAGGGTTAAAGTGCGTCATAGTTATTAATATATAATTGATATATAATTATTATGACGTCACAGGTCGAAATTGGAATGTTTACATCAGGATACAAGTTTTGTTCAAATAAGCATGATTTACTCCTTAAAGTTATGAATTTATTATGTGGAATAAAGAGTGGTATTTGCCACTTTGTGAAGTATCCGATAAATCCCTGGGGGTATTTAACCCTTTCACTGCGGGGACCGGCTTTAGACTTCAGAATCTGACGTCTAAAGTCGATCCCCGCAATGAAAGAATTAAAAAAATATAATGGCAGTAAACCCATAACATAGGTATTCAAATGAAGTGGAAAGAGCTGACTATAGGACATTTATAATCCGATGATGATTTCAAATTGAACAAAATATGTACAAAAATAGGATCATTTTATTGGTCGGGGGTAGAATACCAGACGTTATCGCAATAGGCCTGTATAATTATAATACTAACCGTTAGTTGGAGAAAATAATGTGTTCTCTGATTTTGGGAGTTTTGTGGTGTTGTTTTAAATCATTAAACTAAGTCATTCAACACAATATTTATTTATCGCACATCCAAACCTTGTATTCCCCGTACACACGAGAGAATTGACTAGACGTTGGTTCACCGCAGTCTGAGTGCTGGCCCAGCATCTATAATGCTGGCCCAGCACTCAAAATGCGGTGGCCCAATGTTAGCTGGCAAGCCTAAGACCGCACATTGATCGCAGTCCCATTCTAAGACTGTGCTTATTCCGCTTGGCTGTGGACGGAGTTCGAATCCGGCTTGGCTGGAGGTATTATCAAGGCTGGGCATATTTAGTGCTGCGAACTGCCCATTGTACTGTTTGGGGTTCGAGTCCTTTCTGTATCTGTTACACATTTCAAACCCGTGCCTCTTTATAATTCCTCTGAGATTCTCAAGTCGATAGAAAATCTCTCGGCAAACATTGCCCCTTCACCCAGTGTTGTTTTAAAGCTGGTTCAACGTCGCAGACGATGGATCAACATTAAAAAATACAACACTGGAATATTTTTATAAAAACCATGGAAAACAATTTGAAATCATCATAAATGTCTTAGTTAGCTCTTTCCGCATCATTTGAATACCTTTGTTATGGGTTGACGTTAATTCTTTTAGAATCTGACGTCTATTCACGTCAGATTCTGACGTCTATAGACGTCAGAATCTGACGTCTATAGTCGGTCCTTGCTCATTTGCTTCCTGAATGTAGTCTAGCATTTAGATCATGTGGACGTCAGAAATAATTCCACGCCTAATGATTCAAAAGTATATATTACCCCTTCAAATTGGACAAATTACCTTGGTTTTCCATCAACTAGTCATTTTTTCAGGATATTAATTTGGACGTAAACTATTTTCATCCATTCGAATACGAAAAATGCGTTATTCCAGTTTCGAGTGGATGAGAATACATAATACATTCTGCCAGAATTGACTAAAGGTTGGGCCAGCGTCGCCGACTGTAGGCCAACCTTAAGCCAACATTGGCCCATATCGTGTTTGAATCAGAACTGTTATTCTTAACGCACAGTGCGTTAACGCACACTGCTAGGTAATTTATTCTGCCCAAATTGACTGACGTTTAAAGTTTATCCCCGCGCTGTAAGGGCTAAAGGGTTACGCTTTGCTGTCTAAATAATGTATATGAGGTGTAAAGGGTGCAGAGGCTGGTGTCTGATCCCTGCGTGAAGTGCAGGACGTTGACCAGGGATTGTTTTATGACCCCTAATGACCCCTATGCACCTAACGACCCCTATGACCCCTAATGAGATAGTACCAGATGAACAAAAACACTTTCTTTGACCAAAATCAGCTGATTTTTCGGCTTCACTAATAATTCGTATTTTCACATTTACAAACCATTATTAATTTTAATAATAATAACTTGGTCTATTTCATATACCGGAATACATTGTTTTTCAATGGCAGATTATGATAGAGCACAATATGGACACCCAATGTTAGATGAATGCTGGCCGACCGTCACAATGCTGGCCCAACATCCGCCTAACATTGGGTGAACGTCTTGTGGTTGCCACATGGTTGCCACACTTTCTCAAATACAAAATTCAAGGATTTTCAAGGACATTTCAAGGACTTCTCAATATTTTTGAAGGACCTTTTTTGTGTATGTTAATCAATTGATTGGCGGAATAATAAGTCGTCCCCTTACTAACGTCCAAATAAGTCGTCCAAATAAGTCGTCCCCTCAACGTCCCAAGTACTTTTTATTCGTTTCAAGTTACAGACTGCAGTATATGATTCAACGTGTTTATTGTTTGTAATGGGATTATTTCCGAGATTGAATTATTGAGCTATATTTCGCAGTTTTTTCTAAAATAATTTTGCTCGAAACTTGTTACCGGTTTTGTTCACTAAATAATTCTACCGTGCAAAGCCAAAATGCAGTATCTGCTTACTTTTCTAAATAATTCTGTTCTGCAAAGCCAAAATGCAGTATATGCTTACTTTAAAAGTAAGCAGATACTGCATTTTGGCTTTGCATGGTAGAATTGTAACCCTAAAGACAAACAGCAGTAACTGCTCACTACTCAAGTTATCAGTTACTGCTGTTTGCCTTCACCCGTCAGTATAGTATGGCATACCTAGTGTTGCTTCATATTTATGACTAGGGGCCTATGTATGAGGCAGATTTAGGTAAATTATTGACAAAAATATAATAGGGAGGCACACATCAGTCAGATTAGAACTGCGCCAATGTCGGCTCAATGTCTAGCCATCATCAACGTTTAGCCAATGTTGGTACTGCGCCACTTGACTGTTTTAGCTGTGTACTATACAGGTGACCATGTTAGCTGTGTCTGTACACACCACCACTGTGACCTTACACATACACACTGTATACAGACAGAGAACCAACGCCAGCTAAACTTCAGAGTTTGTAACTAAAAAACACATTCTCAGATTTGATGCTGATTTCATGATGAATGATATATGAAATATGGTTAGCGTAGAGTTTAGTGCTCTGTTTAGAAGGCAATGCTGTGTTTGTGAATGGACGTAAAATGTGTTATTATCAGGTAGGTGTAATATGTTCTGGGGTTATGATGATGCCAATAGACCCAAGCCACCTGTCAATCACATCTATACACGCCCACACACGTGACTGATACGACCAATCACATCACTTCAACGTCTACCATCTCGTGTGATCTCATGTTTACAATGAGATAGGACGGGAATGAATTTGTTATTTTAATTATCTACACAGCGCCAGCCCTAGCGGCCAAGGTTACCCCCCTGATATTATCTGGTTATGCATGGACCTGATTTATAGGCTATGTCAATATTATTTTATATTTTTTATATTATGATTAACGGCTGAGGACATATCAAATTATTTGCATATGCCCCCCCCCCCCTCCCGCCCGCCCCCTCATAGACCTACACACTATGACATATTGGTACCAATTGATATTATAACGGCTTATTCAAGGAATCAAAGGGTTAAACCTCATACATCTCTACCTGACCTTGGTATCAAAGGGTCGTTTCTGTCATTGTGAAGTGACAGAGACGACCCTTTAAGGACAAGGATGTGGTAACGACATGGTACAAAAGCTGATAATGGTAGGAATCAGAGGGTTCAATAACTAAACTAGTACAGCGTCACCTTGGTATCAAAGGGTGGCTACATTGTAAAGTGACAGAGACGACCCTTTAAGGACAAGGATGCGGTAACGACATGGTACAAAAGCTAATTATGGTAGGAATCAGATGGTTAAATAACTAAACTAGTACAGCGTCACCTTGGTATCAAAGGGTGGCTACATTGTAAAGTGACAGAGACGACCCTTTAAGGACAAGGATGCGGTAACGACATGGTACAAAAGCTGATTATGGTAGGAATCAGTAGGAATCAGATGGTTAAATAACTAAACTAGTACAGCGTCACCTTGGTATCAAATGGTGGCTACATGTAAAGTGACAGAGCCTAATGATTCCAAAGTAAATAATACTCCTTCAAATTGGACAAATTAACATGGTTTCCCAGTCAAATAATCATTTTTTTATGATATGATTGGGAAGTAAACTATCGTCATCCATTTGAATAAGAAAATTTATTCTAGCTTCGATGAGAATACATGATACATTCTGCCAATGTTGGTTTAAGGCTGTGTCAGCGTCTCAGACGGTGGGCCAACCTCAAACCAACATTGGCCCAACGTATGCCCATATTGTGTTTGAATCAGAATTATTATTCTTAACGCACATAGCGTTAACGCACACTGCGTGGTAATTTGTTCTGCCCATCTCAACAGTAATTGTTATGTATAGTATTCCACTCACCACCCACTGAAAATGAAACGAAAGCTGCCTAAACATGATAAAGGGATACATTTCAATTAAATGGCTGTACACATTTAATATCATCATGTGAATAAATATATAATATGTGACCCACGTAGACCAACAAAAATAAGTTACATTTTCACATGCTTTTATTTCAGTATTTTTTTCTGTTAATTTTCATCCAGACCAAGCCGCGCATCACTTGAGTGATTTGTGGTTTGATTTGTGCTTTTCGTCCATTTCACGCGATGAATCCAACAGACTTGTCTGATGTACGAATTAATTTTATCATTATTAAATGTTTGGTTCGTTTATTTTGGTTCCCAAGACTTGTTAACGGTAAATATCAGGACTGGACCTGATTTTAGTCAATGTGGCTGTGTATGTGCAAATGAAAAAGCAAACAAACGTGAAGGAATGCATCAATGGATGAATGAATGAATGAATGAATGAATGAATGAATGAATGAATGAATGAATGAATGAATGAATGAACGGACGAACGGAGATACGGACGGACGGACATATGAGCGAATGAATGAATGAATTAATAGACGGACGGACGGACAGCTGAGCGAATGAATCAATCAACAGATCAATGAATAAACGGACGAACGGACGGACTGATGGACGTACAGATGAGCGAATGAATGAATGAATGAATGAATAAACGGACGGAAGGACGGACAGATGGGTGGACAGATGAGCGAATTAATAATTGAATGAATGAATGAATGATTGATTGATTGATTGATTGATTGATTGATTGATTGATTGATTGATTGATTGATTGATTGATTGATTGATTGATTGATTGATTGATTGATTGATTGATTGATTGATTGATTGATTGATTGATTGATTGATTGATTGATTGATTGATTGATTGATTGATTGATTGATTGATTGATTGATTGATTGATTGATTGATTGATTGATTGGACGGACGGACGGACGGACGGACGGACAAACAATACACGAATTGGATTCAGACTGTGTAACCATGGCAACCTAATCTGAGATCTGAGTGAAAACAGAGCCCTGGCTGGGATCCCCCTCGCCTCCACCAGAACAAACCACCCCTTATCTGACCCTAGTGACCGGGGTAATTAACCCCTGACTGAAAAACACTTTGTTGGGAAAACAACACGTTCACCCAATGTTGGCCTAATGCTGGCCCGCCGTCACAGATGATCTATTGGACCATCATTGGGCCAGGGTTATATGTTCGCCGGGATGGTCTACAAAGGCCGCGCCTGTCTCCAGGAAGCTGGATCTGCCCCCCCCCCTCTTTCATCCACCCGGGACCGTCACAACACAGGACGCCGACTTTCACCAAATCACCCTATACATGTGACCAATAAGGTTTAACACTTTAACACCAAGAGCACTGATTATATGGTTATGTGTTTACAGTCAGTTGCATGATTAGAATTTTTTCATTGTTTTCTGTATGTTGTTGTTTTGCGGAATATCATGATATATTGTGATTTATTCCAATAAGCAATTGTATTTATTTGAATTGAATTGCATATTTATCTGTTTATGTGCAACTAGCTCCTAAAAATGAAAACAATCTTAATGCTATGAACAGATGAAGCTGATATAACCTTATTTTACAAATGCCAGTAATTTTCAGTCACTTGAAGCTGTGGATCGCGGTAGCGAGACACAGCTTCAAGTGACTGAAGATTTAAATTGAGTATCTCAGATCTCAAGGGGTTAAGCTTCCTGGTTGTTTTCACAACCACATGGCATATTTTGACTAAAGTTCAGCAACCAACAAACATTGTAAAATCAGGATATTTTTATTTGCCTTGGGGAAGGAGTTGGTACGGTACCCACTAGGCACACGACGTTGTTGGGAATTTTAATCAACGTCAATGACGTTAATTCAAAGTCGCAACAACGTTGTGCCCAGTGGGTAGGGCCATTTACAGGATCCTAGCCTGGATTAGCCGCTGTTAACAATAAAATACTCCATCATGAAAGTGGCGACAATAAATAAGAGGCGATAATAAGAGGGTTTATGATAGGCCACCCTGGACACGGGTGTCGGTGGCGGGTGGGCGGGAGCTTAGTCAGAGCGGCTCAACCAGAAAACTCAGACCTGGAACTAATGATGGTTTGATGTTGGGCCAGCGTCGTAGACGGTGGACCAACATTAAACCAACATTGGGTCGATGTCTTTTGTATCATTGCTTGTACAACCCGCCGGCCTTACACTATAAATTTTCCTTGGTTTACACAAGGATAGGTTTACACAAGGATAGGTTTGCACAATGAATTCATTGGTTTACACTATGAAAGGTGGCCCAACAATCAAATAAGATTGTGTCAGTGTGGAGGGTTAGCTACCATTCTAGCACTAAGTCCACACGGCAATCAGAAGTGTGTAGGATTCGTGGCTTAGTTTGTGTCATATAAACTGGTTTTCTACTAGATATAATGAATATATTTGAAACGATATAACTTAATCAAGCTACAACCATGGCAATGATCCTAATTGTGCTTCCATTTTACACCTTTGTATGTTTTGTCCACCTTTTAGGCATCAGCAATTTTCTTTTTGATTTCTATTGTCGTCCGTCCGTCCATCTGTTCACCACCTTTAGCCCTAACTTCGAGTTAAACTTTACAAACAGGTTATTCATGACTACGCCCCTCTAGATATGAAAGGGTGTATCTGCCACTTTGTAAAGTGGCAGATACACCCTTCCATATCTAAAGTGATGACTAAGGCTTGATTGAGTTCACATTTCATCATTCTGTGACCTCCATGAACTTGATTTTCCCAAGCGGCTTAATTTAGTTCTCTTTTAAAATATTTGCAATCCTATTTTAATCCTATCTTATTCTGTACAGCCTATAATGTTGATATAAGGTTGGCCCACCATCTGCGATGCTGGCCCAACATTACACCAACATTATCCCAACGTTGTGTGCTGCATCAAATGACCTGCAAACACGTCACATCGACCCGATGCTTTTATAATGCTGACCCGCCATCTGCGACGCTAACCCAACATTACCCCAAAGTTGGGCCAATGGCTCATTTTTTCCGGGGTGAATATTATAAGCAGCATTAATCATGTTAATCACATAGAGCATAATTAAGCAGCCCTCACTGAGAAGGGCTGCTTACTGTATTCCACACGGTACGCCGCCGCGGGGGTGAATATTATAAGCAACATTCATCGCATTGGGCATAATTAATAGTGATCCGTTGTTTATTAATAATAAAAATGATAAGTTATTATATAGCGCACCAGACAATGGTATGTGCGCTTGACTCATAATACCCCTGGTCACTGGACCTGTTCATTCATGTACCATTTCAACTCCCTTTTTTGGAGCATACGGCATTTGCAGCCATTTCGGCGCTTGTAACTAATCGCAAACATAAAACATAAAATGTATCGTGTATGTATTCTAATGGAACTTCGACCGTTTACATCTGCCATTGTTTTACACCTTTGAGCAGATACAAGTGCTGTATTTGGGTGCAATTCCCAACAGAGGGCAAATATTGTCAATGACAGATATAATAATCTCGTTAAATAGCTATATGTCATTGTTAGAATATGTGTGGTATACATACCAGAGTCAGGGACACCCCAGCTAACACGGGTCATTCACCCGATGCTGTTTCAATGCTGGACCACCGTCTTCAATGCTGGCCCAACATTGAAAAAGCATTGGTTGAATGACAAGTGTTGCTGGGACAGGATGTAGCATTTACATCAGCATCCCAGTGACGGTGATGCTGATGAAGATAACAGCCCTGTTGTTATCATTCACCACCTTCCCTGTTTACCACTTATGATAACATCTCCCTCAATTTGGTGGAGATATTCCGGGCTGTCCCCTAAACGGTATCCCCGATCACGTGTAGCCACGCGAGACTTGACGTAGTCACGTGGGATGTGGCGAGATTTTGTGATGAGAGGGGGACATCGCCGAGACCAAGATGAGAGTGCCGCCTAGCGTTTGTGTTTGTCATCCTGGCGCCGATAAGATATATTTTGACGTCCGTCTGGTCCCATGATATAAAAACAATAATAATAAACAAATGATGGACTTTCATACAACGACGGCTCAACATTGGCCCAATGTTGGCATCTGAAACTGACCAACAAACACTATATACTGACTCAATGTCAGATTAACCATTACGACGCTGAAATATTTGTGTATAAACCATGGAGACCAAGCCTCAAGGGTTGTTTCAATTTGAAATTATCATAAATGTCTTCTATTTTCGCTTTATTTGAATGTGATGTCATGGGTCTACGCCCATTACACATCTTTAATTCTTTCAATGCGGGGACGTCTTTAGATTTCAGATTCTGACGTCTGTAGACGTCAAATTCTGACGTCTGAGCTTTGAAGACGGTCCCCGTGCGGAAAAGGTTAAAGTTGATGCAACTTGAAACCAGCATTGGGTCAATATAATAATGTTTGACGGATGGAAACAAATCCACAGTGAATGAAAATTACCCGCATTTTTAATTAACAGATATCAAATTGAAGCCTCAATCTAGACACCCGATTTTAATGTGCACGCCTAATGGTATTCTACACTGAATTATTGCAGAGTTTTATACAAAATAAGTCAGCTGACATACATGGGCCACAAAGGGTCAAGAGTTACTAAAGGAAGAGTCATAGCATTTCAACTGATGTGTCAAGCCAAGCAGAATTTGTCAAGAAATTGTTTATTAAATAATCCCATTTCGTGTGATGTGAAGCTAAATTCTCCCAGAGGAGAGGAGCACACCATCTAGCCTATTTTGTAAAAAAATATTTTGTGTAAGTACAAGTCATTGACAAAATATAAATTTAAGAATTATTATTAGGGTTCACACTCAGTGAATCTCTAGTACTCGGACTCAAGTCTATCATCATAATATATAAGTTAGGCCTATCAACATCTGACATTGACAACAGTAGCTGAGTAGCAGCTATTCAGTGTGGGCCTATAAAGCAATTGACATATAATGATTGTCACAGTGGATAACTACATTTCACCTAGTCTAAATGTGAGCTACATAGATCAACAGTTCCCTAGTAGGCAAGCCAACAATCAGTTTTCCCTGTATAGGGCCTGGACAGATAGTCCAGATAGCCAGAAATTGATTCAGGTAACGTTACAACTTACAGCCCATTGTTTGACATCCCACTTACATGGTACTATATGAATCCTGGATGTCTAGAAACGTGATTTTTGGCTTTTATAAATAATCTTTCATATTATTATTGAAAATATTAACCTAGACTGCAGACTAGATTTAGTCTGCCAAATCTGACCATGCTATTCAACCAATTTATAAAGGTGATAATGTTATTCCATGTCTCCAGAATCTGATCATGGTTGACCATGGTCATCTAAACGTAAACACTGTCACAGCAAATTTATCATGGTTGACCATGGTCTGCCAAATCCGACTATGGTTTTAGCCAATTTTATCACGGTTTACCATGGTCAAGCAAGTATCTCAAATTTGACCATGGTGGTAACCTGAATTTTATCATAGTTGACCATGGTCTCTATCAGTCTCCATCATGGTTAAAGCCATGGTCAACTGATGATTATTTGCGGGACAACTACACTCCCACAATTCAAAGTGACCCAGTCCTGGCCAACAGTCATGAAACAAGATCATATCGAGCTCTTAAATCACAGTGAGACTATATACTTAAGCGACATCTATGGGTAATAATTCAAAAAAATAGTCGGCTACTATCAGATGATATTTCTCTTAGTTATGCTCTTTGCCGACATTAGGTCCCAATATCTATGTTGTACACCTGTCGTGTTGACATGGCAACCGATACCACCAGCTGCCCATGCCCATAATTTTGCGGCCTGTACCCTGCCGATTGCAGGTGAATTTGAATATATATTTTTAGACCCAGTGTGAATCAACATGTAGCCTAGTGTACCGGTATCATAGGCCTACACATGATACAATGTAGGCTACAACTGATGTATAGACACCTGACAGCCTTGACAATGGCCACGCATGCGCGTTTGAGAGCTGACCACTAGTTTAAGCTTTTAATTGTACGTCTCCTTAGTTTTCACCAGAATTTTAGGCTTTTTATCCGGTAAATATATCAATATACATATTGATTTATTAAATAAACCTCAATAAATTTACAACAATTAGACAATCGTTTTATTTTATTGTACATATTTTATTGCACATCCATATCTGGAAATTGATAAATTTCAGTGGAAAACGGAAAAATATTGAACAATCAGATAAAACTCGTCAGTTATTGTCATTCGCATGTTTTCTCCAGGCCTATATGTAGTGACATATGGTTAACATGGTAACATATATTGTCGCCAACCATCCCGCTGAATGCTGCTTGCCAAGAGAGGTATTGTTCGCATTCGGTGTCATCTGGGACATTGGCTGATTGAGTAATGGCGATATGGTTGTCAACATGTCACTGTCAACCTCTACTGTGGTAATTTCGTTTCGTGTGGTGGTGTGGCAATGTGAATCTTCAGGCCAAGGCTTCTGGTCCACATATATATTTGCATTGTTAGCCACAAACGTCTCCATGTATTTCTGATCCCCGCTGTGTGTGATAAACTGCTTGATCATGGTGACTGTTTTGTCAAAGGTGAATATTGATATCATGAGATCTGTTTGTTTTTTTATCTTGACATAGTATATGCCATTTCCATGTAAGAGTAGATCGGATAATGAGCCATACATAATACCACTTGGCTTGGCTTTGGTGAAGATCACCTGCTGACACTGATTAGCAAGATATCTCCATATTTGATGAATATCATTGCACCAAGCACAATCATCTGTGTATAGAAGTAGACCAAAACCACGACCATGCTCTATTAGATTCAGAGAGGTCTTCTCATTGTATATATTCACCACACCTGGTTGGTATTCTTCTGCTGATGGCTGACTTTCATTCTTCTCAGCGTATGTTGTAATGTTTATCAGCCATCGGATGAGGATTGCTGGTGGAGAGTGAGGTAACACTTTCTTGTCCCCATCAGAATCTATGCTCATGTAGAATGGCAGGCCTACAGAGTACTGACTTACATCTAGCTGTCTTGTCAACGAGTTACGGGGAACTGATAAATCCAACAACCAAAAGTGAATCACTTCACTTTTCAGATGCTTTGCTACTTCAAACAGAATATTATAGGCTTCAACGCTGATTCTAGTATGTCCCCGAACAAACAAAATCACAGTGGTTCCATTCACTCTTAATTGAGCCAGGTTACTTAACTTATTTATCAGACGAATGCCCTTTCTCCAATGTGATTTTACATAAATATCTTGCTGATAATTGTTATCGATCCATTTGGTGATGATGTATGTGTTAACGGGAAGTCTGTCTATAGGTCCGGTGGCTCTGCCTTCAGAACTAATATACAATACTTGCGGTGGGATACGGTTTTGCCCTGCCATATGCTTAGCCATATGCATACCTTTAGAAGAACCAATATCCACAAAATAACACCTTAGCTTCCCCTTGAACACATCTGCTGTCTGTCTATAATGTACAAATAATTTAGCTTTAGCAATAGTAGTATGCGTGAAAAAAATAACAGTCAACGTCATGCTACCTGCAAGGTCATCGTCTTGTAGCTCACGGAGGATCTCATCAGAAAACCACACTTTAGTGGGGATCTCGTGGATAACAGGGAATATAGATTCCAACCACTCCACCACGTTGATCAAAGTGATATCGTCTGCATATGCCATCAGGAAGCCGTTCTTTGAAGCCAGAACCGAAGGTGGTTCTAATCCAAAATAATATGTCAGATTTGAATTGGCTTTTGTTGTCACATGAACCACCTCTAGAGACCGACCAGCTCTGTACATATACCTAGCCAGCCAGTGCAGATGAATACCTTGACATACATTGCAGTTATCAATTGCAAGAAAAAGTACGCAATCATTATTTTCCAACGTGGCATTCAACTCTTTGTAATCAGTTATGTGCTGAACCATGTTATCAGTCATTTCATTGGTTGTCAGCGCTGTGGCCATACTAGCCATAATAAGTAGCTTCTGCCACATCATAGTTGAGGATAAAGACTCGGAATGCTAAACTATAATGGTTTATAGTATACTCCCCAGCACAGTGTCGGTCACATGCGCACGTCTAGCTCAGCTGTCAATCAATCTACATAGAGTTTCAAATATCTAACCATCTGCTAGTCTGCGATTTGTCAATTCCCATTATCCCCGCCTGGTGAGTATTATTTGCAAACTCAAGTAGTGTTTAAGTGTGTAAGCCTGCCCCTCCCTCCGCAGCCGTACCCTACACTGAGGCATCAGTGAAAACTTATGGATAAAACGAAATAGAGTATGACATTACTGTCAGCCACGATGATCCCAATTAATTATTAGTCTTATACAATCATCCATTAATCAGGAGAAACGTCTCCCCTTTCCTTAATAATTTACCATTCTATCATATTACGGTGACATAAAATAGCAAATTGTGAATTATATAATAATAATTTGACCCACCCACCCAAATCAATTATTTTCCAATCTCTTATAATTGGTAACATAATATAGTCGTGCAGACAATTCCGACTGGAGTAGGCCCCATAATTACAGTTATAGTTCAGGAAATAAGTCGAATTTATTTGCGTAGAAGTCCCAATATGTTTTATAGTTGTTCCTAATGTAAAAACATCTGCTGAATCAAAAAATCGTTTTCCTAAAAATTCTACCCGCAGTTGTTTCAGAAAATCAGTTTAAAGTGAGGTACCCTCCGATTAACACAAAAAATGCGTAAGTTTGAATCTGACCGATGTTATATTTTCTTTGATAACTAAAATAATTTGGTCTATATTTTCTTCAAATAAGCACACAAAAAATTAGATTTGATAGCTAGATCAGGGGCGGTCCGTCCCAGGAATTTGAAAAGGGGGTCCAGGTTGAAGAGAAGGGGGGAGGTAGAGACCATTTACTTTTTTCAATAAAAAGATGGGTTGAAACATTAAATTTATATATTGTTTTACAGAATAGGATCATATTCGTGATTTTGGTGTCTACTAAACGGTTTTCAGGTATGCCCGACCTAGTGATGTGGCCACAAAATAGTTTGGACATTGCATTGTGGGATAAAAAGGTGGCTGCCATTTGGCCAAGGTAGAACATTAAAGTGATATAATTTTCCACAGAATAGGAGCAGGTGCATGATTTTAGTGTCTACTATAGGGTTGTCAGATATGCCATATCTAATGGTGTGGTCAGAAACGACATTGCATTTCTGAATAAAAGCCATGATGACTGACTTTTGCCGAAGGTTAAATAGTACTTTATATAATTTTGGACATTCATATATAAATGTATTTATGGCCATGGTAATGCGTTCAAACACCTAACGTAAATTATGCGCATACTCTACATACTCAGCTCATCGTGTGTCTGGTGAGGTGTAACCTCATAATTTATTATATGTCCGTCATTCTCGGACCATCACATGACTATTTCGCTAGGCAAGTTTGAATCCTTTCCATTCTGACCACCGTTTGAGGCACAGCCAGGAGCCGTCCTCCAGTTTACTTTGACTAACTACTAGGGTGAGTTTTCAAGTAGAGGCCTAGTAGTTTTGTATTTGAAGTATCGATAGTTAATGATTAACCGTGTAGCTATATTGATTAGCCGTGTAGTTATATTAATTAATAAATAATATAACGATTAATTAAATAAATAATTTATTTAATTATTAAAAGTTGGCGTTGTTTGCCGTCGTGTGAAGAATATCGCTTTTCAATTGAGATACGTTTGGTGATGTTAGTTTTATTCATTCACTTTAATAAGAAATGTGTTGACGATGTCGATTATTATTTAGGTGAATTACATGTAGATGTCTACCACGACGTTGATGAAGATCGAGTGGTCGTACTACTTGTATGGATGTCTGTGCAACGTTGATGCTGGTCATGTGTCAACATGGTGTACTTAGGGTAGGCCTACATGAAGCTCATGTAATTGTTGTTCAGCAGTGTTTATGTAGTTCAAAAGAATAAAGTATATTTGGTAACGATGTGATAAATATGTGACATTAATAACATTGTGAATTATGCTTTAGAAAGTCAATGATATTATTGTATTCTTATATTGATCTGTAGGTTTTCATTTGGGATGGGTTGACTCGTGACTGTAATAAAAGTGATCGATGTCTGAAAACTGGTTGTGTCCTTGGCTCGATATATTCACCACCCTCTGGTACCAGGTTACTATACTAACCTGCTGTCGCCAAACATCCTACGACGACAGAGGAAAAACCCTCCTACGACACATATAAAAGCATAAATCACCACATTTGTTTGGAAAAAATGAAATGAATCGGGCTTTAGGCTACCTTTGTGCACATATAGGCTAAACTGGGCCAGGAGAACCTCCTGAGGATGGTGAGATGATTGAGATGACACTGTCCTCCAGACACAGGACTCGAAATTCGAGCCCTGGCGGTCTGAGGCCGAGCACGCTACCTCTCGGTCACGGAGGCTCCCCACAATACTGACTTTCACACGTGAATGGGGAAGAAACATTTTTTGTTTCTTTCAAACCGCCGGGACCGGGAACCGAACCCCGAACTCCGGCGCGAAAGGCAGCGGTGCTAACCGCTACCCTAGGGCCCCCGCCCACATTTGTTTGGGACGAGATGAATGCGTGTTTTCTTGTGTACAGTAATTAGTCAAGCAGACATGTCAACAGGGTCACTAATGCAAGATACTATATGACCAACAGTCAGAAATGCTTGTAGTGCTTAGTTAGTCCACTGGTCTCAATCCTATCAGCGCGGAGATATTCTTTATAGGTTAGAATCTTACGTCTGTAGAGAGTAGATAGTCCTGGAATTTTAGGTTTTGAAATGGAAAAAAAAAATATAAAGCTGAAAATTTCAGGATGTGTTAGAATACCCCCCTTTATTACCTGTAGAAAGTCTCAAAGTTTCCCCTGAGCGGAACATTTTTTTTTTGACAAAATTCAAAATGGCCGCCAAGCTCCATGTTGAAGTTTTAATTCCTGAACTATTTGACTAATTATATTTTAATGTAATACCTCATTTTTAATGCTGAACTCATTTCTGAAGCTATTAGTAACTTTTAAGGTTTCGTTAAAGAATAAATCCGAGATGGCCGCCATTTCGAGGTTCCATTGGGAGCAAGTCTATTGTCATTCGTATTTGAGATACATATAAGTTTTTTAAATATACAAATTACCAGTAATTACTGACAGACAAATATATCCAATAACTTTTCCCATTTTTTCCTGATCATCAACCTGAATTTCATTAATCCGTGATGACTTACTGTACCCAGATCCCATTCAGCTTGTGTACCTCGCAGACCTGCTGCATCGATACATGCAACCAACTTTTTTGTAGATATATCAGTGATAAATGTTATTTACTACTGCTTCAGCTGGGGTCCTAAGCAATGACTCACACTCGAGTCCACAGGGTGATAGGCAAGGTCTTATACACAAGCCTGCATGGTCCTAGGCAGAGACTCACACCCGAGCCTACATGTCCTAGACAAGGTCTCACAACCGAGTGACTGTCCGCAGTGCCTAGGCAAGTACTCACACACGAGCATGCATGGTCCATAGGCAAGGAATCACACCTGAGCCCGTAGTGTCTTAAAGCATGAACGCACACTCGAGTCCTGGACAAGGTCTCACACCTGACCCTACATGTCCTAGGCAAGGATTCACACCCAAACCTAGAGGTCATAGGCGAGGATTCACCAGAGGCGCGCATGGTCTTAGGCAAGGACTCACACACGAGCCCGCAGCGTCCTAGGCAAGGTCATAAATCGGAGCCTACAAGTCCTAGGCAAGAATTTACCATGAGCCCCCATGGTCTTAGGCAAGGACTCACACCCGAGCCTGCAAGGTCCTAGGCAAGGACTCACACCCGAGCCGGTGGGTCCGAGGCAAGGTCATACACTGGAGCTTGCAGGGTCCTAGGCAAGCACTCACACCCAGTCCCACAGGGTCCTAGACAAGATCTCACACCTCACATGCGGGCATAAGAGTCCAATGCAAGGTATCACACCCGAGCCTACAGGATCCTAGGAAAGGTCCCATGCCCTATTTATCATGTTTATTATATCTGATGCACCAATAATAGGAACACGAATAAGTTTGTTTTGTGTTTGAAATAACGAGGTCGTCCAGATGGCCCATTCGGTCCGGCTGTGGCTCGAAACTCGAGAGTTACTGGGTTCAAATCCTGGTGGGTCGGATGTTTGTTATCGAGGTTGTGCATATACAGTGCTCCAAACTGTTCAAATGTCTGGGGTGTGCAGTGATGTCTATGGCACTGTGCACTATAAAGAATCCTTGAAGTTATTCGACAAGAGTAGGGCATATTCCCTACTTCTTTCACGATATGCCATGATTATGCAGAAAGCAATGTAAAGCAATATTCACTTGAAATAACGCCACGTGTATACATGACAGATATTTTGTAGTGTGGTTTAGCTGGGTAGGTCTATATCTTAAAACTTCAGTGGGGCATTTACACGTGTAAAATACCATATCAATTTATCAATGGTGATAACGGCACCTACATTGGTCTGTGTATGCACCCGAGGGCACTGAGAACACAGCATATTAGCCGAACATTAAATAAAAAAAGGCCGTGATTTTTCAATATGACCACCATAATGTAATATATACCTGAATTATTTTATGGACGTTACTCATACGACTGCTTAGTTTATATTTGATGGTGTTGTTTTAACATGTTTACAATTCCCAAATGGCTAAATTTTTGTTTGTACTTTTTGACAAAAAATCAGCAAACCTGTCATATAAAATATATATTATGAATTTCCAAAGGTAATTTAGTGGATCTAAGTGCATATGGCAGTTCTTCATTAGATATGCCTGACTGTATTTAATTATAACATAGTATTTTTCTACATACACAAAATTACACTGCCACTATTTTTTAAGATATCTTCTATTAAGCTGACCCGTTCAACATATACTTGTTAGTCACCACACTGAACACCTGTCCGCAAAAATGCATTCCAATTTCTTTCTTCCAAATGTATTGATTTCAAATCCTTTTCATATGTGATTGATGTCTGATTTCGGATGTAATTGGTTTGTCTCGTGAGATCAATTGATTGTTTTGTGAGTTATGTTTATTGTGTCCCTGCTTTCAGCGTATCTGTTATGACGAAATAATAATATATTTAGTAATAGCAGGTACACATTTACAAACATTATTTAATTTATTAAATATTACCTACCAGGGAAATGTTGATCTGTCTTGGTGTGGTAAGTTGTTGTGACATACACAATGGCACAACGTACCCTCTTGTCACCGTCTTTAAAATAATTTCATGCATCTTAATTTACCATTATCATTATCACATGAAAGGCTGGAACAACACCGAGGACTAAACTGGACTAAACCACATAGCGTTACCACACTTGATTTCAGAAATACTTTTTATGACACTATGTTTCCAAATTAAAAAATGATGTAGACAAAAATGACATAATTTGTGAAATTGTTCTTCTTACCCAATGGAGGCCATTTTGAATTATACAACTACAGAAGCTTTACAATGTTGAAATAAGACCAGAATTAGGTTTCTCGTGGAAAAATATGCAGAAAAAATATATCACAAAGGCATATATTTTGAATTTGTTCATAAGTTACAATTTCAGTATTGTAGCAGGCGGCCATTTTGGATTTTTGGAAACAAAACATGACTGAGGCTTTAAAACTTAAAAAGAAGACCTGAAATAAGTTCCCCGTGAAAAAATAAGTGAAAAAGAGGTATTACAAAGGAATATATGTTAAATTCTTCGTATATTACAATTTGTTTATGGCCTGTGACGGCCATTTTGGATTTTCGCCCAAAAAAACATGTTCCGCTCCTGGGAAACTTTGGGACTTTTGACAGGTCATTAGGGATGACCATCTAAATAATTCCTGAAATTTTCAGCTTTATATTATTTTTTCCCATCTTTGCCCTTAGATATGCCTAAAATTCCTGGACTAAGATTCTGACGTCCAAATACGATTGAACAGGAAATATTTATATTGGCCGTAAACCCATAACATAGGCATTCAGCGGAAACAGCTAACAAAGACATTGTTCTCCAAACATATTTCAGCATTTTACCCCTTTAACCGCCAAATTATTCAATTTAAATTTCCACCCACTTGAAGTTGTGTCTCGCTGACGCGATCCACAACTCCAAGTGAGTGAAAAATATTCAGATTTGACAAAATGGAGGTCAACTCTTTTCAAATCTTGCTGGTTGATGTCACATTTTATCTTTAATAAATTTTAAATGTGGTACTTAATATGCTAATAAAAAATGAAAACCCGAATATATGCGTCAGCAACTGGAAATGGAATAGTTTTAATAGGCACACGAAATATAGGCCTACGTCTCGGTTTCGTGACACCTCAAGTGTTTCGGTAGAAGTGTCGTTTTTACAATGCTTGCTGTGTTCGTCAAACGGCTGTCAATGCATGTGGATAGGTTTGTCAAGTGCGTTAAGCAGCATGATCGTGCCGGTAGGTAATAACAGGGCGCGGGGAAGATGTTGATGCCGACCCACTTATATTGATGTTACCAGTATATTGTATTGATGACCTACCGGGATATATATAAAACCTGATAACGATCGGACATAGATCATAACATGGTACAGTGCTATATATATCGTCAAGACAGATACTGTTTCCGGAATCGACAGACAACAGCTAAAACAGCATTTAACGAGACGGTAAGCCTGTTTTATACAGAAACACACCATTATTGAGCAGCTACAAATATATTATATATATAAATATAAATCTACAGATTAAATGTATGGAATATATATGTGAACTGACTGACGTAGTCATTTGAATGCTGAACTAGTAACTAGGAGCTAGTAATCAAAATTACCGACATAGCAAATTAATTCAGAATTCTACAGGAATCTGTTTTTTTTTGTTATGTTTGAACTAAGGGTAACAATAGTCCACATGAAGGCCTTCATGTATCATCTGAGTCTAGGCCTCTGCTCAAGTCACTGCATTGACCACTCATTACATCACGTCTCAAATTTAAAGTGATTATTCTGAAATATAAAGTCCTATCTCCCGACAACCCCTCAAATCTTTATTTATTGCATTTCAAGAATCGCTTGAAAATACTGAGAAACTATTAAGCTGCTAAACGTCAGACCATGGCTCTTTCCGATTTATTTGAATACATATGCTATGGGTCTATGACTGTTATAAATATTTTACTTCTTTCAGTGCGAGGACCGTCTTCATGTGTCAGAATCTGACGTCTACTGGTTGAGATTCTGACGCATAAAGACGGTCCCGGCGCCGACAAACGTTGTTTCAATATTGGCCCACCGCCAACGGCGCTGGACCAACATTGAAAAAAACATCGGGTCAAGTCCTCATCTTTGCAGGGAGAACTGTCGGCTTTTCGAGACGCGCGTGCCGTCTGTGTCTGGTTGGAACAGGCTACACAGAGCTCTGTGTAACTGAATCTGGCACAAAACGTCATCGGGTCTTCTCCATTGTCTGCTCAAAATGTAGGCCTATAGGCCGTACACATTGCGCTCATGATCTCGCCGTTAAGCTACAACATACACAATTTTTTAATAGCCAGCAGATAAGGTCAGTGGATCCTTCCAGATAACTCCCCCAGTGGTCTCAGGAGTGAGATGTTACCTGGGAAATACCTGGGATTTTTACATGTCATTCATAACAAATTCCTAGTTTCATATTGAATCTTTACAGGTGAGCAGGGAGGAAACATTTTGTTTCTTTGAGACATGCAGGCAGCCTTAACCACTTAACCAGGGCCCCCGCCCCATAGCTTCTTAACCTTTTAACCGCCGGTGTCGCATATATTCGGGTTTTCATCTTTTATTAGCACATTAACTACCACCTTTTTAACATGTTAAAGAAAAAAAATATGACATCAATCAGCAATATTGGAAAAAATTGTCAAATCTGAATATTTTTCACTCACTTGAAGTTGTGGATCGCGTCAGCGAGACACAACTTCAAGTGGGTGAAAATTACGCTTTTTTAATTTGGCGATTAAAGGGTTAAAGTCACAAATTTATCTCTTCCGATTATCTCACCAAAAATTTCTCTCGGTTTCCCGAACCTCTTTTTTACAAAACTCAAACACTAAATTTATATTTTCTTCACCACATACAGTATACTAATATAAATTCCCTCATTCAATTCATAAACCATACTATACTCGCCGTCAAATTAACCAGGATCGCATGATTTTCGGCGATTTGTCCGTCAATTCTAAACCGATTTTCTTCAAATTTTGCAAAGGCCATTTTCTATTCAAATCCTAACAGCCCTGAAAATTTCGTAATATTATATAGCGTATTGCAAAAGTTAGACCATTTGACATGTAATGAATTGAAATTACGACGTTCCTCTTTAACCCCATTAATTTGACGGCGAGTATATGTATTATGTATCATTCTTTATCATGTATCATCAGATCATTCTTTAGCTCACATGCTGACGATATAGACGTCATAATCTGAAGTCGAAAGTCGATCTGCCGGGCTTATAGAGTGAAATAGTTATAGGCTACTGATCGTTTGCCCTTAACACAGGTATTCAAATGAAGCGGAAACTAAGACATTTATGACGATTTCAAAGAGAAAAAACCCTTTGGTTTCCATGGTTTCATCGTTGTAAAGGTTGATTATCAAGGTGGATAGGTCAATAATGCTGTTATAAACATTACTATTGGGAAATTACCACAATAATAGGCGTATTTGTGTAATTTGTAATCAATGCTATATACAATAACGATAGTCACCAATTCGGGAGATTATTCTGCCGAGGCCATTAATATACACTCTATCTGCTACAGCGATAATCTCATTTCCACTTTTACCTGTGTCAATCACTTGTCGAGGGTATCACTCTATTTCGCCACCTATATGTAGGCCTAGAGCCTACAACCTTGACATTAATCAGCCGGAATTTCTGCAGCCAAATTTCTAAAATTTGTGTACTGCTTATGAGTTGTGTGATATTTCAATGAGATATTGTCTATACTCGTACTTCGTCTAAACATCCCATATTATCAGTCTGATTGTATGTATTCAAGTGGTTGTTATCTCCTTCAAGATATTCTACTAGACTCGCGACTCAGAAATATAGAACCGCTAACCAATATCAAAATGTATGAGTACTTGTATATTCTAGATAAAGAAGACAACATGATGTATTCTGCTGAAGACAAGGCTTTGTACAGACGCATCTATCAAGATGAACTGGCTGATATTCCAGAAGGATTAACACTAAGAAGAGCTACAGCTGATGATTATGACGATATCATTAAGTTCAGTAAAGCTGTTCCAAATGGCACAGACATCCTCTCCGTTGGTAGAGATTATCTTCCTTTTTTATATCATGAACGCTTGGCTCATCCATCAAAATATTTATTTGTTGCTGAGAAAAACAAACAAGCTGTAAGTTCAAACATTATCATTATTATCATTTTTATATTAAAGGGACATGCCTAGGTCTAAAATAATTTAAAAAATCGGTGATTTTATTTTGGCTTCTTAATATTACCATATGATGTAAACATGTCCATAGACTAGAACTGCAAACGTTTTTTATTTTTTGTGCTGCGCACTTACCAGTTGGGCTAAATATAGAGACGAAATTCCCGTATTTCTTATTTTTGACATGGTTGTCAACTACAGACTATCCAGAGTAATCATCTAGTGATATCAGTATATGGGCAAAACCCGCCACTTCAAGAATCATGTGACCCCTGCAGTGTTCTCGTTTGTAGTGACCTCCACTTTTGTTTAAATAGTTTTATCATTTAATTCATGCATAGACCTTTCAGAAAATGTATAGTTATCCATAGCTTAGAAAAGAAAAAATGTGGTTTTGACCACTGGAATGCCATAAAAATGACATTTTTTGCATGTCGCCAGCTTAAATTTTCGTCTTGGACAGGTCACTGTTCATGAGTGGGTGCAGTTTGTGGAAGATTAATTGTTTGAATTTGACGAACATATAGTAGTGATTTTATTAAAAAAGAGAATTCCCAAAAGTAGTATATTGTTCCTTGGAAAATTGAATTTATGTTCATGTCGCCACAAAATAACAGATATTTAAAAAAAAGTTGCAAAAAGAGGTCTAGTGAGAAGTTGATTTTTTGATATGTAGCTTGTGGAAAAGTCTTGAAGTCGCGGGCTTTGCCCATATATCAACCTGATACCTCAGGTGGCTTGGTCATCAGGGACTTCTTGTTAGTTAGTTTAGCAGATAAGGTAACCTATTGTGCTTTTTATGATTAAAGCATGAAATTTCTACCACTTGTGGAACATATCCCAAGGGTCATTTTAAGATGTGGAGGTAAACTGGATTTGACCTCTGATGACCTCTAGAGGTCATTGACCTCGAAAGGTCAAAATATTCACTGGCAAAGTCAAACAGTAGTGAAAACTGTATATTAAAATATCTATGATTTGTTTCTGTGTCCCAAAAGTGTGTCAAATATTCGAAGAGACTGTTTTCAATTAATAAACATAACACAGAGGCCATGTTAAGGTCACTTAAATGTCAATGCCATGTCAAGGTCATTGAAAGGTCAAACTTGCAGAAAATAGTTAAAATGTCCACTTTGTATCCATTTCCATGCTGTTGTTGTGCAGAGATTTTTTTACAGAGGACTAGTTTTGACATATTCTTTGTCCTATGTATTTTCCACACACATTTTAGGATATAAAGGGCAATATTAACCTATCAACCTAGGTATTCCACTTGTTACGCTCCTTCCTAAATATGTGGTTGAGCGGGCCAAATTATGCAGCATTGTAAAACATTTCCTTGTGCTCCCATAGCACGAAGTTATGAAGTTTGACATGGGGTGGGGTTGTGTTTTACTGGAGTACCATCCGAAAGCAATTTGAAGGTAATGTCAAGGTCATTTCAAGGTCAAACTGGCAAAAACTGTTACCATGATCATATATATTCTTCAGAGCTGTTCCAATTTCTTTTTCAAACGTGTCTTCACTTAAATGAGCCTGAGCTTCAGTCTGGTGGCATCTATTCAATTTTTCGAGAATCACATCTATCTACACCAACCTAACTTTATGCAGGTGGGCCATATCTGATAATTTAAAGACAGATCAGAATTTTATTATCGTGATTCCCATTAATTTAATTGGATTTAGGCCTATTGGTTATACAATTACTAGTTTCATGTAGCAACCATGTCTCCTTCAATAAGTTTGGTCAATAAAACAGTGTCTTCTAATTCGGGACCACATCTGATTATTATTTATAGGCCTAAACCTTTCACAACCATCAAATAGGATATATAATATTAACTACTTAGCACATCTATTCTGTTATAAAGCCCTCGTATTCCATTAGAACGGATGTGACAACTGGAAGATATGCTCAGGAGGGCGTGTTTGGGTTAGTAATTCGCAGATAGCATGCTTTCTTTGCTACTTTGACTTGCTGTATGGGTACAAATAAATAGACGAAAAATACGGAACTTTTAATCTTTTGTAATGTCATTACCATTTATCCCGATTGATATATTATTTTTCTTCATAATTCTAAATAATAAATGGTCACCATGACTACCTATTGTGATTAAATAAGAGTAAGAACTGTAACTTCATTCAACCACGTTTCCTGCAAAATTACGGGAAACGAGCTGATTTTCACAATATCAGTGCTTAGTAAAAGAGCTCCCAAAGCAAAAGCATTCGATGTATTCAAAAAATTTAAGTAATATATTGCTCAGAACAACTTGCTGTCCCATCCTTGTTTGAAAAAAATAATACAAAAAAAAGGTCTCACCACCCTAAATGAGCCGAAATCAAAGGAGGGTGGCCACTGACTAGAGAGGCCGTTATAAAGTACTGCTTTACATGATTGTTTCCGCTTCTGGTGAATTAAAAAAATACAGGAATGTTGTAATTGTGTGGATAATTTGGAAGCCCACATTGTTTTCTTCATGCATGGCATGAGCTATACTGTGTTGTGAGATTTTCGGATGGATATAGGGGGTAAGAAGGATTTGTGTCTTTTCTGGGAATGGGTGTATGAATATTTCGGGAGATCTGGGCAAAACGGACCTTTTTATCAACATGGGAGCGTAGCTCAAAACTCAGGAAGTTAGCATACCATTTTCATACCTGTTTTTGAAAAAGTCAGTTTATGCTTTATTATGGTGTGTCACATAGGGGGGTAGCTAGGGACGAAAGTGGTGATTTCGACCCTTAGAATGTCGGCATTATACATGCGTTTCAATAGGACTGGCATTTGGGGTGGTGAGACCTTATAACGCCACACTAGTCCGTTATAACAATCTACTATTCCGCTATAATGATCTAGTATTTCGTAATAACGGTACATTATTTCGCTATAACGGTCTACTCATCCATTAAAACGGTTTACTAATTTGTTTACTGTTTTTGTATCTGTATATGTATATTACGCACTATTGTGCTATCGCGCCACGGGAGTAACTTATCAAGGTATGCTACCATAACTATCCTACTATCCCGTTATAACGGTCTAGCATTTCGTTATAACGGTATAGTATTTTGTCATAGCGGTCTACTAATCCGTTTTAACGGTCTACTATTCTGCTATAACGGTTGAATTTTGCGCTATAGCGGTCTATTATTCCGTTATAACTGGCTAGTATTTCGTTACAACGGTATACTATTTCGTTATATCGGTCTAGTATTTGGCTATAACGGTCTAGAGTTCCGCCATAACGGTCTACTAATCTGGTATAACGGTCTACTAATCCGTTACAACGGTCTACTAATCCGTTATAGCTGCCTACCAATCCGTTATAACGGTCTACTAATCCGTTATAACGGTCTACTATCCTTTTATAACGGTCTGATATTTTGTTATAGCGATCTACTATTTTGTTATAAACCGTTATAACAAAATAGTAGACCGTTA
Organism: Flabesymbios commensalis; assembly: GCA_964017125.1. Lineage (NCBI taxonomy): Eukaryota > Metazoa > Annelida > Polychaeta > Terebellida > Flabelligeridae > Flabesymbios > Flabesymbios commensalis. The sequence goes on along the minus strand of OZ024916.1, from coordinate 63,320,526 downwards.
TAAAATCACCGATTTTTTATGATTTTAGCCTGGACCAGTCCCTATAATATAAGAAGCAAAAAAATATCATTTGACTTTAAGTTGCCAAGTCATTTAAATTTGAGTTTCTCTGTCAGTATCCACAACTTAAAACGGGTTGGCATTATCAACATACTCATCACAATCAGAAAGGTATAATTTTGACTTTAATATTTCAGGTGTCGTATGTGGAGGTCTTTGTCAATGACGGAGGACGATGCGCTAATATTGGAAGTGGAAGAACTGACCCTGCCATGAGATCAACCAGAGTGCTTGCCGCTTTGTTGGAGTTTGCTAACTTAGAAATTATCAAACTTTACCCCAAATTACAGAGAACACGAGGGCGCACTTACAACGTCAACGTTTTTACAGACTCAAATCGAAGAGGAAAAAGATTGGCAAATATAAATTCGATTGCAGTTACGTGACATATCTTTATAAAACTAAATTCCAATTTGATCAATTGATGCATACAATTTAGATTATTATGCAGTTTTAGTTTTATTTATTTTGAATGTTCCACTACGTCCATTACGAAATTTTAATCGATGAACCTGACATCTGACTCCAATACTCTTTGGGTGATGAGGTATCCTGTAGTCTCTTTTCTAACCGATAAGACCAATAAAGATGAGGTATGCGGTCAAAGGTCACAAAAGTCTCAATGACAATCCATTTGAGTACTTGAAATTGTCATATCACGAAAACGGTGCGAATGAGGCTAAAAAAGGAGAGACATTTAGTACATTGGCAGTGTAGTAACATTTTATAACAGCATAACATTGTACGATCGTAAAAAATAACATAAATCGAATTCGCATAAATCCAAAATGGCCAACAACGAACAAAATGGCTGATATCTGAGACTAAAAAGGAGTGACATTCATAGTTGGGGATATATTAGTAGTAATAGAAGTATGCAGTACAATTGCAGAATCGTGAACAATTTGCATCAATCAAAATGGCTGACAAAAATTCAAAACGGCCACCAAAAAAATGAAATGTTTAGAAAATTGTCTAGAAATAAAATAACTCAAAAAATTGTTCTATTTCAAAATAGCCGTCAGAAAATAAAATGTTCAGAAAATTTAATAGGAACCAAATAGCCAACATTTTATTTGAAAAAATGTTTAGAAAAACCTATATATATAAACCAAATAGCCAACGTTTTTTTTGCTGCAAACCCACGCAGATGCACAGCATTCGAGATATCAGCCAGATTGAATAGTAAGATACAGGGCCGATTGTTATTCATTCTTTTTAAACGTGCACAGCAGAAGCAAAATGACTTTTGTCTCAACCAGGTACCGCCATTTTTGGTACAGTGAAGTGTTTGGTACAGATTTTTTGTGCATTTTGCAAAACAATGTTCAGAAAAGCACATAGAATAAAAAAAACCGACAAGCTTCCACATTGATAATGTATCAGATCTTTTTGAAGCAATCCTAGATGAGCTCCTGAAACAATAGCTCCATAGCATATATATGGCAGTACAAAATAACTGGCCGATGCTGAGCAAGGTAATCTAGTTTTCATTTAGTGTAGTGGATGACATACTTAGTTCATTATCATAAGTGTAACAAACACGGACTTTTTTTCTAGATCAACTACTTGCATGAAATAAATTTGTTTAATCTTAAGAAGTACACTAGTAATTACATTGATGCACCCTCTCATAAACACACTCAAAACATAACACAGCACAATTTGTACAAGTATTTAAAACATAAAATTACCGAAAATGTGATAGAATAGTGTAAAACAGTGTTTGCAATAGAACTTAGAGACACAATTGTCACTTGAATTGTATTGATGTACACATGTAAACACATGTAAGCTCAAACCAAACAAGGTATATGTATGGGCATGTACATGGTATATTTCTGATGCCACTGCACACAGTCAAACCAGAGTAACTATTGGAGAACAATATTCCAATGAGACACGTAAAATTAATACGAGGAGTATAATATATTACAAAACAGAATAAATATGCTATTATAACTTTATGTTGAAGATCAAACGTGCCAATGTTACAGATACAAAAATAAATTTCACCTCCAGAGAAGGGTGAAAATACTGCACAGTAGGTTACCCCTACAGCTCTGAGCTACTCCATTTAAATTTGCACCCACTTGAAGTTGTGTCTCGCTACCGCGATTCACAACTTCAAATGACTGACATTATTCGGATTTGAAAAATTATATCATTATATCAACCAAAAGCCAAAGACACCAGGGGTCCTGTGGTCAAACATGGATGTTTCTATTGGCTGAACTAACACTGGTTAAACTGTGTGTGGACCATGGTTAACCTTACAAAGGGATTCGTCACCTCGGTGTTCAAATGGTGTAACCACACCTTGTGGAGTAATATTAATATTTATAATAATAATAATTTTCTATAGCACCTAAATCCTGGGTAGGAGATAAACACCTTAAATTCCACGTGGCTTTTGACCAAACTCGACTGAGAGATGTTATATCTTTCGCCCAAACTCGAGTGAGCGAATAAAAATATGTCAATTTCCAGTAAAAATGCTATCGATCCACAGCGTGTTTTATTTATTTTTCAGGAGATAATCAACATGGCAGATGGCGTGAGCATTAAGGAAGTAGAGATTTACTGTAACCAAAAACTAAATTGCGCGCGCCAAAAATACCCCAGAGTCCGCAGGCTATCTACAGAAGACGTGACTGACATCAT